>VXBP01004133.1:0-17387 GCA_013400115.1 Rhinopomastus cyanomelas
ACTCACCGCCGGAACGCCAAGTTCCAAAATGGCCACACATTCTTCTTCTAATATATTTCATTTTAATGTTCTGGACTACGTCTTCACCTAGAAAGGAAAAGAAAAAAAATGTGGTTTTCATTAGACCAGATAGAGAGGACATGGTGTTGAATTTCCCACATGAAAGCCCAGATGATCTTAGTGATAAAACATACGTATTTATCAAAAATGATTTCCCTTTTCTCCTACAGTTACATCTGGCTTGTATTAAGTCTTCTTAAGTACACACTGTAGTATGTGGTTCTTTCTTGATGCAAAACTTCAAGGTCTTCTGCCTAGATGTGCTTGTGTAATGGTGAAACTCTATTCTCACAAATTCAGAGTCCTGCTTCTAAAAACATTAATTACAAGTGTATATTTTCCATTAAAGGTAATTTTAAATTTTAGGATAAAATAAATTCAACTTGGATATGTCATTACAATTTACACTTTCCCCCTTTTCCTCATATGAAATAGTAAATATTTTTTATGGTTTATCTTTTTCTAAAATAATCACTGGAGAAATATAGAAAGCTACTTTTCTATTGTGCAATGCAGGCTTCCAATTTTATCTTTAAAATTTCATTATCTTCAATACCTTTACACTGTTCCATGCTTTCTGACTACACAGCTCATAATGTCATAATATGTCTGAATGTAACGTGGATGTTATTTATCTTTAAAATCATTAAAGGCAATTAGTGCTCGCTTTGGTTGAATCAATTAGTTAGAACTACCTGGGAATTCTCTGATGAAAAAGGACTTTCATGTAAATACCAATTCATCAAAGTTTAAATTTGTCACTTAAACATCAGTTTTCACTAATCAACACAGAACTCATTAAAGTTTCTATTGAATGTTATCTTAACACTTTTCCAATGGACTTTCAAGAACATAATTTATTTTAGCAATTTACACTTTGTCTCATGTATTGGACACTGAGTCAGCAGGAATTTTAGCTTTTCAGGATTCCTACCTTAATTTATATTAGATTACATACATGAGACTGGGATGTCTAGTACCCTGACTTTCAAAATCCACAGATCCAATGCATCCTTGATATACAGGTGGCTCAAAGTTGTAGTACATAAGCTTTCAAGTTTCAAAGTTTATATCTGCTTTTTGATTAGGAGTCTTCAAGCTAACAGACAGTTGCAGGCACTAAATAATCTGGGTTGGACTGCACGGAACTAGATATCCTTAAGATATTTGTTTTGAATGACTTTAAAAAAATCAGAAAATTATCTATTTTATTACATTCAAGGGTGAATATTACCAATTGCCGTCATGCAGTAACCCAGTTATTTCTCAGATGCTGTTAAGGGAAATCAGACTATTAATATGCACATCTACATGATGACATCCTGTCTTGTTTCAGAAGGAATTTTGTTTAATTTCACAAATTCCTGCATAAAAACAGTGGCTATATTTGGGTACATTACACTTACAGAGATGTATATATTTCAATGTGGAATCCTTTTGAGAATTTACTATCTAAGGCTAATGCAGAACACAACACCTACCTTTCATATATGGAAGAGTGGGTCTTTTTTTCTTTCTGAAACTATTCAGAGAGTGGGAATATCCAGAGACCTCCTGAGGAGAACATTGTTTCTCTGGTATATGTTTTCTCCCTCAAATACTCCTGCTGATGATCTTTGCATAAAATATTGAGTCATAAAGCGTAACCAGGGGCTGAAAGATTTTATTGGGTGATAGCATGGACATGTATGAATCTAGGATGTTTGTTTCAAATAATTACAGTGTTTCTAAGAATAAAAAAAGGAATCTACTCTTTCAGGTAATAGGACTAATACCCAAAATAGCCACGTTTATCACGCACTTGTTGGGTTGTTTTTCCATTAATTACTACCTCTTCAAGTTAGAATCTTTAGGTTTCTTCTTCCATCGTGTTAACTTGCCAGAGTTTGAAAAAAAGTCACCTGTGCATCATTTGTGATTAAAGCCTCTCATAAGGACTGAGGCTTCAGAAACTCTTGAGGTTTTCAGGTGTTTGCACATTCTGCAGTCTGTCTCTGCAGTGTTCCTTGAAAAGTAATAGCAAGTACAGAAAAAAAAAATAATATGTGAAGAAGACAGTGTGGAAAAAAACCAATAATAAGATGACTAAGGAAGAGTCCATTTCACCATGCTAACTTCTCAGAATAATATCATATAACTTTACTAACATAGAGAGAAATTTGAAGTATAGTTTAAAAAAACCCAACTCTTACAGCAAACTATGATCCCTGTGGGCCTCCACCAACTTTTCTTCTCTAACTCAATTTCTTACAGTCTTTGGTCAGTTCGATTTTAAACAGTGTAGTTCATTATGTTTGGAAAATGCTCCCTTGCTCAGATAGATCTTTCTTTTGCACTTTCGTGAGTATAAATACACCATATACATGCTCTTTCTGTTATGAATTATAAATTAAGAGACACTATGAATTTAGACCTAAATTTAGTGAACATTCTCTAATATAACATATCAGTTAAGCTCTAATGAGCCTATTGAAATCAGTGGGAAGATTCACATTCAGTGAGTTTCTTCAGTGAGAATTTGATCAAGACCTTACTGTTGTTTAAAGCATTCACTTAGTTTAAGTTCTAGATGCAATATTGTGTCTGCTATATTGATGGCAGTAAACCAGACAAGAAAAGCGGAGTTAGGATCAAAATGAGCCATTGGTGCATTCATCTATTAAGATCAGAGAAGTTATAAAATAATGGTACAAAGTAAGATGCACACAGAAAGATTCAAGCATTGTATTCAGCTTATTATATCAGCTGGTCAAACCTGACAGCATTAGGTTTTTACCCAATGGACATTTTGTGGGTTGTGTTTAGCTTTTTTTCTGGTTTGGACATTTTTTGGGTAGATTTTTTTTTAGTGAGAACTTTTGTCCTTAAAACCAAACAAAACATAAGTATTTTAATGGTAACAGATTCTCATATAGGCTACTATAACAATTTACTTTTTCAAAGTAGGGATTTGCAGTTTAAGCTACTCCAAACTCATCATCCCCTGAAAGTATTTCCTCTGCTGTCTCACTAAGGTGGATAGATGCTAACCTTTCAGAGAGCCAAAGTTATTTACACTGATGGAAAAATGTCTGGTCAATAATTTGCTTTACTAGGTATTTATTTGTCCAAGTTACTGATAAAGTGTGTTTCAATATTTGTCTCACACTTAAATAGCAAAAGTAAATAGACTACTACAGGAGCTAGAGAGGATTGAAAATGAGATATGTATTAGCTGAATTTTTAAAACAATTTAAATAAGCCAGAGATGCTATTACAGAAGTAGTGTCTTGAAGAACTTACAAGTAAAATAAAAAAGGCATAGAAGGGCTAAAAGGACGTAAGAAAATAAAAGAGAAAGTGATTGACATTACAGGTTTGAAAGAAGTTTTTTTGGAGACGTTAGGGCTTCCTGATAATTTCCTCTATCTGTCCCTCCTCATTGTCTCTAAGAATTGCCTATGGAATAGCATAGATTTTGGTGATTTGAGAGGAAGGATTCCAGATTACTCATACTATGCAGAGGTAGTTCAGCATGTACTCAGAATTTAGTAGAGTGTGTGCTGGTGTACCTTTGCATGGTTCTCATCACATGTTATAGGTTGCTCTTTAATGAGATGTGGAAAACCACAAGAGCAGAAGAATGAACAAAGAGAAGAATGAAGCTTAGTTTTGGCCATTGCGCTGGAAAGAAGCAAACACTCAATAAAAAATACAGATGCTATGTATCAAAACAATTCCCATAAATCTCAGTTCCAACTGTTAACAAGATCTAGCATTGATTTCTTCCCATTCCTACTGAGTTCCCTAAGAAGAAGGTTTCAGTGTTACAATCTAGCTTCTACACATAAAAATGGTTTGAGTTTAGGGAGCAAGCATCTTACAATGCAAATTACAAATTACACCAAATAAAGCTATTTTATATCCTGAATAATGATTCATAACAAATAAATCAATCAATGGGCTCTTTCTTATCTGTGTTCTTAAATGATTGACTGAGATATCTGATGCTTATGTGTTCATTCATCTTTTAAACTCCATTTTAACACAGTGGTTTAACAATCCATTTGATAAAAGTGCCCAAAACTCAAAAAGAAATAAAGCTTCAGTCATGGCCCTCTGTATTGATTCTTTGGCTCAGAGATTTTTCTATTCTCAGTATATCAGCTCTGTCACCCTCACTGTGAAGAAGTTCCTTCTCAAATTCATATGGAACCTTTTATGTTCCAGCTGACACCCATTGCCCCTTGTCCTATCACTTGATAACATTGAGAAAAGCCTGGCTCCATCCTCCTGACACCAACCCTTCACATGTTTTTAAACATTAACAAGGTCAACCCTCATTCTTCTCTTCTCTAAGCTAAAGAGACCCAGCCTCCTCAGCCTTTCCCCAACCTGATCAGCTAGTTAGGAGTTAAAATGTCTTCCAGAACAGGACCGCCTACTGTTATGTGGTAGTTAAATTCTTCTGCATCTAATCTTCAATGTGAGATCATATAGCAAAGGATGATATTTTTGTGCCTAACAAATAGACTTTATTTGATAATCAAAACAGGATCATAAAACTTACATTGTAAATGCACAATTAAATAATACCCCCGTTCTTGCTAATACTAAGACCTGAGTAGGCAACTGTGACTCAATGTAATCAACTGATAAATAGTAGGATCCTGTGATATCAAACTATCTAGTGGTTCTACTTGTATTAAAATATTTAAATCTAGGGAAAGCAAGAGATGGCATCTGATTTGTTAAGTTTTAGATCATAATGAGTTACAAAGGAGAGAAATGTCATTGTTCAGCCAGTCTCACTGCCTTCAATGGAAATACTAATTGATAAATAATATAAATGCAGTTCTAAGTGTAACATTTTAGACTCTCAGATTTTGCATAGAACTCTTCTAACTTCAGATTTATTTCCTTAAATCTGTTGACATCTTGAAACACAAATAGAAGTCAGAATTTTAAATCCAGTTTTGGGACAGGGCCTGAGCTGCTCCATTATGGATATTTGAAAATATTCTGTGTCGACAAAGCTATTGTGAGTTCTAGTCTCTGTGTCACAAGCATATTGAGTTCAGTTCAGACTTCTTTATGGTTTTGATTTCTGACTGTGAGCATTACATCCTGCTCAACAAGTTCCAGTCTAATTTTCCATTTTGTTCCATTGAATTAAAGGAAGAAAGGAAACTGTCTTTCATTTTATAGACAGCTGGTCATTTCATTAACATTTTTCATATTCTTGTTTGTCCTGAATACTGACTATAGTAAAAAGATTTTCTTCCCATTAACATACCATAGACCAGCACTTTTTTTCTCAAGGATGTATTGATCGGGCAAGAAGTACATTTATTAAAATGTAACCAGCATCAACTTGCTGGCTCGCGAGAATGGTGCACACTTTAACCAATTAAATAGTCATGAAGAAGAAAAAAATCAATATTTCTTAGATCTTTCTACTCCTGACTTTGCCAGCAAAATGGTCTATGGATTTACAAAATTAATAAACAAATGAATATAAATCTTATTATTTTGATTTTTAATTATGTGTTGGGTCAGAAAAGAACCTACACAATTATCTGGAGCAAGATTAACATCAGTTAGATAAGTCTAATTCCATGATTCATAAATTACTACAGTAAGGAAGCTTAATTTATATGAATAAAAATCAATATCTTGCATTCTGTTTTATTAATATCTTACAGTATTCCCTTTTCTTCTTCAAAAGTGACTTTTAATATTAGTTATAACAATATTTGGAATGCCAAACTCAGAATGTGATGTGGAAAAGAAGCAATAGGAAGTAATAAGAAACAAGGCAGTTGAGGCAGGCCACCTCATCATGGTTAAAGGTGGAATCTCAAAAAGTCATTCTATATTCTCCCTTGCATTCTTCAATTATTTCTATCTCATGGTATTTATTTTTTTTTTTTTTTAGTGCTTGACATGTTATTAGAGCAACAACTGTCTGGTATTACTAATAGAAAAATAATTTTCATTTTTATAGACTTGCTTTTAGCCTGTATTATTGAAGAACAGTAAGAATAGTACAGAAGATATCAGTATGTGAAGAAATCATAGGAAAATATCCATAATATAATGCATACATCATGTATGGACAGATTCTCAATGGAAGCATTATGATCCTGGAATATTTTAGCTCATTCTTTCCAGGAAATGGAAAGTATGGAACTACCAGAGTTAATACCACACAACAAAACCACTATTTACTTCTGAAAATTTAGACTTGTTAACTTATAAAAAGAAATCATTTACAGGCTATTTGTACAACAAAGATAGAGAATAATTTAATCGTTATTGTCTCAGTAAATCTCTCTTTCACATTGTTTTATCTCATCAAGGGCAGTTTTTCAAGCACATTAGGTCAAAACTCTCATTTTGATAATACCTCAATTTACACTATAAAGTTCTGGGTGCAATTGCTCATAACTTTTTGAAAGGCTTCATGAAACAGGGAGGCTGAGTGTTAAAACCTTAGATTTCAATGCATTCCAGTGAAGTTCTGTTATGCAAACTCCAGCGATGTGTCAAAGTACAAGCGTGAACTACTGAGAGTTGATGTCCAGTGCAAGACAATGGAAGTTTCTTTTTCAGGGGAAAAAAAATAAACTCCATGTTATATGGTGTGAAACACATATCTTATACAAAAGGTATTTATGTGTAAAGATGGCAAATAAATAAGAATGTTTACAAGAGCTTGTGCTGTGCTGGATGGATGATGCAGGACATTCACAAATCTAAGAACAATTGTACGCTAACAGAACATTGTCTTCGGTACTTTCCGGTCAGCACACTCTGGAAAGAAGCCAGGAAGCATATAAAAGGAGGTTTGCTGTCCAAGAGGACTTGTGACATAAACCTTCTAATATCTGGCTTTGTTTTTGTTGTGGTTTTTTTATTGTGTTTGGTATGTTGTTTTTGTTCACTCAACATATATCACTCAAAACACAAGATGTAGTAATAACAAGGAGATACTAGTGTACTGCATTTGTTAGATAAGGTGATTTTCACATAAACACAGAACATTAAGGATTATGAGGGACCTTGAAAGATCATCTAGTCCAATCCCCTTCCCACAGCAGGTTCACCTAGACCAAGTCGCACATGAACATATCCAGACAGGATTTAAACACCACCAGAGAAAGACACTAAACAACCCGCCCTGGGCAGCCCCTTCCAGTGCTCTGTCACCCTCTCTGGGAAAAAGTTCCTTCTCATATTGATGTGCAACCTCCTGTGTTCCAGCTGACACCCATTGCCCCTTGTCCTGTCATTAGATGTCACTGAGCAGAGCCTACCTACATCCTTCTGACACCCACTTTTCACATATCTATAAACAATGAGGTCACCCCTCAGTCTCCTTTTCTCCAAGCTGAAGAGACCTAGCTCCCTCAGCCTTTCCTCATCGGGGAGATGTTTCCCTCCCTTCATCATCTTCGTGGCTCTGTATTGGACTCTCTTAAACAGTTCTCTGTCCTTCTTGAACTGAGGGGCACAGAACTGGACACAATATTCCAGATTTTAATTTTACCTTTGACAATTTATTAAATTTGTACCTATATTCAGACAAGATTCTTGTCTCAAAGATTCTTGCAACCAAGATGATGCTTTCAAAAGGAAAAGAATTCTGGATTAGTATGTTCACACATGCACGTGTTTCATGCAATTGGTAGTTTGTTATGCTACCAAGCAGCTTATCTACTCTGTCTGCAAGTACAAATTAATGGGTATGAACCCAGAGGGACACATGTAAAGGACACAGGTTTTAAAAGACAACCTTTTCTGTGGACAAGAACTTGCACTAAACAATGCAGAGGATACAATTCCCTGCTACAGATGCAGATGGTACTAAGCAGAAAGTTTAAACTCTAGTTAGCTTAAAGCCTTTAATGAAGATTTTCAGTTAAATATTTGCAAGGCAAGTTCCTGAAATTAGACCTCTAGCACATACCCAGTAGCTTAAAAAAAAAAAATTCTTTTTAATTTTCAAGTCTGCAAAATTACTTCTTTTCAAATTACTAGGCAGAGTTTCAGGATCTTCACTGGGTATTACATTAAACTCTGAAAGATACCATTGTTCTGGTACTGTTGCTATGTTTTCTGTTATCAGTATTGTTGAAAACATAAACATAGTGACCATAACAAAAATAATTTGAGAATCTGTCTCTGTGAGCCTTAAAATTAATCAGCTGGCATTCCAAGGCATAAACAGTCCCAAAGATCCAGTAACTAAGAGAGATACTGAGTATTAAATCCAAGCTGAAAATAAAGTCATTAAAAATAAAAAAAAAATAGAGAGAGGCATAGCGATTCTTCAGGTAAAGAGAAATTACAAACACATAGAGGATCTTATCTGACAAACAGATGATAAATAGAAATACACTGCTTTGCTGTGTGGAAATACATTTTGCAGTCTTGCATTAGGGACAAATGCACAGTGTATATAATGGGGTAGGAAGAGTAGCAGGAAGAATGAAGAATTATGTAGGCATTCTGTTGTGTTTTTACACTAAAATTTTTGAAAGACATTGCTGAGCCTAACACTGTGCATGGCTATACGCACATGTATTGTACACTCTGGTGCAGCATAAAGTGGTGTTAGGATTAACTCCATTTAAGTCAATAGACCACTTTTTATATGGAGAACCAGTCTTTATATGATTTTATATGGAAAAATACACAATGGGCACAGAAATTTAAGTGACATCTGTAAGAAAGTCAGGCTTATCAGCAGGATATAGAAATGCAGGACAGCTCGGGGAGAGAGAGTATCAGGGTATATTTCCTCCACTGAACAGTGATATAGGAAGAATACAGGGCTCACTTGAGCATTCACAGATATAAGTAATCCCTCTATGATTTTTTTTTTCTATGTGCTAATTCAACATTTTAAAGTACTAATATTCACAGAATCACAGAACATTAGTAATTGGAAGACACCTCAGAAGATCATCTAGTTCACTCTCCCTGCCACAGCAGGATCTCATATATTACAAAAATTAGTGCTGAACTACTGTGAAAGGATTCTCACTTTCTGAAGTCTTATACTGGTAGTGCTCCATAGTGACTATTGAAGAACCCACAGTGCTGGAAGGAACTTTCCTGAAGTCTGCCACTACGTTCAAACTAGCTGAGTTTTAATCTTAATGTGATACCATGGCTGGTAAACAGACAAAAGGGAAAATCTTGAGAAATGCTTTGGAATTTCACATAGTTAGTCCAGTTCTGGCTAGAGAAAGAGATACAGTTACATTAATTTCTCTATGTGGCAAAAAAAGGTAAATAAAAAAAGAAAAAATTAAATACTGTTTTGAAGTGAATCACAAAATCACAGAATCACAAAACTTTAGAGATTAGAAGGGACCTCAAAAGATAATCTAGTCCAATCGCCCTGCCAGAGCAGGATCACCTAGACAAAGTTACACAGGAAGAGTTCTACTGGTTTTGGCTGTATGACCAAGATGAAACATGGAGATGGGGACATAAAATTGCTTCACCTTACTTTGTTTCCTTCCTTATGGTGTAGTTGAGCAGACATGGAAATTTTTTTTGTTATTATCTAATAATATGTGTAAACTCTTAAATATACAGATTGTCACTGTCATCTCCAAGGTCAAGTGATTTTTTCCTTCATAGATACGTAGAAGTCCATTACATGTACAAGTCCCTTATATGTAGAAGTCTAAAGCAGCAAATGTAGTTTCCAGAGCAGAATCAATTCTCTGTGTTCTGCAAGGCCTCCAAAGCAGCGCAGAGAATATTCATAAAGTCTCTGCCAGACATTGCTTGCTCCCTTTCAAAATGTTCCCTGTAATCTGTAAATAAGAAACATTGCTAACATGTTAAAGATGTTAATTAACTGCTGTTGCATTATGTGTTAGTATTACCAAGTGTTTATCCTTTCTCATGATTGGAGTTGGCAAATCTTCTGATCTTTCTTCTTTCTTTAAAGAGTTATGTTGAGTTTCAGGAAGTAACATTTAAAAAAAAGAAAAAACAAAAAAAAACCCCTAGAGAAATGTGATTAAAATTATAGCTTATACTCATTTAAACTTAATGAGTCACTTGCCATCAATGCATAAAATGGTTCTGATATTTTGGGGGTGAGCAGGCTGTTATTAATCTTGCCCATTGCTTTTAATGCATGATAGAGCACTAATGGATATGCAGTAAACAGAAACAATTAAGTAAATTTGCTGGAAAATGCTTTGGAAGGTAACACCCTCCTCCACTTGACTATAACATCCTTTCCACTATGATCAATTAAGCACAGTTAATAAAAAAGGATACTCATCCAGCAATATATTTTTAACCTTGTTCTCTGAATGAAACTATTCCAGAGTCACCAAGCCACTCTTTCACATTCAGACATTATCAGATGTAAAGAGTGGAATTTGTTTAGTCTGAGCAAACAGGGACCTAGGAATGGGAGAACAAGACAGATAACAAAGGACATTTGAAAGGTGGAGCTAAAACAGACCGAAAACCTTTAAGGTGGCTTGAGGGAGTGCAATCAAAAATAATGGGACTAAGATGAACAAAGGAAAAAATTGAATTGATGTTGCTTGAATCGTATCAAATAATATTGAATCATAGAATCATAGAATCATTAGGGATTGGAAGGGACCTCGAAAGATCATAAGATTATAGTATGTTAGGGGTTGGAAGGGACCCAAGAAGTCATCAAGTCCAACCCCCCTGCCGGAGCAGGACAAAACTATCTAACACAGATCACTGAGGAACGCATCCAGGCGGACCTTGAAAGTCCCCAGAGAAGGAGACTCCACGACCTCCCTGAGGAGTCTGTTCCAGTGCTCTGTGACCCTTAAGATCATCCAGTCCAATCCCTCTGACACAGCAGGATCACCTAGACCAAGTCACACATGAGCACATCCAGGTATTGTTCAAAAGTCAAGTTAAGGGTAAAGATGTAGTCTATAAATGTTTAAAAACAGAGTACGCTGGTGCATATCCCTTGCAAGAAGGAAAGTTTAGTACTGAAATTCTTCCTTCTGTTCATCTGTCTGCAGATATAGAATTGACAACATGCAGACTGAATTATTTACTATCTTATTAGTGAAGGAATGAGAAAGAAAGGCAAAAAAGAAAAAAGATGGAGAGAGAGAAAGAGAGAGAGAATGAGAGAGAGAAAGAGAGGGGGAGAGAGAGAGAGAGGGAGTCAGAAAGAAAGATAGAGACAGAGAGAGAAAAATAAAAAGAAAAGAGAAAAGAAGAGAGAAGAGGACAGGACAGGACAGGACAGGACAGGACAGGACAGGACAGGACAGGACAGGACAGAACAGAACAGGACAGGAGAAAGATTGAAAGACCTGACCTGAAGTTTTTAGAGGATTCCTTTTGAAAAGAGGAATAAATTCCTTCTGATCATCATCCTAACTACAACTGTCAGAACTCCTTTAACCTCTGCAAGAAGATAAACCTTATAGTTATTTGATCTATGAGGACCATTCTTTTTTTTCTGTGCTTCAGCTGCCTTGATTCCACAAGCTGCAAAAATATAAATGTCCATGTACAATTCTTTGTAAATTGGATCACAAAAATGTTTTCAGACTGCACAGTACTTTTGTCATTCAGATTGAGAAATAAACATAGAAGTTTTGCTTTTTTTCAACTGCTCATTGTCTCTTCTTCAAAATGACTTATATGTTTAATCTTTCAAGTATTCCTTATTTCCACAAGTAGTGTCTGACACAGAATTACTCTCTCTGTCTCTCTCTTCTACAAAATTTTAACTAATCCTTTCTGGAAGCTTTCCATTCCATATGCTGACACAGAATTCCCAATTCCTATTCCATCTTTGTCCATACGTGTCAGCAAACTTGAATGTTCGCCATCTATTGAAGCTTTGTAAATTCTAAATTTAAGAGTTAATTTGATTTTTTTTTTTTGTTTGTTTTTATTCAGCAGTTTGGAAACAATACTTGCAGGACTACTTTTGTTATTGGTTATTTCTCTCAGCTTTAGTATGAGTTTTAACTTCTACCTGATTGTATGTTAACCAGACATCCAAGCACATAATAGATGAGATATGAAAGTTTACACTGTGTTGTAATGTGCTTTCCATAATGGTTAAGGATTCTATTTGCTCCTTACCTGAAGTGCATGGTTTCCAAAGTTATGCTAGAAACTGATTTTAAAAATAAAGTGATAAACAGAAAATGAAACAAAAACAAAAACAGTTAAAGGAATAAATTTTACATTTCTTCATGATGTGTTTAACAGTTCTAACATGCATAACATCAAAATTTTATCAACAGATCACAAGAAGGACATTTTGTGCACAGAAACCCATTTACCTTGTAACTATGCACATCACTTGCTTTTAATTTATTTTGTTTGTAAAAGACTTTGTTTTAGACTTAGATTTTTTTCTTCAGGGATGTGCAGAAGAAGAAAATGTTACACATTTTTCTGCCTCTTGCAAGAAGCACATGGGCAAGAGGACAAGTTGAATAAATATAAACTGGGCAGAGAATTAATGTCTGTGTCATATATGGTACCATGTAGCCACCTCTTTAACTCCTTCACTGATTGTGTTCTTTGTTCCCATTAGGATGCAATTTATTTGAAGAAAATGAGAAAATCTTGCTCTGGTTTGTTTTACAGATATAATGACCACATTTATGGCTTTCAGGGTCTTTATTTGCAGAGCTCTTAATCTAAAAATGGCAAATACAAGAGGCTTCAGTCAGATACTTAAAAGGCTGTAACAGGCCAAAGAGAAGAAGCCCTCTCACGTAGAAACATACTTTCTCCTTAACTCTCAGTTGTACATCAGCCAGTTTTGTCTATGTTTGTTCTTTGATCTCTTTCATTATGTATATAAATATATATCACGAATATAATTACATATTGAATATGTTTAATATCTGTTATGTATTATACAATACTGTATATTACATAGTTATTGCATATATATTTTATCTTATTAAATAAACAAATGATTTCTTTAAATAAAAAACAGGTTGAATTGTTCTAAGTTCATCGACGTCAGAAATGTTTAAGTGGGATACTGTGGAGAATTTTACTGAAGGGATCTTCAAGCACTTGAACCAGCTGCCCAGAAAGGAGGTGGAATTGTCATTGATGGATGTGTTTAAAAGACATATAGATACTAAGGATATAGTTTACTATTGGGCTTGGTAGAGTTAACCATATTAGGACTCCACAATCTTTAGGATCTTTTCCAACCTAAGCAACTCTATGTCTGTGCACTGTGTATATCTATTTAGCAAATTTCAATGTGCTACCTTTGATAAGACTGAAGTTGTTAGTAGTGATGCCCATCTATAACTGATGAATATGCCTGTGGCTAAAATTTATAATATGGATCTTAAAACAACAGCACCATGCGGATGCAGCTTTCTAATTTTTTTGTCATTTCCCCATCCCTTTCACTTCTCATCTTGGTCTGAGATTAGTGGAGAAGGAAACATGGACCTAGTATTGAGGATCACTAGATAGGGGCGGTAATGCATTCAAACAAGAACATCTAATAAAATAGAAGTGGTCACTCTGGCAACAACATCACATGTTAGACGTCTCTGGTCACCTGGAAGAAGACAAACTGGTCAGTTAATTATACAAAAGTTATAATAGAGAACGAACAGTCATTCCCTTCTTGCAGGTCAGACAAAAGGAAGAGAGCTGTGGATAGGAGTTTTTTTCTGTTACAGGAGAAAACTTAGACTTCTAAACTAATGTTAACAATTATGCTGTCATGATGGATGTTGAGGTACTACTGAAATACACATAAGTAAATCTCAGTCTACTGAAAAGGAAGTTTTGAGATGCAAAACTAGCTTTCTTCCCTATTACTGTTACAAAATCCATACTAGCACCAGAATTTTCTTAGCGTCAATCGTGCAAAACTGCACTGAGACCCTGAAAGCACTGAACTGGGAATGCCTTTCCCCCTGTGGAGATATCCCCCTCTGGGTTGAAGCCCAGAAATTCAGTAGTTTTCTACAACTTGTATTCCTTATTTTCAATAAATCTTTACCCTTTGAAATCACTTGTTGTCCTTAACTTGACCTATTTGAAATGTGTCTGTCTATTCTAAATCAGTTCTGGCATGAGATGAATGGGTTTCCAGAGATGTCTAATTTTCTTTATTACGTGTGGACATCAGAGTCAACAGCCTCTTTGTTGGGCAGCAAAACCTGCATGGGAGGAATCCCAGCCCTTTGAGATACAACAATTTAAAATTCATCCCTAGATATTGCTACTTGAATAATATTAAAGTAAGCACTAAGTATATTCTACATCAAGTTCTTACAATAACCTCTAATTCTGTTGATAAAATCACTTTCCCATGAAGTGCAAATAGTTAAATTTCTCCTCTGAGCCTTTTATTTTTCTTAACATTTAGATACCATTCAATATTTATAGCTAAGTTTCCAGTTACACTTGTAAAAACCAGAAGGTGGCAAGATTTGAAGGCTAAATACAGGTTGCTGGGCCCGATCAGATGTTATATTTCAGATGCCAATAAGGACATTTGCATATAAACTGTACTATCAATATCTCATTTCAGTAGACTAAAAGGCTTGCTGTAAAGGGTGTTTTATTGTTTCTTGCCTATTTTATAGAGTACATTTGCACTTGAAGATCTTGATCAGGACAGAATGGGAAACTCTGAAATCCTGTGGGAAAATGGCTATTGAACAGGACAACTGCTACTAAAAATAATAGTAATAAAAAGATGTGATGTTTCCCTCCTTCCTCCTGTTCCCACTAGAAATCTTGAGAGAATTGAAAGCCTTTTTTTCTTCTACTTTATTTTTCATCTGAATGTTACCTGAAGATACTTTAAGATAATTAACTGTGGTCATCACTATAAATATTCAATTTATTTACAAATTAAAATTTTATGTCACTTGACAGTTTTCAGTACTGAAGATGGTGTTCTATTCTTGGAGTGTTATTTATACTATGTCCACTGGTCTGTGTAAATGCATGATACAGCTCTGAGTTTTGAACTGTAACACAGACCAAGTCATGAGCTTTCCAAATGTATGGAAGATGGATTTGGGTTTTTTTTATGATATTTCATAATAATGTTACCAGCTCAGGTTAAATTTTTTAAGAATCAAACCAATGAAAAATAAGAAAAGATCTGCAAGAAGTTCTTGGGTTTTGCAGCAGGCCAACATGTATGGAATGGGACTCAAAGGGGCCATTTTCTGCCAAAGATAAATGTGAGTGACATTCTTTCATTAGCCTTAGAATAATAGCTGATGATGAAAGTACTGACGACAAGAAAAGAGAAAGGGAAAAGAAGATATTACATTCATAAACCTTTCAATCCCAAATACTATCATCAAGTATCTACTACGTTCACAGAATCACAGAGTCACAGAACATACATTAGGGATTGGAAGAGAACTTGAAAGATCATCTAGTTCCAATCCACCTGCCATAGCTGGATCACCTAGACCAAGTCGCACAGGAACAGGTCCAGATGGGTTTTCAACATCTCCCAGAGAAGGAGACTCCACAAACTCTCTGGGCAACCCATTGCAGTGCTCTATTACTGTCACTGTGAAGAAGTTCTTTCTCCTACTGATGTGGAACCTTCTATGTTCCAGCTGACACTCATTGCTCCTTGTCCTATCGTTAGATGACAGTGAGCATAGCTTAGCTTAATTTCCTTCATGTCATTGAACAAACATATCTTATGGCATGTTTGAAATCACAGTTTGAGATTTGCTGCTTCATCCTAACTCAAAAGTTAGCAAAATGTGGCTCCTGTGGCAATGCTTCTGACTATAAAACTCTAGGTATATTATTTTCTTCATGATAGACCATTTTGTCCAAATCTGGTCTGATTCACAACTGGCAAGTTAAACTTATTTGAACATCAGGAAGTTTTGAATTGGACTGCAAGGACTTGACTGTTTCTTGCCACAGATTGTATACTTAATGAATAGAGATACAAAATGCAAAATGACATTATATTTCTTTGAAATGTTCCTTTTGCTGCCATATTTCACAGTCAAGAACAATCTCTTCTTCCCTAGGATGTACTTCAGACAAGACTTATGAAGGATATTACAGAAAATTTGACTTTTTTTTAATGAAAAGTTTTCTTCCTGACCTTAATATGAAGTGTTTTATTGATCCTTTCAGAGTGTTTAAAATCAAACTTGTTAGTTTTTGACTGTCTTGTGTTGCGGAGGGAAGGGACAAACCCAATACAGCCTACAAACTATATGAGCCCTCCAGTGAGTGTCAGCATTATCCAAGATAAATTCACTTCCAAACAGACGACTTAATTTACAACTAGATTTTATATTCCACAAATAATTTATTAAGATACAGAACATTCATCCATTGGGATTTAGAAATAAGCTCATATCCTGTACAGATTGCACACTTCAGCTTCAAATTGGAAACAAAGGAGTCACCAAATATTATTAACACAGCTGCAGTGTTGTAATAGATGTTAAGGGTGGCTTCCAGCTGAGACAGCCTCAGCATGGTGCTTACTGACACATCCATATGAAGGGTCCTATTTGGCACAGCCTGAACAGCCCTCTGGAAAAGGATCTGGATTGCTGTAGATCTGGGTTGCTGGGTGTCTGTCTGTAGCAACATGCCTGACTGTAGGTGCATACATGTACACCAAACACATGCATGTTTTGGATGAAGCTTCCTTTGCACTGACATTCATTTCTCTTTCTGACTGAATTGGACCAGAAAGTTACTGGACAGAGGATTATCCTAATTCAAAGGATTTGCTTTAGTGTCTACATGTCAATTTAACAGATGAAATCTAACATGAAACATTGAAGTAGAACAAGAAAAATTCATTTATCTCTAGCCTATGTATAGTGTTGCATATACATAATGCTGCTTTCTTCTTGTTTTGAGACTAGAGTACATTTTATTGTAACACAGGCCATGCTTAGGGAGCATTTTTTCCATTTGGGAAGCTGGAAATAGTATTTCTCAGGAAATAGCTGTGTTGTAGTTTGAAAATTGCTAGCATTTTCAAATGTACAGCAGTTCTGCTTTCATGAAGAAGAAAAGCAAAAGGAGTTGTTTTGTTTTGGAGGACCCCTCCCCCACAGGGGACTTGTCCTGGGGAAAGGTGTCACTGGTCCTGGACCTGCTCCGGATGTCCGTGTTGGGTTAGCCTATGAAAAAGCAGAGCGGGCAGTTTGTTTTTAGAAAAGTCAGGAAGAAGGAAGGAGTAGTGGAGTGAGAAGTAGTGAGGAAGAGAAGAAGGAGGAAGTATGTAGCCCGCTCGTGTGCGCTGCAGGCCCTCTTGGGCTGCAGCTTCTCAGCCGAGCGCCCCCCGC
>VXBP01004137.1:0-14699 GCA_013400115.1 Rhinopomastus cyanomelas
ACATATTCTGAGAAAAATACAATGGGAGATGACTACCACATCGGTCCTTGGGATTTTTCACATTAGAGACTGACACATGTCAGTCGAGTAGAGACGAGTGCCACCACCCTCTCTATTATTCATGCATCACCCCTGCCTGCAAACAGCAGCACCCTGGCTGTCCAGACTGGTGAATTCTTCNAGCACCCTGGCTGTCCAGACTGGTGAATTCTTCCATTCTTCAGCACAGCTTCTCCAGCTCAATGCTCTCAAGATGGCCTGATTCCTCAGCACCTGAACTGCATCCCTCGGTGCAGGAGACTTGCTTTCAAACACAGAACCCAGACTCTGTCTTTCATGCCCAAGGTTTAAGGATTCTTGAGTCCTTCTGCTTTCTTCAGCTAAGCACGAAGGAATTCTCCCCAATACTTGAGCATCCCCAAGTTTTCCTCAGTGGCAGATATGACAAACAGTCTCTCTTCCTGCTGATCAGTGCTCTCTAAGATGGCAGCGAACCCTGGCCCTGGCCAGTGTGGGACCCAAGATGGAGACCGACCGCATGGCTGCGTCAGCAGGGCCCCCACCACACTCTGCAAACATGGCCGAGAGGGTTTCATAACCCTCCCCTCTCCTCTTGTCTTAGCTCCAGGGGAAAAAGGAGGAATCCCTTCAGTTCACCACGAGTTGCTGAAAAGCCGCTCCGTGGTGTGGGGGCAAATGGCAGCTCAGCACCAAGGTCTTGCTTCTCCAATCTGCGGTGTCAGGTCTGGGCTGGGCCCAGTCCCCGGGGGCCACTGTCCTCCATCCCACCATTTATGGGAATGGAGCGGACCCACTGAGCCCCCTCCATCCTGTCTCCAAAGGGGGAAGCAGGGGAGGGAGCCGTGGAAACCCCAACAAGCCACTGCAACCCACTTCCCTCCCCACCACCCTGGAAAGGGGTTGGGGGGTGCCGGAGCCAAGGTGCTCCATGCCCGGGTAGAAAGACCCCAGTCCAAAGAGGCAGGGCTACCGGCTACTTGTCTTTTTATCCTCTTACCTAGCCAACACCCCTTAAGGGCAGGTACTTGGGACAGTGTCACCTGCCCCAGGCCAGGTCACTTGGTGGGAGAGGGCCTCTTAAAGCAACATAACTTTTTTCTTCATGAAAGCAGCAATCTATACGTCTGAAAATTCTGGTCATTTCCAAACTGCAACACTGTCACCGTCACTGCAGCTTGAAACTGTGAAATTACTAGTATTCAGAGTAGATCATTAACATCACGTTAATGTAATGGGAAAAGCAGGACTTGAGAATTTTTAAAGCTCAACATCAAAATCTCATTAAAAAAATACACTAACTGATAATTAATTCCTGAGTACTTGTGATAAATAGTTCTTCTGTGCCTTCGGTGGCATTTCTGTTCAGTTACTTATTTTTGTGAGGATGAAATGTAGGCCAGCCTGAGAGGCAAAAAAGCAAAACCAACAAGTTGCTTCTGAAGAATATTAACAATAATTATCCAAATCGTAAAGGATCAATGAAGCAGCCAGTAGGAAAGACAGAAGCCAAGTCCTTTACCCCATTATCTTACAATCACCTCTTCTTGCCTCCAAATCCTAGATACCCAAATATAAGAAAGGGCACTCCATTGAGTTTGTGGCCACTAAGTGCTTTATGCCAGTAGTTCCTGAGACTGAAGAAACCTGGTTGAACAGGCCCTCTGGGGAATACAGCATGGGCCAAACTGGGAAGGATGTGGTTATTCTCTGAAAGGACTTGTTCTACCAGAAGTTTAAGCACAGGAAAGATAAAAGACTTTTTCACCCCCAGGTAGCTCTCACCTGCTTAACTACAGTGATGGAAGGGAGCAGGTATCTTCAGAAAGGACATCTTTTCTGTCCTGCAAAGACTGGTTATCCAGGCCTGTCCCCTGTGCCTCTATGACAGTCAGCTTCTCTCCCCCTCATTTAGAGCAGTTGCTTACACAGCAGTTTCCAGATCTGGTGTCCACACTTTGAGGCACCAGAGAGTGACATTCACAGAGTTTAGGAAGCAGAGAGAATCTCTAGGTGGTTAACACCACGCACCAAGGCAATCTTTATGCACCAGGCTGCTTCTCCACGTGCTCAGCAATCCATGTTTCGGACTGGTTGTCCAGGTCTGTCCCCTGTCACGGCCAGTTTCTCTCCCTCCATTTACAGCAGTTGCTTGCACAGCTTACACTCCCCAGCACACGCCCCTTCACATGGCTAAGTAGAGAGCAACCAAGTCTCCTCTTCACTATGAAGATCAGGAGGACAGACACATACATCTTTTCCTCCGGCCAGCAAACTGCCACTGTGCTGCAGCAAGCACAGGGCACGCAACGCACAGAAGAGGTCCAAAAAGGCAGCAAGAGACAAAGCAACGACATTCGCCCCAGAGGGTTGGTCAATCAACAGCAAACACTGGAAGAGAGAAAAACGTGGCAAGATTCATGCTGCAGACACTTCTACTATCTCCCTTGCAACAGGAGAGCTATAGAGACAACACAACAGTATTTCTAGAAATTGCCACATTCAGCCATTGCATTGCCACACCAGAACAGAGAGCCTGACCATACAATCCTTACTCCTGATCTTTATCAACAGAGATAGTATCTTGCAGCCAAGGTGTCATCTTGAACGTCACATCCATCTTACAAATGGAAGAAGAAACTTGCATTCCACCTCCACCTGTGTGTCACAGCGGCCTGGGCTTCATACAGCCCCATGACTTTGGTCTGTAGGAACCCAATAATGGCATCCTGTGGCACTTCCCAGAAAGGGCTGCTCTTGAGAAAAATCTGGAAGATATCTTTTGTAGGCCAACCTCAGACTTCACACAGAGTAGGGCTGGCAGAGTAAAACCCTTTAGTCTCATGCAGTGAACAGGTAAGAAGTGTGCCAACAACTTCACCTAGACACCCACCCCTCTAACACCAAGTTACTTACTAGCACAGACAGTCTCTGAACATGGGCAAGGATGAGGGTCTGGGAATCACAGTCGGCACCAGCACAAAGAATCCCAGTTATTACAGGGTACCTAACCTCTCCTCATCATGCAGCACTACTTGGAATCATAGAAGCATTAGGGGTTGGAAGGGATCTCGAAAGATCATCCAGTCCAATCCCCCTGCCACAGCAGGATCACCTAGATCAAGTCACACAGGAACACATCCAGGTGGGTTTTAAATGTCTCCAGAGAAGGAGACTCCACAACCCCCCTGGGCAGCCTATTCCAATGTTCCATCACCCTCACCGTGAAGAAGTTCCTTCTGATATTTATATGAAGCCTCCTATGTTCCAGCTGACACCCATTGCCCTCATCCTATCACTGTATGACATTGAGAAGAGCCTGGCTCCATCCTCCTGACACCCACCCTTCACATATTTATAGACATTAATGAGGTCGCCCCTCAGTCTCAAGAGACCCAGCTCCCTCAGCCTCTCCTCTTACTTGGGACCCCTGTGCATTCTAAGCAGCAGTGTCCTTCCAGAACACGGAGCAGGGCAGTACCAGTCACAGGCGAAGACAGAATGCTGCTCAGGGAAAGCAGCACTAGATTTTGCAGATGACTGATAAGCTTAAAGCCAGTGGAACAGGATTACGCATGGTGGCCCATCTCGTTTCAGACCATCTGCACAAGCTAATCACACTTGATGAAGGGCCAGGTAACAGGAGTAATAAACACACTTCAGCCCACAATTTAGTGCGTCCATAGGAATCAGCAAAGACAGTTTGTGACTGCGTTGCTGTAAGAACTAATGACAACTTGTGTTTCTTTGGAACTCCTGAGAGCAAAATCAAAAGATACAGGTCCCAAATTGGTTAGGAATTGCACAGTGTGATGCAGACGTGTCCAAGTCATATAATTTTGACCTCCTAGCCAAGGCTTTCCAACATGCAATACAGTGTGGCTGTTAACAGAGCTATTCAGGGCCACCTATTCTGTATTTCCAGAGACCGACCCAGCACAGAAGTCAGTTGTACTCTGCTCTGTGTTTCCCCTTGATTCACAGTGTCTACAAAGAAATAAAAAGAACTTGACATTTGTCAACTTTTCTTTAACAAATAGCAGTTTAGCTGTTTAACCATCAAAATATTTAGCCACCACCCCTTTGTTCTGACAAGCTAGAAGAGCCACCTTAGTTTGTCCTAAACAACACCGAACCTACTTCACACTACAGTACCACTTCTTACATCAACTTCCGTGCCCCTTCCTATCAGACATAGAAGGTAAGGAAACAGCAGAGCTGTTACAAACAAAATAAGAACTAAAGAGCCCCTTGTGCTTGTTCCATTGGGTCAACATCCATCCACGCTTCTGCACTGTCTTCCAACCTGGACTCTGAGGCAGCGCCAGGGACAACGCAGGCAGATAGAGGACACTGATTGCTTTCCTAAGCAGAGATATCAAAACTTAAAAAGCAGAGATATTTAAGCTTCAAATTTTCAGTACCAGTGGCTCACGTACTACACCAAGCACAGGGAGTAAGAGGGACAGGCCTGTCTGTAGAGGTTTCTGTAAATGCACAACTGTGCTACTTTGCAGAACATCTCAGTAACAATCTTCTACACAAAACAGCATTGTTTTGCCAAAACTCCCAACCTATGATTGCAGACAGCTTTCTCCCCACCGTGTACGGCTATACACACACCGCTGTATGGATTGAAGCACGGCAGACACCAGCTCTCCAGTTTTTTTAAGATCTTCACATTTAATTAATTGTAAGTTTCTACTTAGTGGAAGCAAATTAAGTGATTGCATTAAAAATTTTAACTCTTAGATCTTCAGTATTAAGCTTTTGAATTGACTTAATCCATTCCAGCTGGTTTTGTCAGTTTAAACTGACCCAAGTTCATACAATTTCTCTCACTGCTGCAGACACTGAATTCTCCACATGCACACACATATAAATATCTGCCACATGGTCATGAACTCAGAAGTGAATGGAAAATTCACTACAGAATCACTTTTCCAGTCTCTGAGGTACTTTATTGTTCTTTGTGGGATATTTTCCAGCATTTTGTATAGTCTGCTTTACAATCACCCTAGCAAGGCCTTTGCCTTTGTACTTCTACAGACCCATTGATCTTAATCAGGTCAGGAAGTCTTAAGGGCTTGTCTAGGGTGGGCCCATTCCAGCACTGCAGCAGAACAGATGATGAGATATGGAAAGAAGTCACACTACAGTAATACTCTCTGCCTCGATGGAATAATGCCCCACGTTGATGCTCTATTCCAGGATACTCAAAACAGGAGTTACTTGGAAAACAGAAGTGACTTGGTTTTGTGGGTAACCACACGAGGGAGTTGCACCTATGCAAGTATGTACAGCTACAATGAACCAGCTCTTCTGCCGTGTTCATCCCTTTTCCCAGCGAGACAAACCCTTGGACCTCCCAATTCCAGCCAGTAGTAACACGAGCAGTGTTAAACTGCTCCCCAGTACAGACACCACAGGCATCAATCCCTGTCATGCAGCTGTTTAGCTCACATATAGAGAATACATTTTACACCACAAACCATGTGTTTTACTTTCCTAAAATGACCATTTCTTATACAAAACAAAACCTAATCCAAAGACAAAGTAAAACTCTCGTAGTCTGTACTCCACTTAAATAGAGGGGGAGATGGCGGGAGAAACAGGTAATGATGAATTTTCTGTTGCAGAAATTATGATCCCAGAGAAACTACCATTACTAATCAGAGCATGCAAAACAGAGGCCATAAAATTGAGTTAGTCTTTTCCCCTGCTCTAATCAGTTCAGTGTCCTAGTTTATAGAGCTGAAAAATGAGGTAGAAATGTAAGAAAATTTCCTAGGGGACAGATGCCACCGGAGAGAGTGGCTCCACAACATCCTCTCCTGAGGTGTTAATTACTATCAAGAGACTGCCCCAGAAATGCCAGTTTAACAGTTCTCCAGACAGTGGAAAAACTGTACAGAAGTCTGTGCTCCAGCAGATGGAACGAACATCTCTACAAAGCACAGCTCTTCTATCAACACAGAACTCCCAATAGCAGAACAAGCCTTGAGAGTGGGACACCGGAGAGAATTACCACAGTTTTGCAGAGTGAACCTCACCTTCAGGTGAGACTTGTCCCCTTGACAAGAGGACACGTACAGGAGCAGGAAATGGTGCTAGTACAGAATCACAGAATCGTTAGGGATTGGAAGGCCCCTTCTGTACAAAGTATTTACATTTACATTGATCTGTGTTAGATAGTTTTGTCCTGCTCCGGCAGGGGGGTTGGACTCGATGATCTCTTGGGTCCCTTCCAACCCCTAACATCCTATGATCCTATGATCCTATGATTTCTTGAAGAAGTCTCCACTGTGTGCCCTGCACAGCTGAGCAGCTTGCTCAGAGTCAGTTAAGATAAAGGGAGGAAAACATTACAAGCTTTAATCTCAAAATGCAGTGTTGACATCCTAAGCCCATGCCCAGCCTCAAGAGCAGGCTGTGGGCAGGGAGGGAGGGGGAAGAGCAAGATGGAATTAAAAACCAAAGCCTTTAAGCATTCCTGCTGAGGATCAAAAGAATTATGTTTTAGCCAACATACTATTAAAATTCTTTCTTCGGTCTGAACAAAGTTTAGACTACCAATTACAGAAAAATTCAAGCTCTTAAAACAACACGTCTCCTCCGCCTCCCAACCCGCTGCCTCTTTATACCTGCAAAGTGAAATTAAACAATATTCCAGAAGCCAATTGCTCCTCCTTCCCTGCTGCAACACCAAGACCCCTGAAAAGCAGAATCCTTTGACAATCCTGAGAAGGTTCCCTGCTGCAATCAGCCATGGACAAACTATACTGGTGTCACTACTGAAAACCATGCAGAATCACATTCAAATGTGTAAGCAACACTGGTACACACTGGTGTCCCTTGCGAAAAAAAGGTCCAGTAATGAATCACCATAAATTTACCCTCTTAACACCAATATAACGGCAAGCAACAGATTCAAAAGAAGCTCCACACATACTGGGAAGAAGCTTCCTTGCCCTTTCACCAGTAGAGCAGCTGTCTGTAAGGTTCAGTTTGACCAAGCAGTCAACCAGCACTGCTGAATCACAAGACAAGAGATCAGGCAGATCAGCACACAGGTACATGAGGTAGTTTACAATGTCTGTGCAACACTAGAGTAGGGAGAGATCCAAAATTAGAGGGCAGAGAGAGGCAATGACAAGAACTCGAGGAAGCAAATGAAACAGAGCAGGGAAATCAAATCTTAATAGGCACTGTTGTTCCACATCCAACCCAGTTAGTTGGCTGGGCAGTCATCAACCAGTGCAGCAGTCAGAGGTGGTCGTAAACCAGACAGGTTGGAGGCAGAAAAGAGCCAAACTTCTCGCTACTACACAGTTCCTCCAGAGCAGCTATGTGAGAGCAGGTGAGCCACCAACTCTTCAAAAGGCATTCCCCATACACAGAAGGCCTGTGCTGGGCACACGTTACTGACTTCAGAAAAGCCACTCACAGCAAACTAATCAGAAAGGCTCTGTGCTCTGCTGTAACAGCAGCATGACTGGAAGGCACAAATACTGAGAAAAGCTGGCTCTGCAGTTGTATTTAAAACACACCGTGAACCAGCAGCACATCTGATGAGACAAAGCAGCAGATGCTGCAGAAATCACTTCTGACAAACAAGGACCGGAGAAGGCACTGCACAAAGTTTACAGATAAAACCCACAGCCTACCCTACAATTTAAAGGTCCACAACTCATCGAAGAGGTACAGCAAAATGCAGTTGCTTTCATACAGATGTCTTAATATTTGGTACAAAAATTTCCCATATGTCTACACTGGGCTGGCAAACGCCACCCAAGACCAAAGCCTGTGCCCTTCCAGGCTGGCAGCTAGACACCAAACAGGGAATCCTGACTATCTCAAGCAACACTGGAAGTGTTTTAGCAACTGAACCAGACTCCTCCTCCAAGCTCAGTAAAGCGCACGCAAACAAGAGTCCAGTAGCAGTAGCCCACTCTGATACCACTTTTTTTTTCCCAAAGCCAGAAGCTTATTTTTCAACTCAATTCTATTTCACTCTGTGCACAGCACAAGACAGTGGGTTTTTCAAGACCTGTGTTAAGTTGCTCCCCCTTCTCTTACCACCGAAATGCCATTATTAGAACAGGTTCAAAACTTGTTTTACAAGCCTCTCACCCAGAGAGGCTCCAACTCTTTATAGCTATTGCTCTCAGCAAAGCCTTTCCACAAGGTGGCACGTTCTCAAAGAAACCATGTGTTAGAAGCCAGTTCACGTATGAAAAACATTTGCTTTCAGGTTTAAAAAGCGAATAAACAAAAAGGAAACTCGGTCTTTCAGTCAGAAGTTTCGTAATCTCGTCAGAGGGCAAGAGAATGCAAAAGCCACCATGCAGATCTGGGCTAAGAGGTACCTCTTAGCCTCAGCTAAGGGAGGAACAAAGACTAACTTCTACACGTTATTTCTGCAGGGAGTTCAGGCAGGCCAGGATACGATAAGCGCTGCCAAAGAGCTCTGAATTGCCACACTGCTGTGATACACCCATTCCTTTTCCACTTGCATACAAAGCACAGGGTGGCAGGAGGGTGTCCACAGCTCCCTCATACAGAGCCTGGCCAACCCAGCAGAATCAGTGCACTCTATTAATAAAGGTGTAAAGGAGTCGCTAAACTTTATATGCCTTGTTATCCAGAGCAACAGACAGCCCCAACCATTGCTCAGTGACAGAACCTGGCTGTTCCTCCGTGTTTATATTTACCTGCTACAGCAGGGTTGCCAAAACTTACCTCCATTTGGAGAGCAGCTGTATCCTGATCGTAGTGTCCCATGATGTTTGGGAAAAAAGTCATGTTGTAAGGCATATCCGAGCATCGGGAAATAGTAATTGGCTCACAGGTGAATAAGCTGTGCCCTCGCACCACAGACAGAAGCAAAGAGCAAGTCGCAGCCAGCACCAGTGCTCCCATTTTGTCAGGATCTCCACCTTCAGCGCATAGCTCTATTCGGATGGACGAAGATTCACATCTTCCTCTGCTGGTTCCACCACGGGGGAGAACACGGGCGACGGTCAGGCAGCCAGCACCTCACCGCTGTGTTCGCTGAGTCCCCATTCTTCACTCAGCCCCTTTCTTCCTCGAGCTCCGTCGCTGCCCAAGCGGGAGAAAACGGGACAAACCATCAACATCGGGACAAACCATCAGCATCGCGACAAGCCATCAACATCGGGACCAACCACACCGCGACCACCTGGCCCCTCACAAGCTCTCACTCTGCATCCCTCCCTCTACCCCCGCGTTCAGCCCCCGCACCCCACCAATACCCGCCGCGCCGCCGCGGCCCGTCCCGGTGCGTCTGGGGCTGCCGCTCCCGCCGGGCCCCGGAGCCACCGCTGCTCCCGACGGTTCTCAGCCCCGCCCTGGGAAGCGGCGCCCGCGGGGCTGGGCGGGGAACCGGGCGACCCAAGAGCAGGGGTGGGGGCAGCCGGGCGCGGCCTCGGCGCCTCATCCCGCCACGCCCGGGCCGCGCCCCCCGCCGCCCCCTCACCGGGACCCACCTCTCGCTGCCCGAGCGGGCGCCCCGGGCCGGTTCCCCCCCTCCTCGCGACAGGATGTGGCGTCCGGCGGCTGCGGGACCGCTCGCGCGATACTTGGCGGGCGGGAGCGGGGCGGGCTGGGAAGGTGCGGGACGGGGCTGCCTTCGGGCGCAGTCTGCAGTTCCCCAGCGACAGGTCCGGGCGGCGTTCCTCTCAGCACGCCGGAACTAGGGAACGAGAGAGTTTAGGGAAGCGGCCTTAGGTGTCTGCTGAGGAAGTGGATGTCCAGGTGAAGACAGAGGTACACGAGGGTTCGAATGCGGGAGGAGCATCGCGGTGACTGTCGTGCTCGGGCTGCCCCTGTCGTCCGCCAAGACGTCACCGCTAAGATGATCGGGGCGGGAGCATCTGCCCTGTGAGAAGAGGCTGAGAGAGCTGGAGAGGAGGAGGCTGAGGGGAGATCGCATAAACGCTTATGAGTATCTAGAAGGCAGGGCGAGTGCCGGGGTGATGGGACCAGGCTTTTCTCGGTGCTGCCCAGTGACGGGACAAGGGGCAGCAGGCACAAACTGGAGTATAGGAGGTTCCACCTGAATATAAAGAAAAACTTTAACAGTGAGGGTGACAGAGCCCTGGAACAGGCTGCCTGAGCAGGTTGTGGAGTCTTCTGCTCTGGAGACGTTGAAAATCCACCTGAATGTGTTCCTATGGGGTCTGCCATAGTTGTTCCTGCACTAGCGGGGGGGTTGGACTATATGATCTTCAGAGGTCACCTCCAACTACTACAATTCTGTGA
Organism: Rhinopomastus cyanomelas; assembly: GCA_013400115.1. Lineage (NCBI taxonomy): Eukaryota > Metazoa > Chordata > Aves > Bucerotiformes > Rhinopomastidae > Rhinopomastus > Rhinopomastus cyanomelas. The sequence goes on from VXBP01004137.1 coordinate 10,303, forward strand.
TTCTTCCAGACACCCAGCTCAAGGATGTGTGAACTGCCCTACTGTGCCCATGTCTGCTGCTGGCTGAGAGCAGACAAGTAGGTGTCCAGTAGCGCTCAGCTGTGTTTGTAAATACAGGGCTCTCATAATGAGACCTAACTACAGAAACACTAAAGGTTACTGGGCAGAGGTGACCGAATTTCTCTGCATGGAGGCACCCAAGGTCTCGTTAGGCTGCTATTCAGCCATTCAGCTCACCCTGCACTTTAGGACTGGAACAGGAAACACCAGATGCCGAGACATGCAAACCAGGTTTAAAATGTTCAGGCAGTGCAGACTTTCTGCTGGTGTGCCCCGAGGTAGTTCCTGCAGAGTCAGGACTGCTTACCCAGAGAATCCATCTGTGGAGGGTGGAGAGTGTAAAGCTGCGTGTGGTGGTTCAGAGGACCTCAAGCATCCAAAAACTTTCTTTGTGCACTTTGTATTTTGTGTGTCATTCCTTGTGTCACCCCACAGAAACAAAAAACCCCTCCAGATTCCCGCATGTCACACCACTGGAGTGCCAGCATGAATCATGAGGAGAGTTATGCCTGCTTGCTGCAGATCCATTTGAGCAAACTGGAGTAACTTGATAGCTGGAATTAAATTTGCTGTAGGAACAGGGAAGTGAATCAGGAGGTGACTAACATTTTCCCACCAGGTTTCACAGGTGATGTTAAACAAAACGTTGCTTGCAGATTGTGGACGTTGTTGTGCTCTACTGTGTGAAAACGCTCACCTATGTTACCCATTGTCATTGCTTCAGTTCTCATCCTCTAGCTTGCTTCTCTCCTAGTGTCTCTTGATAGCTCCTTCTCATCTAGAAATAAAACTTGTTTCTTTTGATGAGCTCTGAGCGGCCACACATTGTGCAGGTCTGGGAGTGAGATCACCAGGTGTGTTCAGGAGATCTCACTCCGTGTCTGGAGAAGACAGTCTAGTTCTTCAGCCCTTGATGAAGTTGTTGAGCTGCTCTCCACCTTGGGAACACCATCAATTCATCAGATGCACTGAAACCTTGTGGGGACAGGACATGTTCAGCGCAGATTCACACTGGAGATTTCTGCTGAATTCTCTTCCCTTCCTAGTTTCATTCACTAAGCCCATAGGCACGTTCATGGAAGCAGCAGCAGAACTACCAGGACCACCTATATGAAGTGAAAAGTCTCTGATTCCCAATAAGTAGGGTCAATAAATTCTCAGACAAGCTTCTGTTAGAATTTTAATATGGGAAAACCAGCATACCTTACATGATTTTCACGAAAGCTTGATGAGAAACGTTGCTGAAACAATCAAACCAAAATGCAGATTGGAAATTTCAGGCAAACCAGAGCAATTTATCTGAGAAACCAGCACCTGAAAGTAGGGCCTGTGAGGAGTTTATCTGTAAGCTCTGCTAGTATCCTATTATATAGATATGTCATTTTATGATGTGATGGCTTTGTTCCTTCCATTGGAATTTGTTTTCGTTCATAATTAAATCTCTGAAAACCAGATCTAGCCAAATATTTTCCACCTCTAAAACCTCTTCTGGTTTTGTCAGATGATGGGAAAAGGCAGAGAAAAGGGAATGCTCAACCAATTCTTCAGTCACCTGATTAATAAACTTCTCTTTGCTCACAATGTAGTTGCCAAGCAAGTTGTTCCAGAGGTTGGTTCTCAGAGCTGTGATCTAAATATATTTGTTTCTGGCTCTTGAATAACCAGAGTGAGGAATGTGAGCACTCTCACTGGTATCCAGCAAAGCACCTTGAAGTATCATGAAGTATTTTTAGCATGTGCTCAGATATATTGCTGATGAGGGATGCAGCTACTCAGATGTGTAGACACTTTGTTCCTCTGGCACTGTGGATATTCTTAACATTTCAATTAATGTTGTCTTAATCCCTGTCAGCATCAAGAGCATGGCTGTCTCCTCAGCTTCAGAGCAAAGGAGGCGTTCAACCCCTTTGGCCTCTCTGGACTAACTGCACAAGGCATCATGCCATGTGGAGCCACATATTGGGGGGGGCTTTGTCAGCCTCTGAACTCTGCAGTTCCTCTCCCTTCAGCACAGGGGCCATCAGCCAATGTTAGCCAGCAATGATGGAGCTTTTAGAGGAGCAGGGACTCCTTGAATTTGCCTCTGGCCTCCCAAACACACTGAAGAACAACATCATGTCTTACTGACTGACTGTTAAACCTCTTCAGAAAGAGATCTAACCTAACACTAACCCTGCCCCTTGTAGCCAGGGTCTCACCAGATTCAGGCTGATCTGGCTGCTGCAGCCTGCAACTCTGCTCCAGGCTCTCCCAAGGCACTTCTAAACCTTTACCTTCACTTGAGTTGGCCACATCTTCCACCACCAATCTGCGGGCTGCTGCCTCACACCAAGGGATATCTTCTCCCTGTGCTCTCTCCCAAAAGTGTCTTCAGGTTGGGGGAAGGTTTTGAGCAGGGAAGCTGGTGCCAAAAAACCGGGGAGACCCTTTGCAACCAGAAATTGAAATGGTGACTGAATGAGAACAACTGGTGTTAGGTCGCTGCTTGTGATGTATTTGGAGATGGAGACTGGTTGTGTGAACTGAAACCAGGGGACACAGCCAGAGCAACTGCAGCAAAAATTGGGTGCTGGTGGCTTTGGTATCATCAGCCCCATTACACAGAAGAAGAGCAGAGGCACCCTGAAGCAAGATGCACAGCTCCAAACTTTCTCTCCAGCCCAGATTCAGCTGCCACCAAGTTTCGGCCCCAGCTGGGCAAAAAGCAGACAGACAGCACCTGCACTGGAGGGTCTGTGGGTTCAACCCACTCCCCTCAGTGCAGCCAGAGCCCAGGTGAACCACCCAGAGCCAGGAGCCCAAGCTAAGCCCCATCCCCACACATCTGAAGGGCACCATGATCTAAGGCTTCCCATTAGGGATTTAAACAAAAGGAATTTTAATCTTTCTTCCTTTTCAGTGCCGGCATCTGAACAGGGGGATGGGAATCTGAGCATGAAGCCGCGTGCTGAAGGTTACGGAAAGGCGGGGCAGACGTTGTCTCCAGTCATATCCAAAGGAAGACCAACCCTGCTGTACCAGAGCAAGCAAATGAATGCAGCTTGTGATGGGAAGGAGTTTCCCCAAGCCCAGCTGCAGCACAGTGTTGCACAACGGAGCTGTGGTGGCTGGGAGCAGGGAGAATTCATTAGTCTGCTTTTTGAAGCACGGGCTGCTCTGCTGTGGTGCCCGCTCCAGCAACCATAAGCGCTTCTCCAAAGAGCCCAGTTCTGTCCTCCCGCACGGGAGCTCTGTCTGGCTGCATCTCAGGAGGCCGCCAAGGAGTTCTTCTGTTTTCTCCACGCTTGGCCTGTGCTTGAGCCTGGGCAGCTCTGCTCTCTGCAGCCTCACAGACACCGACTTCCCCCTCCAGGGCACCAGACCAGGTACTGCTGCTGGCAGGAGGTGCTGATGGGCAGCAGCACAGAGCAGCTTCTTGGCCTTTTGGGGGTTCAGTTGTTCTCTTGAGACTCTTTCTGCCCCCCTTCAGGCCAGGACAGCTGTGGATGCTGCTGCACTGACCTTCAACATGCAAAATCATTCCATGTTTAAAGGTTTACTATGGTGGTGACATGCCTTCTGAAAGGGAGCAATTCCCACCTCTCCCAGAGCCATTGGTGGTGACCATGTGCAGCCTCAGCCTGGCAGAGTTGCAACTCATAGTTCTCCTCCCAGTTCCAACCTTTTCACAAAAGCTGCTGATTTACCAAGGCGTTTGCAAGAAGAACTGAAGCACACGGGTATTGGGCAGTGTTTGTAACAGCTCCTGCTACCCTGTTGCTAACAGGGCCTCCAGCACTGCTCAGCAAGCTCCATCCAAGTGCACTGTGCTAGAGCCAGAACCATAGGATCATTAGGGATTGGAAGGGACCTTGAAAGATCATCTAGTCCAATCCCCCACAGCAGGACCACCTACACCAAGTCACACAAGGATATGTCTCCAGTGAAGGAGACTCCACAACCTCACTGGGCAGCCTGTTCCAGTGCTCTGTCACTCTCACTGGGAAGAAGTTCTTATATTATTGTGGAACCTCCAGCTTACACCCATTGCCCTTCATCCTATTACTAGATGACATTGAGAAGAGCCTGGCTTCATCCTCCTCACACCCACCCTTCACATATTTATAGACATTAATGAGGTCACCTGTCAGTCTCCTCCAAGCTCAAGAGACCCAGCTCCCTCAGCCTCTCCTCATAAGGGAGGTGTTCCACCTCCTTCATCATCCTCTTTGCTCTGTGTTGCACTCCCTCCAGCAGCTCCACATCCCTCTTGAACTGAGGGGCCCACAACTGGACACAATAATCCAGATGTAGCCCCACTAATACAGAGTAGAGGGGGAGAAGAACCTCTCTTGATC
>VXBP01004138.1:0-10255 GCA_013400115.1 Rhinopomastus cyanomelas
GCACCTCCCTTATGAGGAGAGGCTGAGGGAGCCTGTCATAGGATGTTAGGGATTGGAAGGGACTCAAGAGATCATTGAGTCCAACCACCCTGCCGAAACAGGACAAAACTATCTAACACAGATCACAGAGGAACGCATCCAGGTGGGCCTTGAATGTCCCCAGAGAAGGAGACTCCACAACCTCCCTGGGGAGTCTGTTCCAGTGCTCTGTGANATTAATGTCTACAAATATTTGAGGGTTGGGTGTCAGGAGGATGGACCTGGGCTATTCTCAGTGACATGTAGTGATAGGACGAGGGGCAATGGTTGTAAGCTGGAACATAGGAGGTTCCACATCAACCTGAGAAGGAACTTCTTCATGGTGAGAGTGATGGAGCACTGGAATAGGCTGCCCATGGTGGTGGTGGAATCTCCCTCTCTGGAGATATTCAAGACCCGCCTGGATGGATGCGTTCCTCTGTGATCTGTGTTAGATAGTTTTGTCCTGCTCCGGCAGGCGGATTGGACTCGATGATCTCTTGGGTCCCTTCCAACCCCTAACATCCTATGATCCTATGTGTTCCTGTGTGACTTGGTTTAGGTGATCCTGCTGTTGCAGGCAGATTGGACTAGATGATCTTTCGAGGTCCCTTCCAATCGGTAATGTTTCTATGATTCTATGATTCATAACCACTGATAAAGAAACAGAGGGCATAGTTGGATATGACGAGAAAAAACATATTTAACTTTGTCATTCAAAAGAGTTGGTAAAGGCACAGACATGCAGAGATGACAGTTTCAGAGTGGCGTGTTGAAATCTTTAGAAATCATGAAGAACGATCATCTAGCTAAAAGGAGTGGACTTATTGGCTTGGACCAAATGCAAAATGGTGGGCTCGTAGCCTTGGCAGGAACTATACTGCCAAGGAGAAGGCAGGGGAGGGAAAAGGGGCTGGTTATGTTGAGGAATAAGTGGAAAACTGATCGGGTGGCTAGGCAGTTCAGTGACACACCGTTTGCTGTTCTGTACTGATAAGATAAACTGGGAGATCTATTCTTTATACTAATGATGATGTGGTGTTTGCACAGCTGTTCATGTTTTTTTAGGACTAATTTGCTTTTTGTAGAATTAGATCAGTAATGGATTCAAGAGCTTCTCTTTCCATGGTTTTCTTCATCTTGAGAGGCAATGCAATTGTGTTGTAATATCAGGGTAGGGTATATCTAGGAATAAAGTGCAACACATTTTACTGTCTTTTAAAGATAATTTGACTGGCTTCATTATCCCACATTAACTACTTATCAAACTTGGCTTGTAAATAGCAGTGTACTTCATCAATGCCAGCAAAGCTTGCATAAATAACAAAGTTATGAATCCAAAATGATAATTACCACAATGTAATGAATCACATAAATCATTTATAATGAAAGGAAATAAACAACAATTCAGAAATGAACATATTAATAACTTTGGGTGTTGGTTTTTTTAAAAAAAGCAATATGTAGTTTAATTTATATGGTGTATCCATAGACAATACAACTGGAATTCCATCAGTGAAATAATTAGTAGTTAATCTAAAGGGATAAACATATCTAGCTGAGTCTAAATTGAAAAATTACTATAAAAATTATCATTAAACTAAGAACATTGCTATAACACTATAGTAAATGACCAGTATAGTTTAAAGAAAATTCAGCATCTTGAAGAGATCATTTACCTAATATAGCATCTCTCAGTCGCCTACCAAGTTCCTTAAAATGATTAAAAAAAAAAAAAAAGAAGGATTCCATAATTGGAAATGAAACTTACTTAAATTAAAAAGTGCATGCTGACAAGAGAGAAAAACCAAAACATTCTCAAAACAAAAGACTGTCTTTGTCTACAGTTTCATTTAGGTATGTGGATAAGTGTGACCTGGGTATGCCTTCAGCTCATGGAGGCTTTGAGTCAAGGCCATTATGTAGCATATTGATGGTCATTTGGAAGAGCATCTGTCTTCCTCAGTAAGGTAAAGAGAGGGCAACCAAGCATTTACAACTGAAGTAATGACGTTGGATAATTGTTGGACTGCATTTAAAACATTCTATAGGAAAAACAGTGTCAATGCATATGAAAAGTTGACTGGTTTTCCAAACAATTTACGGATATTCAGAAGGAAACACTGTAAAATAACATTTTAAAATCTAATATCTTGAAGGATTATAATATGAATGCTATACTAGACTCTCTAAGCAATTAATCGTACAGGATTGCTATATGGTGTATCATAGTAACTGATTGTAATAGTATGTCACTTCAGCCCAGACTGCAGGGGATAAGTGAGAGATTGAATGAAACACTTATGCTATCAAGCATGGATATCTGGAGCAGCTGAGCAAACCCTGTAGAAATGCATTACACTGTCACTACTGCAGCTGAAACAAGGCTGATTTTGTGAGCTCCCACTGCATTGATGACCACTTCATTGTCTCCACTGTCCAGCTCCAACCATCTGGCCACCATCTGCCAGATTTATGACTTACTGAGGTCCAAATTTATGAAATTTTGTAAGATTTATAGGATGTTGGAACTTTATTTCGCTTTTTCTTCACGCAGTCCAGCTCTTTTATCAGAAACAAGAATACTCTGAGATGCTATTTAAAGAGAAGTGCATGAAGAATACAAAATACTGGTTTTCTTTGTGCTTCTTTTTTAGTTATTTTTGAAAGCATGTAGCTGTTAGTAGCACAGTGTTAATATAAAAGTATAAAATAGAGGCTAAAATTGGCAGAGGAGAATGATTGGCAACTGATCTGGTTTTGTTGAGACAAAATCCCAGGCCAGACATGGTCTGCAGGCCATTACTGGTTTGGAGTGAGCCAGAGAAGCTTCCCCCAGCTGGGTACAGGTGTATCCCACACCATAAGCATCCCTCATATTCAATATAAAGGGGGAAGTTTGCTAAGGCTAGGACATCTTTCTGTTTGGGCTTTTTCCCTCTTGTCTTCTCCTCTTGCTGCTTCTCACCATCACTGTAAAGACTTGCTCATCATTCCACCCCTGAGGACTGCTTTCCCGTTTGTTGTGACCACTGTACCCTCATTTGGCTGAGTATAACTTTGTGTAATTTATATTGACATTTAGTATTAGTATGGCTTGTTTCATTTCAACCTCTGGTTTTCTTAATCCCACTTTTTTGTTGCAAAAACCTCGTTGGGTGATAGAGTGACTGCTGTATTTGGCTCTGGATGAGAGTTAAATATAGATGCTGTGTCTAAACAATTTGCAAAGGCGATGGAGTTTACCGCTATCTGTAAAAGTCTTTATGATTGCCAAATATTGTTCAGGTTTATACTTGATAACTCAGGGAAAATGCTGTTTATTCCTGTTAAGATAATATGCATTTGTAACTCTATGCTCACAATAATCAGCATTAAAAGTAGTAAGGACCTTTAAATTCTATATAAGTTATTCTGAGATCAAATACGCTAACAAAAGTTGAATGTAACTTCTAATACACATTTCTGATAATAGATGTAACCATGCTCGTGGAAATTTAGTTAAGATAAATACTCATCTCGTAATCAGTTGTCTCAGTATAAAAACATTTCAAAAGAAAATGAATCTTTATTCAAAAGACCTCAAAACACATCTGGTTCTACCTTTTCAAGTCTAGCTACATCTCATGACAGCTTTGATTACTCACCAATCTTATGATGGTCTATGATTCATATAATTATTTTAATGGAAAGGCAACAAAAAATACATTCTAGGGATGATGAAAAGGCTTTGTATGAGCAGGTGAACTACAGCTTTGAGATGGTCAATATCTTTGTTGATTTATTCCCATGTTCCTTTAGGGACCTTAAGATTGGGAGACAGATAAAGAGTAAAAGAGGGTAAGAGCGTATCTTAAATCATCAATTGCCTTTCAAACATATTCCTACTTAATTGCTCATTTTATGAGCAATCTTATCGTTGTTACTTCCTTATCTGCTTGTATTTCATATGTGCTGGGAAAACCACCATAGAATTAACAGAAGTGGGTGAAAATTTCCAAGCAAGAAACCATCATAAAATTTAAATATTAAGGTGGTGGGTTGCAGAGTCCCTGGTAATCATAGGTTTGTTAGAATAATTTATTCCACATAAATTCCTAAAAAAGTGTTGGAGGAAGTGTCTGAGCTGTCTTTCATGTTTCTATGTGATATTAAGAATGTATTAGAAACTTAGCCTACTCTTTTCAACAATAAAGAGGTTCTGATGAAATTCATTAAGTTCCCTCTCCCCTGTGTGAGGGATCCCTATTGCCTATAAAGAGCAATATAGATTACGTTGTGTTGTGATGATCTGTGTGGAAGATTTTTACATTGCTACGGAGTTCTCCTGTGTGGCTGGAAACACGTGTAGGAAGAGGTCAAGGTCAGGTGGCAGATTCATCATCCTAAGCAGACCCACTTTCATATAACACGGCTTCAGAACACACAGAGCTCTTAGGAAGCAGGTGGTAAGTAGTTATGATCCTATGAGAGCACTGTTGGATTGCCTATGCATTGTGGACGTGTAAAAGAAAAAGGAGAGTCTACAGCTGAGACACTGGGAGTGCAGTGGAACAACCATGAGAAAGGTTTGCTCTTGTTATTGGACTCCCCACCATTCAGAGTTATGTGGTTTCCATTTTAGTGTTTAAAGAGAAAAAGAAACAGAGAAATAAACTAACTGTGATAGTAGAAATTAAACACATATTTAAAGGTACATGCCACTTGGTTCAAGTGTTCTCTTTTAGCACAGGATGGTTTAGAAGCAGTCAAGAAGGATTAGATTAAGCCTTGGTTGCTACCAGGCACTTTTGCTAGTCTTATATATTAACTGTGTGTGCATAATCTTAGTGAATATTACTTAAACATTGTTTAAATACCTTTTCAGACCTCATCTTCTCTCAGTCACTAGGACTTTCTGTGTTTCATTATTTTTGCTTCTTTACTGGGGCATGATTTCATAGAGCTTTGCAACATATTCACCTCTCATGTTGCTTGCAAAATTCTGAGTACAATTTAATGATTTTTTAAAACTATGTCACCATTTCAGAGCCCTCCACTAAGATTACTCCCAATGCAGGCAGGATTTATTTTTTTTGTAATGCAATCAGATTGAAGAAAAATCCATAGAAGAAGTGACGATTTTGTCTCAGCTGCAAGGTCAGACATAGTAGAATTTTTATGTCTGGCTAAGATCTGTTTGCAGTTCAGCAAGAAGCAGTATATCATTTCAGCAAGATTCAACTGGTTAAAAATTGCAGCTAATTGGTGTCTTTCAGCATTTATTTACCCTCAGGTGTAAGTGATATGGGATGTCAATAAACTGTATCTACTTCTTGCCCTTTCCCCAGATGATGCCACAAGAGAAAATGCTTCTCCAGCCTTGACAGCATCAGGATTTTTCTGGATAGGGTGATATTCTTCACAAACACATCTCCTGGAAGGTTCAGCTAAGGTCCACATAGGTGCCAACGGTCAGAATATATTCTTCAATGGAGCATGAAAGATCTAACAGGATGCAAATGATCATTCCTATAGACAGAAATTGATCATAAAATTCACAACCTGAGGCCTTGCTGGAAAGTACTGTACAGTGTCATTCACTTGAAACGAAGTGATCTTTGCTATAAATGGGCAAGAGAAGAAATACAGGACTTTGTGAGAGCTAAATTGTATTGCATGGTGGTAGTTGGCCTGTCAGTAAATGAGATTAGAGCAATTCCTACTGTATAGATCTGTCAGAAACATAATCTAGGAGAAAGTGCTTAGATGAAAACTATAAAAACTGCAGTTAAACTGTAAATCTAATCAGCATCGATTGGCTGAAGGTTTAGATTTTGTGCACTACATTTTTTTCTTTTTTCTTTTTAATAAGACTTACAGTAAGATTTGGATCAGGAGAAAACAAAATCATTATTGATTTTTCTTTTTAATCTAGGGCCTACAAATCTTTATAGGAGTGTGATTCCTTTCTTTTTTCTTTTGTTTCTAATTTCTTTCAAAACCTTCTTCAGTGTCAGCATTCACACTTACTGAGCTTTTATAGTCCTCACAATACAAACATTGTCAAATTTGTCTTAATTACATTCATAAAAGGTCAACACTTTTGTCATAGAGCAAATAATTTTTTTCAAAATATTAACCACAACATTGAAATTTTATATTGGAAAGGAAAAATATTGCGTTGACTGTGTGGTTTACATTCACCTGTGGACTGAGTCTCTCTACAAAATAACCCCAAAGCTATAGGGTTCTGTAGTTGACAAGCATTGTGCTTTAGGGATTTTTCAGTCATTTTTCTCAGTTTGTCTACATGGATATATTACATAGATGGTTCTTTATTCCGGTATTATGTGTGCAAGTTGCAAATTTGGCAGAAAAACAACAGTGTCAAGAATTAGCAACAACCCTTGAACATTCAGTTGCTCTCCTGAGACTGAGACCAACATGTCTCCTAAGAGGACAGACTGCATTATTTTGCTTTCATGTTATAGATAACAGTGACAATTTTCTTCTTCCTTTATTCATCCTGACTCCTGCATTTGAAGAGGCACATAACTGTAAGTTAAGATTAAAATAAAATACAGAATTTCTTGCTGGGCAATACTGAGCTCTGTTCCTGGCTTTGGATGACAGTACAACATACTGGCCAGCACAGCGTATCTCAGTATAGACATTTGACATATTCGTTCCAAAAAGCCATGTGACTGAAAGAGATTTGCCAGATCAGTGAGCTAGATTTAACTTGTGTCCTTCAGTATTGGCTGCGGAGCACTCTGAAGTGCTGGACTAACACAGAGACAGAAACACAGAGTGCTTCATGGTGTTATGAGGTGGGATGTCAGGGAATTGATCATCCTGGAATTGGCCAGAAGTGGAATGACAGTGTTTTATGCACCAGAAAAAGCTGGAGTAAGGAGGGACCAACATCTGCCATAAATTTCAGCAGATTCAGGAACAGTTTGTAAAGGAAATATCCAGAAAAGGCGAGTGATTGCTTTGCTACTCGTAACATGAGTTTCTTTTGAGTACTATCCAGCTTGACCCTTCTGAAAGTCGTAAAGCAAGTATTTGAGCCCTAGGCTTTACTGTTTTCTTCCAAGCATCATCTGACCCTGAAGAAAGTTTATGTGATGTCTGTGAATAACATGTATTTATATTGGTGGCAGATCTCTTGTAAAGACTATTGAAAGTTCAGGGGAAATTTAAATTGTAATGTTTAAAGGTCAGGCGTTGACAAACAAACCAACCAAGTCTTTGGGCAAGGGAATAGGTTGGGTAGCTCTACATGTTTAAATAAAAACAAATACATAAGTGTTCTGTTTTGTTCAAAATTATAGCTGCATAGAGCTTGAACAAACACTGCCCTACTCTCCTTCACTGAAGAATTTGGCTGTCAAAATGTCCATGCAGTTGGTGAGAATCCAGAGAAGTTTGTCTCTGCAAAGACTGGATGAATGCCTACTGTCCATCTGGTAGCCATTTACGAATGCAGTATTTGACATTTGATGATATTCTAAAGTCCTGAAACCATGAAAGGCTTTTATTATTTCATTGAAACTATTAATTTAATCAGGCCACCCCCATGCCATGAATTAGGTGAAATGAAAATAGTTATTGAAGTATGCAGTAGTTTGTTACTGAATTCAGTCAATCAGACCAATTAAGTATATGACAAAAATTGTTCTCTAATAAATTATAAGGTAATGTAAAGAAAAGAAGTAAAGAAAAAAATCTTGTGTCAAAATAACTGTCTTACTGTATTAATTTGTCAGTTTACTAAATTCCTCCTGTCTCAGCACTGAACAGCATAAAGAGAGACTGAAAAATCTGAGGGACTTTACATTTTCCTCCACACATTTTAATCAATATGGACTATTATTAATCTGCAGTTTTTAAATCCAAACAAAATTTAGCAGTGACTTCTTCACTTGTGCCATAAGTTAACAGAGATATCCTAGTGCATTTCTGAAAAGCGAAATTGCTTTCAAATTTTCAGAAACAGAGATGCTGAAAGATAACACGGTGTTGAAGATATTAAATTCTAAGAAACAATTTAGTGGTGATGTTTTCTAGCCTGAATTTAAGCATTCCCAAAGTAGTCTTAAAACAGAGAAGAAATGTTCTAAACTATCATTTGTAAGAAGTGGAACAATCAAAACAGGTAAAATGTCTCCTGCTACAGAAGAACACGCTTTTCAATTAGAAGAGTAGTCAGATGCTAACTGAATACTCATAGTACTTAAATCACTTCTACTTGAACACAGGCAGCAGGAGGTCAAGACTGATACCCAGGACAATTTGATATTTTTAAAAGTACTTTTGGAAATCAAATTAAAAGAAGATGTGCCTTGGTACCTCAATGTCATTCTTGCAGTGAGATGTCCAAAACTGAAAACAGTTCTTAAGGTGAGACCTCACAACTGATGATCACTTCCTTTCTCCTGTTGCCCACATTATTTCTACTACAAGCCAGAATGCTTTTGTCCTTCTTGGCCAGTTGGAACACTGCTCGCTCATATTCAGCTCTCTGTCAACCCACATCCCTAAGTTTCTTTCCGTCAGACTGTTTTCCAGCTACTCTTCCCCAAGCCTGTAGCATTGCAAAGGTTTGTTGTGACACAAGTGCAGGATCTGGAACTTGGCTCTGTTAAGCCTCATGCTATTTGCCTTGGCCCATCAATCCAGCCTGTCCAAGCATGGAGAGGGAAGGAAAAACCTGTTTGGGTTACTCTGATGTTTTTCTAGTTTTAGCAAAGAAAATGTGGATAAATTCTACTGACTTCTTGTAAGATATTCTTCAAAAACACAATATGTTGGAGGACCTCAGCACTCATGAGACATTGAATCCCTCAGATGTCTTGGTATAGATTCTCAAGCTCATTCTGCTAGTCATCCCTAGACTGCCCTACAGTTATAGGGTGGAGGGTAGTGTCAGAGCTGGCAACTTTCTCATGAATTCTATCACCAGAGGATTATTTAAGACCATACCCCCTGCTGAAACGCTCCTAAGCCATTATTTAACTCTGTTTCTGTTATACATTTTCATCTTCCTTTTCTCAATGTTTGTAATTGAACGCAGACACCTACTTCAAACAGCCTGTACACTAGGCCAGTGATTACTATAAATGGATTAATGGCATCTTTAAATAAGATTTGCTTGCCTCCGATTTACTTGGGAGACATACTAGAAAAACCTCACAAAAGGAAAAGAACTTATATTTCTCTGATTCTTCTAATTTCTATCTTATTCCTAAAACCTCCTTGTTTGGAAAATCACCATTTGGATTTTTGTCAGCTGGAAGAGGCTTCACAATGCCTGTAGAAGGAGCATTTTGTATTCAGAAAACTATAATATTTGCAAATTTATTGAGATCGGATTTGGATTTAGAGCCAAATACAAAAAATGTTGAATTTTATTGTGGAAATAGTCTATTAAGTTTCCCTTTACATCAAACAGAAAACACAGTGCTATTTAGTAATTTTATTTGCCAGATTTCAACTCAGAATGAAAACTAGGCAATGTAAGGAAGAGAGCAGCACTGCTTCTTTAGCACGACCGCACATAGTTGGAAATATTCTTCCGTTAGATTTGGACACAATGGTGCAAAGCGACAGAGTAGGCTAAGGAAAGGCATGCTCTGTTGATGAGATAGGCCGACTACACAAGAATTTTTTTATCATTATGAGTCCACTAGTGAGCATTGGGTGCACTTCCTTGGGGATTTTCCCGAGAAGCTTTGCAGCGGGAGGCAGGGACGAGTCTCGGCACCACATTCAAACCGCGCGGTGGCAGCGAAGCGCCTTCATTTCAAGAGGAACTTTGCAGGGGCCGGAAGGGAGGAGTCTTGGCATGACTCTCCTTCCAGTATTTAAGGGCAAGAGCCTCCGGGGGAGCACGGCGACCCCAGAGCACGGCAAACAGGAGTAGGCTAACAGGATCATAGTGAGGCAGTTCGCACAGGCAGGGCGCGTAGACGGGGCTGCAGACGCCGCTTTGTTCTGTTAGGTTGTGTTTCTGTCTTGCTTTCAATCTTCTCTCTCCTGTCTTCCTCTTGTTGGTAATGGGTGGGGTTAGAAGGTCCAGGGTTAGAGCAGTTGCTAGGAGGGATTCGTTTACCCAGACAATCCCCCTGACAAAGGATGTGGCTGTTCAGACTCCTGGCTGCAGGGAATGCCTGAGCCTTATGCCGCTGCAAGAGAATGGTGCAGGAAATACGTGCGTACGTTGTGAACAGGTAAGTGGCCTTCTCTCTAT
>VXBP01004143.1:0-11367 GCA_013400115.1 Rhinopomastus cyanomelas
CATGCCAGCCTGACTCTTAATACGCACCCACAAACTGTCAACTCTCTCTTCTTCTGCCCCTGGACGGAACTCAGTAGATTCCAGCTGCTCTGTTACATACAGAGCAACTCCTCCACCCTGCCTTGCTGACCTGTCCCTTCTAAAAAGGACATAGCCATGCATGACCACATTCCAGTCATGCGAGCTGTCCTACCAGGTCTCTGTAACTGCCACCAGATCATAATCACCTGACTGGACACAGATTTCTAACTCCTCCTGCTTATTCCCCATGCTGAGTGCATTGGTGTGCAGGCATTTCAGGGAGTGAGCTGAGAGCTCCGATTTCACCCTAGAACAGCAAAACACCATCTGGTTTTCCTTAAGACCACAGCTCTGTCCCACTGGTTCTTGCCCATCAACTACCCTCCCACCTCGAATGTAGTTTAAAGTCCTCTGAATGAGCCCTGCCAACTCCTGCTGCAGAACCCTTTTTCCCCTCTGAGATAAAACCAGCTTGCTCAGCCTCTTCTAGTATGACAAATACTTTAATTTCTTAATTGTCTTCATGACCCTGGGCTAAACTTGCTCCAGTATATCCATGTCTGTCTTAAATTGGGAAGCCCAGCACCCTATACCTGAAGTGTCTCATCAGTGCTGAGCATGGCAGAAGGAACTCCTTTCTCAGCCTGCTGGCAGTGCTCTACTGAGTGCAGCCCAGGATGTCATTGCTCTTCTTGCTACAAGGACACGTAGCTGACACATGTGCTGCTTGTCCACTGGGACTNAATCATTAGGGATTGGAAGGGACCTTGAAAGATCATCTAGTCCAATCCCCCTGCCACAGCAGGATCACCTAGACCAAGTCACACAGGAACATGTCCAAGTGGGTCTTGAACATCTCCAGTGGGGGAGACTGCACAACCCCCCTGGGCAGCCTGTTCCAGTGCTCTGTCACCCTCACGGGGAAGAAGTTCCTGCTGATATTTATGTGGAACCTCTTATGTTCCAGCTCACACCCATTGTCCCTTGTCCTACTCCTTAGTCTTTTATATATACTTTATTATTTTCCTCTGCTGGGTTTAAGTTTTAGGTATTTTGTCTTTAAGAGGTTTTTATTAGAATACAACTGAGTATCTCTCTGTCATAAATCTAATGGTAGATAATGTCAAAACTATTTTCCCAAATTACCAATATTGGAGCCAGAATTTCCTATTTAGAAGAGCATCTTGACAGGAAGCACTAGATAATTCTGTGTTTTAAATAGCCTTTCTCTCGTGACTTCTGGTAGTGTTGCATTAACCTCAGTCTGATGTTTGATGAGTCTTCCATCAGTGAAGGAAGGAAATGGCAATTTGACATCTTGTGTAAAGTGTTGTTTTCTGAGTGCCAGTTAACAGTAAATCAATTCATCTCTCCTGTTGTCATTGTCAATTAGATATTTACTCTACAGTGCAGAGCCATTTATGTCAATTAAATCAAGAAAAAAATGAAAATATATTTGCTCTTTCTGATGTTTTGTTAAGATTTCCACCCACGTGCATATATTTCTTATATTTTTTTAATACACTCTCTCAAAAGAGTACCATAATCAGTAAAAAAAATGCAGATTTTAGTCAGGCAGTGTTAAGTAGCTGCAGCAATTTCTGTCCTAAAATGTGCTAGAGGGATGTTCTTAATGAGAAGCAAAAAACTTAATGTATTTTGACATGTATTGATTGTCAACTTGATTGTTTTCTTCAAGAATGTAACAGCTAAATTTGCCTCATTTACTTTTAATACAGATTTCTGAAGGCATTTAGTAATTTTACCCATAAATTCCTTGTTCATCCAGGTGAAGAGAGATTCTTTAAAGCAGAGAGAAAAAGCTGTGTTTATGCTCATTACTTGTTTTAGTTCATATTACCCAAACTTAACAAATCTTATTAGTAAGACTGAAACTGAAAATCAAATATCATTACTGAGGAAAATAGTATTGCAGTACGTGGCTTTTGCTAAAAACATGAAATAACCTCAGGAAATGTGAGTGGAAAATCTATTTTTAAAGGAGATCATTGCTATTTAATGTAATGCTGAGCCCAGAGAATGCAGTTAAGGATAGTCAGTGGCACTTATCACCTTTGACAGGCTGCAGCATTTCTTATGGCTTTGTTTCAGCCCTCGACTTCTTACTTTGATTATCAAATACTTTCTCAGCCCATTTCTAGGAACAACATTAAACTTTAAGAAAAGCATAGTGAGAAAAGAATAGCTAAAGGGGTAGGAAAATGGTTGAAACACCAGAGTTTAAGTATTTAGACTCCTTAACTCGGGAAGTCAAATCCCAGGACAATTGATGATTTTTCAAAGTAGATAAACTCCACGTGATGCAGAGTGATTGAAGTCCCTAAGTTGCATTTGTTAATGACTTCACTGGTGTTTGGAGCACATTTATTGGTGATTTTGTTAAGCTGTATTTCAAGGTCTGCAGGGAAGAGCACTCTTGTGATACAATATTCTATCAAGAATAGACCCGCCACAGACAAAGGTAAAAGAAAGTTCTCAGGGAAATCTAAGTCCCCATTATCATCACCATATCCACCACAGTTTTTAACTCTTGAGAACTGTGAAGATGTGTTACAGTAATGGCTCTGCTGTGATGCAGCTGATGCACTTTCCACCAGGAGCTGGAGAAGAATCCAGCAGGAAATCCACATGGACAAGATTTCGGATGCAGCATGGTTGCTGTATGCATTCTCAGCAGCCACAGTAAGAAGACTCCTGGACCACATGCAGTTGTTGAAAATGTCTTAATGATCGAAAATTATTTCTGTCTTAATGCAGCTCAGATGTATTTATCTTTCTTTTCCTTTAGTACATCATTAGCAAAGAATGGAAAGGTCCTGCACCAGTGTTGGCACTGAAGAACCATATAGAGGTAGCCGTGAACCAACGGCAACACCTTCACTGTAGTCAATAGTATTTTCCTTATTGTAATCTTCTTGTAGAACTTCAGTTCTTTGTGTCTTCTGCTTCTGACCTTATGGATATGGAGCTTAAATTATTTTTAGACCATTTGTGAGCATATTTATGTGATGCTGACTTTTTGAAAATGAAAAAGCCTAGTAGCTTTCTGTGACATCATTGAAGAGGCAGCGGTCATGGTTCAGTAATTAAAACTTAATTCTATTTTGCACTTAAAAGCTGAGATTTATCCTTTTAAGCTCGGTGCTGGCTTAATGATTCAGTACAGCTATATGTTTGCTGGGAAGTGGTTCCTGGCTGCCTCACTCTGGTTCTCTGGATTTCTCCCTTAAAAAGACCAGGTGTAATTTGTACTCTGTATCATCTTCATGCTATTTTTGTCTTGCTTTAATGGATATTGATTTCTGACAATGTAGATATTTTTGAAAAAACAGAACAATTTCAGGATAAAATCAAATACCTAAAATACTCTGAAGTTTGAAAGTACCCACCAGCAATTTCAACAAGAAACAAAAACCAATACGTACACCCTAACTATCCCCACATGAATCACTGTATTTTTATTAAATTAAATTAAAATTTAACCCAGAGAATGACGTTTGTGTAAGATACTGGGACGAGGCAGTTTCTCCCTGCAATGACTTGCATTTTGTCTAACCAATTTTTTTTTGCCTGTTGGAACTTGAGAGACGCTTGTCTCGGAATCTCATAAAAATCTCTGATTCTTCTGCACACATTATTTGATCAAAATCTGTGATGTTCAGGTATTTTTCTGCTAATGAAAACTGGCTGTAAGAATGCTTTATAGCACCCACGACTGTTCTCTTTGTGTAGTTTGCTTTTGATGCTTTGTTTTTTGCTGTTTAGTATAGGTTTGGTTTTGTATGTTTTTTGCATGTTTGCCCCATGTACACATTCTAACATGGATGGATGTGTTTCCAACTGCTTGTCACCAAGTACTTGAATTTCTCCTGTATTGAATGAACTGATGCCCTTAAAATATGTGGGTACCTCCTGTAGAGGTCTTCCCTTCTGCCTGTGTCATTCCTATCATGACATTGCAGCTGCATTTTTGCAGCTTTGTTGCTGTCCATTTTAGAATCACAGGATGTCTTTGGTTGAAAGAGACCTTTGAGATCACATCCAAGCTGTGACCCAGCACTGTCAGGTCATCACTAAGCTGTGACCCTAAGCACCAGGTCCATATGTTGTTTAAATATTTCCTCATAATGTCTTGCTTGTGTTCTGGTTCTGAGTGTCTACAGGTGATTCACAGGGACCGATGTCAGCATTGCAGCTGTTGGTCTTTGAGGGTCTTAATTGGTGTTTGATCCCAAAACACTTAGATTTATTTTTACTTGTATGCACCTGTTTTCTGGTAATGAAAAACAGGTTAAATTTCAGAAAACAGTGATGTATTTTTGTGGTTCAAGTTAAATACAGTAACTGCAGTTGAATATAATTCTGTCACCATGAGGATAACTAGTTTCTATACATTTTCTATGGGTATTTTGCATATTTGTGTATAAATAGAATCAGTTTTTCATAGGTAAAGACCGTGATCAGTACAAGGACATGGAGCTTGGATTCTCTGTAAATCCAGGGCTGTTCATGGAGGTCTCTACACCAGTAGAGATGTTCACTTCAAGTTAAGTGGAGTTATTTTTTATCATTACTTCAAACAGGTACAAAGATTCCTAGGGATGAGTGTGCAGCTGTTTCACTCACTCGAGTTAATTTGAGCCATGTTTTTTGTTTGATGATGAAACATGGCCAGCATGTGCAACGAGGAGCCTTTCATCTTCAGCCCTTACCCTTGTACGTTTTCCCCTGGTTAAGACACAGAAACTATGGTTCGTGTAAGTGCATTGGATTTCTGTATCCCTTTGATATCACCAATGATCTTATTGCAATTTTATGGTGGGCATGAAGAGGACTGTGTGATACGCAGTCAAGAGACTAGTGTGAAGTGAAACACAGAGCGTTTGATTCTTCTGAGTAATTTCTGACTTCCAAAGAAAGAGCCAACCTCCAAAATAATCTGCTTTACTCAGTTTTTTGCAGTGAATATATCTAGAATTTCATTTGTGTTGAATACCAGTGTGAGATTTGGCTCTGCTCTGGGTGCTGTGCTGGTCCAGGTCAGATGTGTTTCTGTTTCAACTGATTTGTATGGTTTGTTCACTGATTTGTGTTCCTGGTTCACTGGTTGTAATTAATGCGGAATGAATTGCCTCACTTCCAACCCTTACTGAAAATACCTTGGGAATAATGCATGGAAGTTGTTCTAGCAATGATATACATTTTATCACGAGTGAGTTTCCAACAGCTGCTTGGTCTTTTCAGTTACAAAATTTTCCCAAAGCTCAGATCAAAAGTCTACAATCTGAAGAAAGTCTCTGCACTTAACTGAGTGTCTCACAAAGCTACAACAAATTTACTCCAAGTCAGCTGGATGTTTTTGCATTGACTTCAGGAAGAGGTATGATTTGTCTCTTCTCAACAGTGATGGGTAGGCCAGAAACTAATTGAACACAGAGCAGTTGATAGAATCAACTGCAAATTCTTTAAGACTTGCAGTTGGAAAACTCAGCTTTTGTCAGCCTGATTTTTTTATATTTAACTTTAGTTTGAACAATGGACGAGGATGAAGAGAGGAAGGAAATCCGTTATCCTTGTTTTAGATTATTTTCCAGCAACAACTGAGTGGATCGTGGCTTGAATGGGGTTAAATGAAGTGATAATGCTGAAGTTAAAAAGGTAGTTTATTTCATGTAGTATCACAGAATTCTTTAGGTTGGAAAAGACCTTTAAGATCACCACGTCCAGCCATTAACCCAGCTGTCTGATGCCCAGTGCTAAAACGTGACCCTAAGCTCCAGATCTACATGGTTGGTATGGATAGATACTGATCTAGGCTGCATCGCTGAACAACTTTTAAACATGTCCAGGGCTGGTGATTCAACCCCTCCCAGGGCAGCCTGTTCCAAGGACTGATGACCTTTTCCATGACGAAGGTTTTCTCGATGTCCAACCTAAACTTTCCGTGGTGCAACACAAGACCTCTTGTCCACTGGTCACATAGGTGAGTGTAACCAGTAGGTGGTAACTCAAGTGGACCAAGATGTCTTAAAAGAACTTCCAATTTTTAGTGAATAAACTTCCTTTTTAATATTTATAAGTATTAAAAACTCTTTAGCCACTGGACTGGAAGATCATGGTAAAGGGTTTTGTTACAGTTTGGATCATGTATTATCTAGAGAAATGTTAACTGAATTCTAATCACTTGTCCAAATTCTGACCTTCCTTTGTGCTTCCTTCGCTCTGGGCATAGCACAGACTTTGGAAAAGCTTATTGTTGATAGCGATGAATGAGAAAACCATTATAAACATTAATAATCTGTGTAAGATTAGAAGACTGGAAGGGAGGTAACCAAAAGAAATTTGATTTTGAGTCATTGATCCAATAAACCATGTGACAGTTGTTTAGAATGTAAGTGTTCATCAATCAGAGCATTGTTGCCCCTCAAATCAACTTTCGTTTAAGTAGTGAGAACGTAGGAGCAGGGTTAAAGTTCTGCCTGAAGACTTGCTGTATTTTTAAGAAAACTTTTGTGTTACGAAGAATAATTTTAATTTTTAATAGAACCAAGATCAAGAATAGAATTTTTTGTCACTGAGATAAGCCCAGAGTGGTTTAGCGCCTTGAGATTAGTAAACCTACATCTCCTAAAGCTGTCAGAAATTATAGTTTATTATTTTAGAAAGGCTTATGACAATAAAACCCATGAAACAATCATAATTTTCACCCTCAGAAAAGAAACTACATTATTAAATTTACTGAACTTTGGAAGAAGTGGGAGTAAAAGGATGTGGAGACTTGTGTAGATATAATTTGGGTCGGAGTGGCTGCAGAGCAGCCAAACAGAAAGGGACCTGGGGGTGCTGATTGATACCCGCCTGAACATGAGCCAGCCTCTTGCCCAGGTGGCCAAGAGGGCCAATGGCATCCTGGCCTGCATCAGGAATGGTGTGGCCAGCAGGAGCAGGGAGGTCATTCTGCCCCTGTACTCCGCACTGGTTAGGCCTCACCTTGAGTCCTGTGTCCAGTTCTGGGCCCCNAGTAACTAATCATTATTAATTCCATGCACATTGAAATCTTTAGGGTTTTTGTGTTATGTTTTCTTTTTCCTTATGAATTATCCATTATTGTTATAAGTGTTGTCTTTTTAGTTGCTTGATCAGATCTTACCATTATGTATCTTGACATGAATGTAACAATTTTATTGCGTTTCTGCCCGTGAGTTCAGTTTAGATTTATTTCTAGGCATTACACTCTTACTTATTCATTATTCACTGGAGGGAAAAGCAAAACAGGTGTGTAAAATGAAATGAAAGGTAAAAGTTAAGAAGTGCAGACACATTAATTTAAAGATAGGAGAGCATATGCATCATGCTTGAAGTCCTCAGCTGAGGTCCTGGTTTTCATTTGAATTTAGACCTCAAGTACTAAATTAAACTTAGAAGGTGGAGTTTATGCTGTCATGGAGATGTTTCAAAAATATCCACAGGCTTTAACAATAATCTGTGTTGTTCTGTAAATAATGATCTAAATTGGTTTTTCATAATATATTTTGTATTACTCATAAGAAACCTGTACGTCATCTCATCCTACAGCGCTACTGTGATGGCCTGCAGCATCAGGTACATCATACCTTGTCAATATTTAATCCTTGCCTCTCTAGATCAGAAATAATGTGGCCAGCAGGAGGAGGGAAGTGGTTATTCCCCTGTACTCAGCACTGGTGTGGCTGCATCTCAGGTACTGGGTTCTATTTGGACACTTCAACACCAGAAAGATATTGAGATGCTGGAGTGAGTACAAGGAACGACAACAAGGTGGGCGAAGGGTCTGGAGAACAAACCATATGAGAAGTGGCTGAGGGAACTGGGGCTAGTTAGTCTGGAGTAAAGGAGGCTGAGTGGGGAGACCTTATTGTTGTCTACAGCTACATGAAAGGAGTTTGGAGAGGTGGTGTTTGGTCTCTTCTCACAAAGTATCAGAGCAAGAGGAAATGGCCACAAGCTATGCCAGGGGACATTTAGGTTAAACATCAGGAAAAAGTTCTTTGTGGGAAGGGTCATCAGTCTTGGAACAGGCTGCCCAGGGAGGGGGTTGGATCACCATTCCTGGATGTTTTTCAAAGTCATGGAGATCTGCAGCATAGTTCTTTTCCAACTGAAATGACACTGTGATTCTGTATATCTTCAGATGGCCATCAAGATAAGCCTATCTTAAGATGGGTGTCAACAGCAGCCCATTTTGATGCACTTACTTTCCTTCTGAATACAGAATGACCTGGGTAAGACAGGAGTTAATTAGGAGTCATTATCTTTTTAGTACGAAGTAGGGAAGTTTTCAAAATGAAGTTCTGGAGTGAGTGGTGGTAACACCATGGCAACACGCACTAAGGGCACAGGCATTAATTGAGCAGTTTACATCTAGATGAGGAATACTCATGTGTCAGTACTGCAGAGTGTCTGTTTCCCAGACTCTTATTTGTGGGTTCAAGTTGACTTCTTTCTTGTGTTCTTGCTTCTGTTTTGATGATAGATCTTCTTCTCTAGAGAAAGCCAACCATCTGTAATTATGAAGGACAGCTGCTTGTCTTTTTTCTGGGAGTAACTGAGGGCTGGGCAGTCTGGGTACCTGTACAATGATTGTGATGGGTTCAAGCCACAAGTAAACATGAGGAGGAACAGCCAGGTCTCAGTCAGGACTTGGATAGAATCTGCCGGACAATGAGTAGCTTAGCGATCATTAAAGGGATTTATTAAATCTGTAACTATATACAGAAAAAAGAAAAAGGTTGAGGAAGTTAGTGTACGCAAACCAAAAACTCCATCACAATGCCATCTCATATTCTGAGAAAAATACCATGGGAGATTACTACCCTTCTGGTCTTTGGGTTTTTACATTAGAGATCTGCAAAAAGCATGTCAGTCAAGCTAAGAAGTGTCAAGCTCTTTCAGTGTCTCCTCATAAGATTTATTCTCCAGGCCCTTCACCAGCTTCGCTGCCCTCCTCTGCACCTGCTCCAGCACTTCCACATCTCTTGTATTGAGGTGCCCAAAACTGGACACAGTACTCAAGATGTGGCCTCACCAGTGCCGAACACGGGGGGACAATAACCTCCCTACTTCTGGTGGCCACACTATTTCTAATACAAGCCAGGATGTCATTGGCCTTCTTGGCCACCTGGGCACACTGCTGGCTCACATTCATCTTTCTGTCAATTGGACCCCCTAGGTCCCTCTCCGCCACAGGACTCTCCACCCACACCTCCCCAAGCCTGTACCGGTGCGTGGGGTTGTTGTTGTGGCTCTAGTGCAGGAGCTGGCACTTGGCCTGATTGAAGCTCCTGCCATTAACATTGGCCCGTTGCTCCAATCTATCCAAGTCTCTCTGAAGAGCCTCCCTACCCTCTGGCAGATGAACACTCCCACCTAACTTGGTGTCATCTGCAGACTTACTCATGATACACCCTGTGTCCTTAATCAAGATCATCAATAAGACGTTAAACAAAGATGGTCCCAACTCCAAGCCCTGAGGCCTAGCACTTGTGACAGGCCGCAAGCTGGATTTAACTCCAGGAACCACCACTCTTTGGGCCCAGCCGTTCAACCAGTGTTTTATCCAGCAGACTGTGTGGTTGTCCAAGCCATCAGCAGCCAGCTTATCAAGGAGGATTCCATGGGGAACAGTGTCAAAGGCTTTTTGAGAGTCCAGGTAAACAATATCCACAGCCTTTCCCTCGTCCAGTAGTCAGGTCATCCTGTTATAGAAGGAGATCAGGTTCATCAGGCAGGTCCTGCCTTTAATATACTCATGTTGACAGGGGCTGATCCCCTGGTTGTCCTGTATGTGAAGTGTGATGGCACTTGAGATGATGTGTTCCATGACCTTCTCTGGTACTGAAGTCAGACTGACAGGTCTATAGTTTCCTGGATCCTCCTTTCTATCCTTCTTGTAGCTGGGTGTTCCATTTGCCACCTTCCAGTCTATTGGGACCTCCCCAGCTAGCCAGGATTTCGAGTAAATAATGGCAAGTGTCTTGGCGNGTCTATTGGGACCTCCCCAGCTAGCCAGGATTTCGAGTAAATAATGGCAAGTGTCTTGGCGAGCACATCTGCCAACTCTTTCGGCACCCTTGGGTGCAAGCTGTCTGGCCCCATAGACTTGTTTATGTCTAAGTGGTGTAGCAGGTTGCTGACCGCTTCCTTTCCAACTGTGAAGGTCTCATTCTGCTCTCCGTCTCCGTCTCCCAGCTCACGAGGCCTGTTGTCCAGAGAACATCTGGTTCCACTGCTAAAGACTGAGGCACAGTAGGCATTGAGCACCTCAGCCTTTTCTGCATCATCTGATACTAGGTTTCCCTCTGAACCCAAAGTAGGTTGGAGATGTTCCCTGGTCCTCCTTTTGCGATTAATGTATTAACTTTTTTTATTATCATGAACAGATGTAGCTAAGCTGAGGTCTAGCTGTTATTTGGCCCTCCTGATTTTCTTTCTGCACTGGCATCTCTGGCTTGCTCCATGTGGGAAGGAATTGGCACTGGTTGTTCTTGCTGTATCCGCCTGCTTCGGAGGGTGAGCTAGGGAAGGGCTTTCCATTACCGTGGTACAGAAGCCAGTCCATGGCTCTGCCAGCATGCTTTGCCCGCACTGGGACCTGCAGTTCCTGCTCGGGGGCCAGGGTGAGGGTCTACTTCTCGACTTGCCCCTGTGAGCAAAAGGGGCCCGGGACGCAGCCGCTGCCTCCACTGATGTATTGGGGCAGCTCTCGGAGAGAAAAAGGGGTCCAGGCGGATCCATCAGCCCTCTGTTAGGGGCAGGTAGGAAGATTTTCCTTGAAGTGAAGTGCACGTTTTTCTTAATGCAAGCACAACTCCAGGTATTTAAAAAATTGGGTCATTTTCAAACTGTAGCAATGATATTTTCAAGCACATAGTGACATTAGATGGTTGATTGTGTCTGTACTACTTGTCCTGAAAGCACAGTCACCAAAGCAAGGCCTGGTTTTTGTCTTTCATACTGCCTCTTGATGTTGTTGTTTCTGCTCTCACCAGCTCACTTATTTTTGATTCCTCATGCACAAGAACCAATTTAACAAATAATACACATTTAAAAAAAAATTGAGTATTTTTAAAAGTAAGCTGTTTGTTTTTTGGATATAGTCTGGTTACAGTGTTTTCCTAAGGCAATTTGTTTACCTCAATATTGAGATTGGCTAGACAGGAAGAGACTGACAGTTTGTAGATGAGGATCCTTTGTGGTGCTTTTTTCCTGCCCTCACTTTGTTACTCCTTCTGATGATCATGGGCTGGAGTTAATGATCTTAGAGATCTTTTCCAGCCTCAGTAATTC
>VXBP01004144.1:0-20056 GCA_013400115.1 Rhinopomastus cyanomelas
CTCCCTCACTGGAGATATTCAAGACCAGACTGGATGAATTCCTATGTGACTTGGTCTAGGTGATTGTGCTGTGTCAGGGGGATTGGACTAGATGATCTTTCGAGGTCCCTTCCAATCCGTAATGATTCTATGATTCTATGATTCTAAGAGGTAAGAGAGGAAATGCCCTCAAGTTGTTCCAGGGGTGGTTCAGTTTGTATAGTAGAAATCACTCAAAGTATTGTCATTGGAGTAGGATGCCCAGGGAGATGGACCACATGCAGCGGCGACAGTGCCGGTCTCCGACCACTATTTTATCGAGGTTTCTGGGTGATTTGGCGTTCCCTGAACAGGAAAGCTGGGGGAGGTGGGAGGCAGCCACTGAGGTTTGAGTACTCTCACAGGAGAAGCTGGGCAAACACTGCAGGGGGTGCAGACCCCGGTCTCTTTAAGGGAGGCAAAACTGGAAGTTGTGCTTAGACCACACGCAGCAGCAAGAGCACTGCTTTAGCCGCCACAATGGTACCAACACAGCAGTAGACGAAGGCCAGGCTTTGCTTGCCACTGCATATGGATGTGGAAACCCAAACAGAGGTCCCCCAACTTCATGAGGCTGTGCGTGTGATAGGCTGCCAGGAATGTAGCACTTTTTTACGTTTTCCTGGCTGCATATGGTGTGAGCAGGTAGATTGTCTGCTTGACCAGGTGGCACAGTTGCAAGATGAGGTTGAAAAGCTGCAAGCTGAACTAGAAAGGCTCAGGAGAGTTAGAGAGGCTGAAATAGAGGTAGACTGGTGGAGCCAGGCTCAACAGTCTCGACAACAGCTAAATAAGAGCCAGATTCGGGGCGGGGCTGTATCCTATAGTTCTCAGATGAAGGACAGAAACCCAAGTAGAAGGGGTGAGTGCAGCCAAGTGCAGGGTCATGGCAGAAGGGAAGTACCACCCTTGTCTGCCTCACCTCCTCAGTTGCCACTGAGTAATAGATATAAGTCCCTATTGGAAGACAGCCAGCCTAATAAGGATATAGAGGATAGAGAACCCATACCAGAGATCCTAGAAAGGTCGCATAAATCCAGGAAGTCTTCCAGTACTATGATGACCTCCTCCACAAAAAAGAGAAGGGTCCTAGTTATTGGAGACTCACTCCTGAAAGGGATTGAGGGCCCAATATGCAGAGCTGACCCCCATCATAGGGAAGTCTGCAGTTTACCTGGAGCCTGAATCAGGGATATCACTAGGGTGCTTCTTAACCGGGTGATATCAGCTGACTATAACCCACTGCTGATTGTCCAGACAAGTGGGGAGGAAGCTGTATTCCATAGCCTGAGGGGAATGAAGAAAGACCTTAAGGCATTAGGACAGTTGGTGAAAGACTCTGGAGCACAAATGGTATTCTTGTCATTCCTTCCATTTTGGAGAGAGACACAGGCCAGAATAGAAGGACTCAGTCCGTTAATGCCTGGCTACGAGACTGTTGTTACAGGCAGGTCTTTTCTCCTACACTGCTTTCCAGCCACACTTCCCCAAGTCTGTAGCATTGCTTGGGATTGTTGTGACTAAAATGCAGGACCTGGTACTTGGCCTTATTGTATCACATTCAACTGGCCTTGGCCCATTGATCCAACCTGTCCAGGTCCCTCTGTAGAGCCCTATTCCTCGAGCAGATCAACAGTCTCATACAATTTGGTATCATCTGCAAATTTACTGAGAGCGCTCCCAATCCCCATGCCCAGGTCATTAATAGCCTTTAAACAAGATCGGCCACAAAACTGAACCCTTTGAGACACCACTGATGACTGGCAGCCAGCTAGATTTCACCTCATTAGTCACAAGTCTCTAGGAATGGCAAGCCAGGCAGTTTTTAACCCATTGAAGAGTACATTTGTCTATCCAATGATTTGTGAGTTTTTCCAGAAGAATATTGTGGGAGATTGTGTCAAAAGCCTTGCTGAAGTACAAGTAGATAACATCCACAGCCTTCCTCCCATCCAAAACGTGAGTGACATGGTCATAGAAAGAGATTAGTTTGGGTAAGCAAAACCTCCCTTTCATAAACCCATGCTGGCTGGCTCTGATCCCTTGGCTGCCCTGCAATTGCCATGAGAGCTCATTCAAGATGATCCTCTTCATGCTCTTTCATGGTACTGAAGTCAGGCTGTCAGGCCTGTAGTTCGTTGGATCCTCCTTCCAGCCATTCTTGTAGACAGGTGTCACATCAGCCACTTTCCAGTCATCTGGTACCTTCCCTGTTGACGAAATTGACAAAAATGATAGAGGCTTGGTTAGCTCTTCTGCCAGCTCCCTGAGTACTCTTGGGTGAATGCCATCCGGCCCCATAGACTTATGAGTGTCTAGGTGCAGAAGCAGATCATTAACTACTTCTTCCTGCGTTATGGAGGATTTGTACTGTCCATCATCCTTATGTTCAAGCTCAGGAGGCTGAATATCCTGGGGGAAGTTGGTCTGTCCATTAAAGACAGAGGCAAAGACAGTATTAAGTATCTCAGCCTTTTCTTCATCATAGGTTGCAATGTTTCCCCCCCATATCCAGTAACAGAGGGAGATTCTCCTCTGTTCTCTTTTTATTGTTGATGTATCTGTAGAAATGGTATTTTTTTGTCCTTTATGGCAGTGGCCAAGCTAAGTTCCAGCTGGGCTTTTGCCTTTCTAATGTCCTCTCTGTATAACCTGACAAGATCACTGTATTCCTTCCGAGTTGCCTGGCCCGTCTTCCAAAGGTGGTAAACCCTCCTTTTCTTCTTAAGTCCCACCAAAAGCTCCCTGTACAACCAGGCTGGCCATTTTCCCCTCTCTTTAATCTTATGACACATGCGGATAGCCTTCTTCTAGGCCTTTAAAATTTCCTTCTTGAAGAGTGTCCAGCCTTCCTGAACTCCTTTGCCATTCACGATTATCTCCCAAAGTACTTTCTCAACTATTGTTCTGAACAGACTAAAGTCTGCCCTCCAGAAATCGAAGGTGGAGGTTCTGCTAATTGTCCTCTTTACATGACTAAGAATTGAGAACCTAACCAGTTTGTGATCAGTGAGCCCAAGACAGCCTCTGACCACCACATGTTGCACTAGTCCTTCTCTATTGGTGAACAGGAGGTTGAGCAAGGCACCTTCTCTGGTTGGCTTGTCTACCAATTTTGTTAGGAAGTTATCTTTCAAGAAACTTCCTAGCCTGCCCACTCTCTGTTTTATTATATTTCCAGCAGATGTTTGGTAGGTTGAAGTCCCCAACTAGAACAAGGGCTGGCAATTGCAAGACTTCAGCCAGATATTTATAGAATATTTAATCTGCCTGCTTGTCTTGATGTCTATAGCAGACTCTCAGCACCATATCTCTCTCACTTGCCTTCCCTTTCATTCAACCCATAAACAGTTAACTTTATTGTTGTTGAAATAAATTTCTGTCCTTGTGGGTAAGAATCAGAAATAAGGCCAACAAGAGTGATTTTGTAGGGGGAATCTGTTACAGACCACTCAACCAGGATAAAGATGCAGATGAAATTTGTTATAAGCAGTTGAAAGAGGCTTCAAAATCATTGCCCCTTGTACTCATGCAGGACTTCAGTTTTCCTAATGCCTTCTACAAATACAATGCAGCAGAGAGAGAACAGTCCTGGAGGTTCCTGGAGGGTGTGGAAGAGAACATCTTGACACAACTGGTGAGGGAGCCAACCAGGAAAGGTACCCTCTTGGACATGCTTCTTGGGGATCTTGGGAGGAGGTAAAGGGTGGAGGTCATCTAGGGCACAGTGGTCATGAGATGACTGAGTTTTCTATCCTTGGAGAAACAAGGAGAGGTGTTAGTAAACTGCTACCTTAGACTTCCAGAGGGTGAACTTTGGCCTGTTCAGGAGACTGACTGACAGAGTCCCTCAGGAGGTTGCCCTGAAAGATACAGGAGTCCAGGAAGGCTGGACAAACCTCAAGAGGTAAGTCTTAAAGGCGCAGGCACAGGCTGTCCTTGTGTGCTGAAAAATGGGCTGGCAGGGAAGTTGACCAGCCTGCTTGAGCACGGAGCTTTTGCAAGAACTCAGGAAAAAAAGTGTTCTTCAACTTTGGAAAGAGGGGCAGGCAAATCAGAAAGCTTTTAAGGATATTGTAAGGACATGTAGAAAGAGAATTAGAGATGCAAAAAGCTCAGTTAGAACTTAATCTGGCCAAATCTGTTAAGGATAATAAAATGTGCTTTTTTAAAATACATTAATAACAAAAGGAGGGCCAGGGAAAATATCCACTCCTTATTGGATGGATGGGGGAACAGAGTAAGCCAAGACAGGGAAAACGCTGAGGTACTTAACACCTTCTCTGTCTCAGTCTTCAACAAAAAGCATGGCCATCCTCAGGGTAACTGGCCTCCTGAATTGGTAGACAGGGATGGGGAGCAGAATATCCCTCCTGTAATCCAGGAAGAAATAGTTAGTGACCTGCTGTGCCACCTAGATCCTAACAGGGGGAGGTTTGGGTTGGATGTTAGAAAGCAGTTCCTCACGAAAAGGGTGATTACACATTGGAATGAACTGCCCAGGGAGGCAGTGGAGTCCCTATCCCTGAAGACATTTAAGAAAAGACTAGATGTGGCACTCATTTCCATGGTCTAGGTTGTGGTGATGTTAGGTCATAGGCTGGATCGTAGAGATCTTTTACAGCCTCAATATTTCTGTGGTTCTGTGGTTCTGTGATTGTCTTGAATAAAACAGTTGTAGACTCTTGCAGTCCTAAAGAACTTGGTTGTCACAGTTTTGCTAGAACCTCGGTCTGTTTTAATTACTACTAATACCTTTCTAAGTAAAATTGTCTACAGTTTGGGTTTGGTTTTATTTGTCATGCAGTTTAAAGTATACTTATCTATATTAAAATTGTATAATTCTAGTACATAAATATCATATAGTCTCCTGGGACATGTCAGGGCTTACAACAGAAAGCTAAATGCACCACACTAACAAAACATTTCTGTCATTTGTTTTTTGATGCAGGGCAACCATTGAAATCTTTGGAAAAGAGGTGTCCAAATATCTTAGCTGCAAGTTAACTGCTTTAAAGTATTTATAGTCACTGCAAAATAGAATATACATTACAAACCTTCTGAAATTCTGGTTAGCAACACAATAACATGCTTACCCTCACTATCACAGGAGACAAAACCATTCTTCTCTCCCTCTGCAAGCCACCTGCTGACAGCTGCTCACAAAAAGCTTTCAATGTGACATTTCATTGAGAAATAGGGAACTGATCCAGTGTTAGACAAGCAAGTAGAATGTCCTTATATCCATTCATAACTGTCTTTAAAAGGTTTGAAAAACAGATAATGAGAGATTACAGAAATACTCTGTGGTGTTCATACAAACAGTCATGAAGATGCATAAACTATAGATACAAGAAAATACCAATCTAGTATTCTCTAACAATTAACCAGTTTTAAGATTTCTGCTCACAGAAGTTATTTTACCCCAGTTACAGTTTTATAATAGAATAATGATGAATGCAATATTATCGAGCTGCCTGAACTCCACACTGAATATTTGTCTTTCATGGGCTAAAGCATGCTTTGAAATAAGTAGATATGCATAGCTGATTTATTTCCTAGCTTACTGTTTTATGAAAAAAACCTTTTACCTCACTCCCCTCAAAACTCTGACTTCCTTAATTTTCTTGTACATCAACAGCAACTGTTAAACATTTCTAACTGAAGAATTCAGAGACAGACGAGTTGACACACCAGCCATTTATCCTTAAGGTTTGACATCATCTTTATGTTCATAAACAGACTTTCTTTAGGACATAGTGGATAAAAAGTTCTCCAAACGCGAAAGTATTCAGATGATAAGGAAAATCTCTTCTTACCCATTAGTATAGCAACTCTGTAGGAAATTCCCGTTCTGTAGTAGTCGCTGAAAATCACTCCAATTATAAAACAAAGTTTAAAAGCAAAACTGTCCTGCACAAACTGAGCAAGTAATGAGAAAATTCTAGGGAAATGTTGCAAAGATTATGCTTGTTCAGACTTCACATAGGAAAAGTTAATCAAAGGTTAGTTAACATAGTAACAACACTGACAGTACAGAAATGAAAACTTGTAATTTCGCTTGACATAGTAATCTGGAATTTCAAAGTATAAAATATAATAAAATTCTCTGTACTAGGCCTAAAATCCATGAGAGATAGACAGAAAGCTAAAAGCTTTTCTATTTTTATTAAGATAAATTGCTATACCTGTTCAGTATCTATCATGGCTGCCATTCTGTTTTCAGCAATTAGGGATGCTTCAGTTTGTATCTTACCTGTGTGTTGCAAAGAAATGTATTATTTTGCATCTTACTGCACAGAAATGATACAACTATGCAGTGTTGGTCTTTAAAACTCCTCTCATTTTGCAAAGAGGATAAAATTTCTCTCAATCTGTGACATCAGTTTTTAAATTGAAGCAAAAATCCTTGGTCTTTTGTCAAGACAGAAGGAAAGTGAATGTCTCTCACTGCTTTATCTTCTTACCTGTTAAGGTCTAGGGAAAGCTAGTCTATCTTGCATTCACAAAGAGTCATTCACATGACCTAGTAGGGATTCATTCCATTGACCTACCACTAATTAATGAACTGTAAAGGCTGGTAAAAAGATGGTAATGCAATATCTGAAAACAAATATAAGGAAACATTACAAATGTGTCTTTATTTCTGGCAGCAAAAAAGGATAATGCTCAATACTCATATGATTTTCTGTTTTTAAATCTGATTGGAATAGAATTTTCATTGCCACATTTATCACAGAGAGAACATTGTATTTACAGAAGCAATTGAAATGCTGGATACATAAGGATTTTTAACATCTGTAGCAATACTCTTTTGTCACCAGGTGGAATTTCTGGTCACCTTCAAAGAAGAATGCAGCAAATACTAGTGCCTGAACAAAGAGTATTTGTCAGAAGCATTTTCTTTCTACAGCCATCAGGACTGTAGAGCATATTTTTAGTATCAGTGCTCAGATCACTGCTTGGAGTAGAAAGTTCTTGTATGTTTTGTCCTGAACTAGAAAACAACTATTCAAAAAGAATCTGACTGTGCTACTGCATGTTTGATCTCTGGCAAAGAAGCTAGAATACTCTTGCTTCGCATTCAGAGAGCTGGTGTGAAGGACTATGTTTTTCTGTGTAAGTGTAGAGTAAGAAGGGTTCAGAGGACATGATGGAAGAATAAATATTTGTTATAAGGATATTAATCCTAGGTGTTTTCCTGTGTTTGATTAAAACATGGTTTTGACCATATTTTATCAAGTCTTCTTGAGCTACTCCAGCTCATGCCAGAAGAGGGGGGTCTTCTCATTCATGACAACTACATGGGCATAATCGTTTTTCTTGGGTTGGACTACCTCTGTTTTCAGTCGGTTCAGACTGAACCATTTCTGTAATGAAAGACCTACAATTCCAGATTTCACTTATAAATAAAAGCATCTTCACTAATTTCATGTGTTTATACATGTATAAAGTATGCTTATACATAACAATGTTGAGAAGCCAGTAGCAGCATCAACTTCCTAGAAAACTACACTGTATTAGACCTGATATTCTGATTACAAGGCAGTGATAAGAGGAACTGGGAAAATAAGAACTTAAGTATGTGTTTTGATAGTGAGACAATAGAGTTATTCACAGGTTGTTAAGGCTACCTTAACACATTCTGCGTTTAGTTGTGATTTTTTAATGTTGCATATTTTACAACACCTTTGCTGTAAACCTCTTACAAATACACCATGTGACAGCACTGAGGAATGTCTGACTCTTCTTCTGTCTGGACTCCAGGGGAAACAGGTTTTGGGAAGCATTTTTAAACAAAGGAAGATGCATGTCTTGTATTAATTTCTTTGGAAAGACATTTTGGAGATGCAATTAAAAAGAACGATTAAAATGAATGGAAAACAGAAGGATACAGTGTATCTAATGTAGCATTACCTACAATGGTTCTAACGCATTTCAAGAGCTGTATAAGTACTATTGCAGAGATTAAAAAAAAAAAAAAAAAGGGGGGGNTGTTTTGAAATAACTGTTCTAACCTCATACTTTCAGCTCTGATCCATGACCTGAACAGATCATGATAATATAATCATAACTGTGGTAGTTTCTTCTGTAGCCAGCTATAAGAATTGTTTGGCCATTTCATTATTCAAATAAACCTTCAAATTCCATTTGAGTTTAAAAATATACAACAAACATCTTTGTAAAACTTACTATATCCTGGAAGTAACTAGCTGGGTTAGGTCTCAGAATTGACAACTGCCACCACCATTGCTAATACAGGAGGTCCTTAGAGACATAATTAAAAGCCTAAAGAAGAAATTGTCACACTGTTGGAAACAAAGAAAAATAGAAAGCCTGCCAGGAGGCAGAGATCAAATAAAACAGAACAATATTTTACTCTGATCCATTAAAAATAACAATTAAATCCAATATGTTTGTCCCTACAGAAAAATAACTGATACAGTAAATTTGTATATTCAGTACACACTATACTGAAATAACACCTTTTGGATGGGTCTGCCAAGCTCAGTTAATTAGCTTAAGCCAAAGCTACAGTGACGTTTGCACTCTGATCTAAAACCTAAAGTACATGATACATATTGTCCATCCATACATAATACTCAGTCCCATCTTTGAGGAGTGTAGCAGCTGAAGAGAAATATAAAAAAGCTTTAAATCTATTTGAGTTGTCAGGCCATAGGAGTTCTCTCAGGGGGTAAACTGCAGACATACAGCTAGATAAGAGACTCAGAAAGTGGATCTTTTGTGTTGCAGTACTTGTTTTCAAGACAAAACTCATTCTTGCAAGAACAATAAAACTGAATGTATTGCCCATACAACAATTTAAGCAATGTTCTGTGAGAGCAGTGCAATAGCAAGAATGCTGATTTTAGCATTTTGCATAAGCTGGATCTTGTATACGGGTACCTTAAGTCTGTGCACATCACACTCGTATTTAGTATACAACTCAGCTTAAGAGCAGACAGTTCAAGCTACAGACCATGAATATTTTAAGCTACAAAGCAAGGATATTACTGTTGATGTGTCCCTAATTGAAGCAAGATGTATCTAA
Organism: Rhinopomastus cyanomelas; assembly: GCA_013400115.1. Taxonomy (NCBI): domain Eukaryota; kingdom Metazoa; phylum Chordata; class Aves; order Bucerotiformes; family Rhinopomastidae; genus Rhinopomastus; species Rhinopomastus cyanomelas. The sequence goes on from VXBP01004144.1 coordinate 9,074, forward strand.
TCCTAAATAGCTAACTAAAATATTTCTAAAGGAACAAGTCAAAAGAAATCCACTGGCTCTTGACGTGAGGTCAGAAAGTGATATTTCTACTTTTTCTATTTTTATTACAGAAGGCATTAAAGCTACTGCATAGTATCAATCAAGGGAGGAATGAATAATAAAATAGCTTTTAAAAGACATCTAGTTCATCTAATTTCAAATATTTTAAAAAACAGAACCAGAAATAAATGCCAGGAATGTGTCAGATACAAAGAAAAGCAAAAATCTATGGCATCTTTGACAACTTGAACATAATGACATTGTGGGGGAGACCTCAGGAATAGACTGTTCACAAAGCTTTCAGCAGCAATCTATCAAAGCAAGACCCAAAAGTAGATAAAAACAAATGTTTTGTGATAGAAAGGGTATACAGATAGATAATAAATATAGTTTACTTTGCTTAGTGAAATAATTCTTACAGGTACCTTATTGAAAAAAGCTTGGCCAATATGCTCAGGAGAATAAAGAGCAGACTGGACCTAATTTTTTTGTCTAGGAAGACAAAAAAATTACAAAAGGGAGTACTCTAAGTTAGCTGAGGGCACACAGGAAACTTAGACTCCTTCTTGTATCTCTCCTCTGACATTTACATCAAAGAGTGGGGTAAATCTTATATCTGAAAAAGCAATTCCACTCCTCATCCTCTTTAAACTGCAGTTTACAGCATTCAGGAACAATGATGTTCCAATACGTGGAAAACAAGGCAGTAACAGAGAAAAGAGAAAATTCCACAGAATTGCCATATATTCTTAATTCCTCTGAAAACAAATAATCCTCACAATGTTTATTGTTTACCAAATAATATTTATGGAAATTAATTACTAGAATTCACTAGGAAAAGCATTCAGTGTTAAGAGGGAAAGGATCAGTAAAGTGCACTGGGGAAATTCTAATCCCAGCAGTTTCTTCAGGAACAGAAATTCTCCCACTGAAAAAATTAAATTAGGTGACAGCACCCAAGAGAAAAGACCCAGTACCAGCTAAGTAAACTGAAACAAGTGAATTAGAAAAATCCCAACTGAATAGTTATAACTGCTATGGGAAGTAAACATTCCTCCCACAAGCCTGTCACATGTAATAGCAAAACCATTGACAAGACAAAACGTTTTGTGTTTGTGATTAGATCACAAACTTGGGCAAGTAATACTGTCAAGTATTGCTACTCATTAGAATTATTAATCAGACTTTCTTCAATATAAGAATATAAAAACTGCTGGCTCATAGTCATCCTGCTGTTCACCAGGAACCCCAGCTCCCTTTCTCCTACACTGCTCTCCAACAGGTCAGTCCCCAACCTATACTGGTACCTGGGGTTGTTCCTGCCCAGGTGCAAGACTCTACACATACTCTTGTTATACTTCAACACATTTCTCTCTGCCCAGCTCTCCAGCCTGTCCAGGTCTTGCTGAATGGCAGCACAGTCTGCTGAGGTGTCAGCCACACCTCCCAGCTTTGTGTCATCAGCAAACTTGTTGACAGTGCATTTTAATCCCTCATCCAAGTCATTAATGAATAGACTGAATAGGACTGGTCCCAGTACCAACTCTTGTGGCACTCTACTACATACAGGCCTCCAATTAGACTCTGTTCCATTGACCAATAGTGCCTGGCTTCTATCCTGCAGCTAGCTCACGATCCACCTCACATCCACTGCTCTGCCATCATCTATCCACCTGGTTATGCCCTCATCAAAGGCTACCAGGTCGGTCAAGCATGACTTTCCCTTGGTGAAGCCATGCTGACTGTCCCTCATGACCCTCCTGTCCTTGATGTGCCTGGAGACAGCGTCTAGGATAAATTGTTCCATCAGCAGGTAGCACAGCCTGATGGGGTGTTGGCCACTTCTCCCAACTTTGTGTCATCAGCAAAGCTGCTGAGAGTGCACTCTAATCCCTCATCCAAGTCATTAATTAATAGATTGAAGAGGACTGGTCTGAGTAGCAACCCTTGGGGGACTCCACCAGATGCAGGTCTCCAACTAGACTCTGTCCCATTGAGCAGTTTGGGTTTAAAAGGTGAAAAATATCTGTCCCTCTGACTCTCTCCTCTTCTCCTCCATCTTTGACTTAGCCACATTCTTTGCTTTCCTCCATCTTCGTGTCTGTTCAGAGCTATGCAGCTCTGCCACTGAGAAAAAACGTTATCACTTCTGAAGAGAATTCAAATGCAGGAGGAACCATCAACGTCTACTAATTTATCTATGTTCAGCTGGAGAGACTGTGAGAATTCTGAACTTTTAAGATTTAGGAGGATGGAGACAGAAGTTAGATGAAGCAGGAACTGTCTACAATAAAGATGTTTCAGATGTTTCATCTCAGCTCAGTGTAGGAGCAGTGTGACAAGACTCTGTGTTTCTGTGCCTATATCTTTTGTGGAGTTTATTCTGGTATGTGGTAGGGCAAATGCATTAAAACATCTTGATGCTTTTCTTCTCCACATTGAGTAAGTTGTTTCATTGCCCAACAGACTCATAAGTGGTTTTGTCATGCATGTGAACATCAAGGTTAAATCTTAAGTTTTACAAACACCAACAACCACATTGTATTGCTTTTCTCTTTCCACATTGTATTGCTTTTCTCTTTAAAACACCTTAACCTGACATCTATTTTTATTTCACTTTGGAGACCACTGGACTAGACTGCTGAGTAATGACACAGAATCATAGAATCATAGAATCATCATGGCTGGAAAGGACCTCCAGGGTCATAGAGTCCAACCTTTTCTCCTAGTGTCTAACCGCTAGACCATATCCCTAAGCCCTGAATCCACAAGTTCCTTAAACACTTCCAGGGATGGTGACATCACCGCCTCCCTGGGTAATCCATTCCAGTATCATTACACTTCTATTCCTAGCACCTTCTCCCCAGTCTTAACTATCTAGCAGTTTATAGAGCTGTTACAAAGAGACTACAGCTATTGCCTCTGCAAACACTCATACTGTCCCCAGTGCTGGCAATTAGCAATCATAGCTGTAATTAGCCTGACCCACCTGGCTATTTTGCTACTAATAAATCAATTCATTCAATTCACATGGAGGAACTCCTTTGTAGTACCATAGCTTAATTACTACTGGTCATCCTTGTATATGATGGAAAAACTTAGTATCCATCTGAATTTGTATTCTCCACTGATATGCAGTCTGTCAAGGAAGTTCAGAGTGTGGTTAGTATTTTTAATGTATGTAGGGATTTAGCAAAAGTCTCAGCAGAGTGCAAAGGAGAAACTGGGGATGTAAGCTACAAATACTTTGGCATACTGAACTGGATGATCTTTAGTTCTGAATAGTATGGATACTGCTCATTGGGGCATCTCAGTTTACTCACCTCTCTCAGGAACCTCTGTTACTCCTCCATGTGTGAGCTGATACTGTGAGAAATAGAAGCTTCCAAAAAGGAGGTAACTTTGTCATTGGGATCTCTAAGGATCTTCTTTATTTTTTTCTGTAGAAATATATGATTCCCTGAAAGTTATTAAGAGATACAAACTTGTACTTGTATTCGAAGATATCCCCTTCCTTTCTTCTGTTCTTAACATTGAAGAAAAATGGTCTGGCTCTGGCTCTTTAATGCACTTTCCTAACCAGTATCAAGAGGAAAGAGAAGAAATAGCAAAGGAAGAGAAAGCATTTTACTCTTTGGCCTTTTATTATTAAGTGCAAGTATGTATTTTTACAGTTGATCCCATGTCAATGTTGCAGTCTTCTGCCAAACTATGCTTTTTTTGTCATCACTGTTGTTTCCTTCGTCTTCTCGTCCCACAAGAAGGACCTCATAAAATGTTAGTTTTGCCTCATAAAATGTTAGTAAGATTCTCATTAAACTCACTTTTCCTCATAAAAAATGAAGACTCATTAATGTCTTCTATACTGGCATATTTCTGGAATTAAAAAATATTGCAGTATTGCAGAAAAGTGTGGGAAGATATCCTGGATACAGCAGTTATGCTGTAGTTGAACTGTTAACCACAGCTACAGGTGTTCACAGTCAGAATACCTTTCACCACCTTTCTCAGGTATTCCAACAAATACCTGAGAAAATCCCTTGTTTCCATTTTCTTACAATTTATTCTGACTAGAGACTAATCAGTCTGAAGTTGTGTAAGAAAAAACAGTATTTTAAGGTCAGCAGTAGAAAGTGGAGTAAAGGACTGACAAGGAAGTCACAGATTTATGAAGACTAAGCCTTTCAGACCAAGGACTTAGCAGTCAAAAAGGAATCTACTTCCTGAAGAGCATTGTCTTGAGTAGTAAAATCCTGATGCCTCATGTCCTTGCAGCTTCATATCTTGTAACTTTCTCCTCCAGCACATAAGCAATCCTACCAGGGGTTGAACCCCACTAGACCTACTGTTTACAAAAAGGCAAGGGCTGATGGAAAATGTGGTGGTGAGAGGCTGTCATGGGCACAGTGCCTATGATATGATAGAATTTTCAGTATGTGGTGAAGTTAGCAGGGTTGCCAACAAAATTTCTACCTTGGTGTTCCAGAGGGCTGACTTTGGTCTACTCAGGAAGCTAGTTCAAAGCCCCTTAGGAAGCAGCCCTCAAAAACAAAGGGGCCCAGGAATGCTAGACTTTAAGAATGAAATTACGAAGGTGCAGGAGCAGGCGGTCCCTATGTACCTAAAAAAGAGCCGTCAGGGTAGAAGACTGGCCTGACTGAGCAGGGAGCTCTTGCAAGAACTCAGGGGAAAAAGAAACCAAAACAGTGTATCAGCTTTGGAAAGAGGGGCAGGTGCATAAGAAAGTGTTTAAGGCTATTGTAAGGTCATGCAGAAAGAAAATTAGAGATATAAAAGCTCCGTTAGAACTTGATCTGGCCAAATCTATAAGGATAATAAAAAGTGCTTTTATAAATATATTAATAACAAAAGGAGAACCAGGGAAAACCTCCATTCCTTATTGAATGAGGAGGAGGGGGCATAATAAGGGAAGACAGGGAAAAGGCTGAGTACTTAACACCTTCTCTGAGTTAGTAGATAGGGATAGGGAACAGAATATTACTCCTATAATCCAGGAGGAAGTAGTTAGTGCCTGCTGTGCCACTTAGATCCTAACAAGTCTGTGGGTCCCAATGGCATTCATCCCAGGGCACTTAAGTAGCTGGCAAAAGAACTGGCTAAACTGCTCGCCATCATTTTTCACCAGTCCTCAGTTTAAGAAGGCCACAGAACTGCTGGAGAGAGTCTAGCACAGAGCCACAAAGATAGTAAAGGGAGTGGAACATCTCCCTGATGAGTAAAGGCTGAGGGAGCTGGGTCTGTTTAGCTTGGAAAAAAGGAGACTAACTAATATTTATAAATCATTAATGTTTATAAATATGTAAAGGGCACGTGTCAGGAGGCTGGAGCCAGGCTCTTCGCAATGTCATCATTGATAGGAGAAGGGGAAATGGGTGTAAGCTGGAACATAGGAGATTTAATATAAATATGAGAAAGAGCTTCTTCACAGTGAAGGTGACAAAGCACTGGATGGGCTGCCCATGGTGGGTTGTGGAGTCTCCAGCTCTGGAGATGTTTAAAACCCGCCTAGATGTGTTCCTGTGCCACTTGGTCTAGGTGTTCCTGCTGTGTCAGGGGGATTGGACCAGATGATCTTTCAAGGTCCCTTGCAATCTGTAATGATTCTATGATTCTATCTAGAATGGACAAGGTAGTATCAGAGCTTGCATATGAAATAAATAGGAATAGACAACAGAGAGGTATGTATACTCTCTGACGTTTGTTCCTGCCTTTATCTCTTTATGTCATTTTTGCAAGTAAAAATTAGTACCTAGTCCTTTTCCACAATGCAATTTAGATATAAATTTTTGAGGCCTATATTCAGCTGTCTTTCAAGTGTTTTACTGAATTCCTTTACAGTATTTCTTGTTTTCAACTGTAATCTCATTTGCCTGCCCTCAAACACCTTTGTTCCTTTTGCTTCCAAACCAGTCTTTGAAACCTTTAAAATTAATTTGCATTTAGTTCTGCATATTAAGAAATATTTCCCCTAAGATTTTAGCCCTGTAAAATTATACTAAATGCAGCATAGCTACATGTGAAGAGGAATCAGATTATTTTACTTTGGAGAATTAACATGCACAAGACTATGAGTTGCTTCATATAGTAAAATAAAACTCTATGGTAATGATCACAATGTCTTAAGATGGTTTTTCGTTTTATTTTGGGATGTATTCTCTAAAAAAAATGCTCCTGAAAACATTCAAAGGCAACTAGCAAACTGCATACCTTTCCAGCATTTGGGAACAGAAATTGTTCCTCGTCAATTTACTGTCTACAACAGATCTGTTTACTTCATATTACTTTGGAATATGACCTGCAATGAAAAGGCATCAACACTTTGCAACAACTGAAAGTTTTTGTTGTAAAACTCATGCATCATTACATGACTTCTTGCCTTCCTTTATGAAAACAAATCATTCATACAAGTACTCTGAGAATTCGCCGCTATGTAGTGAATGGTACCAATCACTACATGGAGTAAGAATTTGGGTATAAAGGTGTCCAGCCTCAAGAAGGGCAAAACCTGCAGGGCAAAAGATTGCAGGTGGTTAGAAAGAGAGGTATTGACAGAATCCAGCAAAGCTGAGGCAAAACCTGTGACAGATTTCAAAGATGATGAAGAAACGTGGCCTATCAAGAAGACAGCAAATACTCTCACGTGGCAAGGACAGACAGGAGTTGCAGAGAGGCATTTAGTTAACTGTTGAGAGAAACTAATACTGACAGAAAAAAGTTCACATTAGGGTCAGTTGTAGGATCACTGATTATGGAAAACAAATATTTAACTTATTAAAAGGCCTAGAAACTTATAGCCTGTTATTCAAAGAAGCTGTGTTCAAGAATTCATGCACTCATTAAAGCAAAAAAATAGCATAAAAAGACCAAAGAGCTTCTACAAAGACGAGTAGTAAGTAATGCACAAAGCACCACGGCAGAACAAGCTGAGGCCTGCAGAAATAAACAGAAAGCCAGAAAGTATTCAGCTTCAGTGGAAGCACTAGATGCTAGAAAAAAGCCTATGGCACTTGTGCTGTATTTTTTTGTATTGTAGGCCATGAGTTGAAAGCTCTATTTTACAACAGGTCTTTCCATCTCTTTTTAGGTTTTTAAGTATTATGCAAATTTGATAGAGTATTTACTTATTAGAAACCTCTCAAATGTCAGTGGAACTTTACAGAATCACGGAATTATTGAGGCTGGAAAAGACCTCTGAGATCATGAAGTCCAGCCTATGACCAGACATCACCACAGCAGCTAGACCACGGCACTAAGTGCCACATCTAGTCTTTTCTTAAATGCCTGTAGGGGTGGCAACACTACCACTTCCCTGGCCAGTCCGTTCCAGTCTCTGATTACCCTTTCCATGAGGAGGTGCATCCTAATATCCAACCTAAACCTCCTCAGGCACAGCTTCAGGCAAAGTCCTCTCATCCTGTCACTAGTTGCCTGGGAGAAGACCCTGGCCTCCACCGGACCACAACCTTCCTTCAGGTAGTTGTAGAGAGTGATGAGGGCACCCCTGAGTCTCCTTTGCTCCAGGCTGAACAACACCAGCTCCCTCAGCGTCTCCTCATCAGACTTTCACTCTTTGTTGCTCTTGTTGCTGTCCTCTGGACCAGCTCCAGCATCTCAATAGCTTTCTTGAAGGGAAGGGCCCAGAACTGCCCAGTACAAGGGGAAAATAATGTCCCTAGTCCTGCTGGCCTCACTGTTCTTGATACAAGCCAGGATGCCTTTAGCCTTTCATGCCACCTGGGCACACTGCTGGCTCATGTCTAACCAGTTGTCAACCAGTACTCCCAGGTCCCTCTCTGCCCGGCTGCTCTGCAGCAACTTATCCCCAAGTCTGTAATTGCAGGGAATTATTGTGGTCAAAATACAGAACCTGCACTTGGTCTGGTTAAACCTCATCCAGTTGGCCTCTGCCCATTGACCCAGCCTGTCTAAATCTTTCTGCAGCATCTTCCTACCCTCCAGCAGACTGACAATCCCTGCCAACTTGGTGTCATCTGCAAATTTACTAAGGGTAGATTTGATCCCTGGGGGACACCACTGGTTACTGGCTGCCAACTATGTCACAGAATCACAGAACCACAGAACATTAGGGATTGGAAGGGACCTTGAAAGATCATCTGGTCCAATCCCCCTGACACAGCAGGAACACCTAGACCAAGTGGCACAGGAACACATCTAGGCGGGTTTTAAACATCTCCAGAGCTGGAGACTCCACAACCCACCATGGGCAGCCCATCCAGTGCTTTGTCACCTTCACTGTGAAGAAGCTCTTTCTCATATTTATATTAAATCTCCTATGTTCCAGCTTACACCCATTTCCCCTTCTCCTATCAATGATGACATTGCGAAGAGCCTGGCTCCAGCCTCCTGACACGTGCCCTTTACATATTTATAAACATTAATGATTTATAAATATTAGTTAGTCTCCTTTTTTCCAANCTAAAGACACGCAGCTCCCTCAGCCTCTCCTCGTAAGGGAGGTGCTCCACCTCCTTCATCATCTTCGTTGCCCTTTGCTGCACCCTCTCCAGCAGCTCCACATCCCTCTTGAATAGAGGAGCCCAGAACTGGACACAATACTCCAGGTGTGATCTCAACAGGGCAGAGTAGAGGTGGAGAAGAACCTCTCGATCTGCTAACCACCCCCCTTCTGATCCACCCCTGGATGCTGTTGGCCCTCTTGGCCACAAGAGTACACTGCTGGCTCATAGTCATCCTGCTGTCCACCAGGACCCCCAGATCCCTCTCTCCTTCACTACTCTCCAACAGGTCAGTCCCCAGGTTTTTTTCCTTCATTTTGGAAAACTTTGCAAACAGGATTATGTTACCTTGCCACTTAACCGCTAATTCCCATCTTTGCTCAAAGCCATAAAATGGATTCTGTACAAGGAGTTTTTCTGTTACTCTTTCCACAAGCCAGGATGTATCTCAGCAGAGCCACAGCAACGTAATTTGTATCTATCATCTGTTATGCCCTTTCAGCCTTCACCTGGCCACAGAAAAGCATGTACCGGACTGTTATGGAGTATTTCTGCCATCTAAAAATTTATCCTGTCTTATGTTTACAATACATGCAATGAGTCAGGAAACGTACCTTGTACTTGGAGCAGTTTAGGGACAGAAATCAGTAACATTTGCACAGAATTCCACAGTCCCGAGAAAGTTTGATCTCTACAGATTAAAAAAATGTATGTCAAAAGCTGCACTATTCTAGTGGAGTATATTTTGTGACCACCGTCTTCATCTCGTGACTTTAGATGGAGTTATGTCTCTTTAATCCTGCAAGTTGGAAAGTTCTTATAACACCCATTTAACAGAAGGCGGAAGCATAGCTGAGGAGGAACTGAACAACAAAGGGCCTATAATTTGGCTAAGGTCATACAAAGAACAAGAAGGAAAACAAATTCTAAGCAAATCTTCCCAAGAAACCTTGAGTTGCCCTAAGACACATTTCTTCTTTCGAGTAACTGTTTTAGTAATGGCAGATCTGGTTCACACCTCTGGTTGTTAATAGCATCTTTGTTAATATGTGAAAACAAGTGCAAACTTGAGAAGTACTTTAGCTGATACAAAGAATATATAATATATGTTAGGATGACAGCACCTTTGATCCAGAAGACATTCTTGCTACTACTGAAAGACATTCTAATGTAACTTATTAATATAACATATGTTAAATAAAATATTTTATGCAGAAATGAATGTAGTAATTCATGTATTTCTATGTCTAGTTTTGTTTCATCTAAATACTCCACCTTTGTCCTTATTTTTAAATAATGGTAGGAATTCTGCCTCAAGACAGAATTAGCAACAGTGAAAGACAAGTGGCTTGATGATTGAAGAGAACTTGTGCTGAATGCTATCAGTCCTTGGAGGTTATACTATTGAGCACAAAGACAAGAGGGAGAAGTGGAGACAGTTTGAGAACACAGCCATCTATGGTGACTGAAGAAGCAGAAATGATCACATAAGAAAACAGCAAACCTTAAACAAGAAGAGGAATCATTTAGTCAAAGAAGTCACTTGGAAGTATTAAATCAATACTGAAAGCAAAATACATTGGGATAGATAAACTTGTCTAGACATGTATCTGCGTTATTGTATCTTGAGGATTGAATGAATGGTGTCAACAGGTGTCCTTTAAACTGTTTGCATGTAACTAAAAACATAAATACTATATATTATATATGCACATATAGTATTTGTATGTTGATAATGTAAATTGCATTGTTATACAATATCAACATAACCTTCTCTGAAGTATTTGGTAAGTAACTACTTCCTCAGATGGACTACTAGTTCCTTCAAAGAGAACTGAAAGAGGCTACTTTTGTCCACTTTTGTGCATTCAGCAAAATTTTAGCTATGATGTATTTCCACTTACTTGTCTTTCTATCAACATTAATAAGGGAAAGCAATGACAGAACTTACCTTAATATATCACAGAATAATAGAACCATAGAACCAATAGGGATTGGAAGGGACCTCGAAAGATCATCTAGTCCATCATCCCTGACACAGCAGGATCACCTAGACCAAGTCACACAGGAACACATCCAGGTGGGTTTTAAATATCTCCAGAGACGGAGACTCCACAACCCCCCTGGGCAGCCTGTTCCAGTGCTCCGTCACCCTCACTGTGAAGAAGTCCCTTCTCATATTTTTGTGGCACCTCCTATATTCCAGCTTACAACCATTTCCCCTCGTCCTATCACTACATGACACTGAGAATAGCCCAGCTCCATCCTCCTGACACCCACCCTTCACATATTTATAGACATTAATGAGGTTACCCCTCAGTCTCCTCCAAGCAAAACAGACCCAATTCCCTCAGCTTTTCCTCATAAGGTACGTGCTCCACTTCCTTCATCATCCTCGTTGCTCTACGCTGGACTCCCTGCAGCAGCTCCACATCCCTCTAGAACT
>VXBP01004144.1:20382-33520 GCA_013400115.1 Rhinopomastus cyanomelas
TGCAAGACTCTACACTTACCCTTGTTATACTTCATCACATTTCTCTCTGCCCAGCTCTCCAGCTTGTCCAGGTCTTGCTGAATGGCAGCATAGTATGCTGGGGTGTCATCAGCAAACTTGCTGATAGTGCACCCTAATCCCTCATCCAAGTAATTAATGAATAGATTGAACAGGACTGGTCCCAGCATCGACCCCTGGGGCACTCCACCAGTTACAGGCCTCCAACTACACTCTGTCCCATTGACCACTACTCCCTGGCTTCTGTTATGCAGCCAGTTCACAACCCACCTCACCACTCAATCATCTAGACCATACTGCCTCAGTCTGGCTGCTAGGATCCTGGGGGAGACTGGTAAAATTCCTTACTCAAGTCAAGATAGACCACATCCACCACTCTGCCGACATCTATCTACCTGGTTATGCCCTCAGAAAAGGCTACCAGGTTGGTCAAGCATGACTTCCCCTTTGGTGAAGCCATGCTGACTGTCCTTAACAACCCTCATGTCCTTCATGTGCCTGGAAACAGCGTCTAGGACAAATTGTTCCATCACATTTTCCTGGGATGGATGTCAGGCTAACCGGCCTATAGTTACTTGGGTCCTCCCTTTTTGAAGACTGGAGTGACATCTGCTATCCTCCAACTCCTAGGCACCTCTCCTGATCACCATGACTTAGAAAAGATGATGGAGAGTGGCTCAGCAATAACTTGTGCTGTCTCCCTTAGTACGTGTGGGTGCATCCTATCTGGGCCCATGAATTTGTGTACATCCAGTTTGCTGAGTAGGTCTTCCAGCAAATATCAGGGTAGTTAAAATGTAAGTATCAGCTAGTTGTCGTGGTAAATATGATAATACAAACACATGTAGTCTGAAATTCCTTCTGTATTACAGAGCAGAACTTAGTCTGAAATTAATCACTGACCCTTACACTAAAGAGCCCTACATTTGTGGAAACTGAACTAAATATATTGATTTGCCTTAAGTAACAACAACAACATTGTTTTCTGTCTTGCTTTTCTCAAATACACTACACAGACAAGAAATGGCATTCTCAACCTCACTAGGTGTGTTCTTTGAAGTATACACTCAAGCTTTTACCCAAAAGGGAGGAAAAAAAGAAAGTAAAAATCTATGGTGTCCAAAATAAACTATTCAAGGTCAGTAATAGCAGCTGTACCTATTTTCCTTACTAGCTCTCAGCATGAAAACCTGACTGTCATTAGATCTGGTTTTAATGACAAATGGTTGAGAGAAGTTCACAAGATACATGAACATCAACATAAATTACCAAGAAGGGATGATGTATACCCGTTTCCTGTCAAATGGTACTTGCGTTCTGCATTAAACCATAAAATGGAATTGTTTCATACTTTCAACCTACCTATCAGATTTAATTCACCGATCCAAACTTTCTTTTGTGTAGAGTTTGTTTACATTTCCTGCTTGGCTTGAAAGGTTTTAATCTTGAGGTTCTCTACTACTAAAGAACACTGTAACCAATTTTAAATACTGAACAATTTTTAAAAGTGAAATTCAGATGGCCAGTACTGTCTGTATGAGATCAATTAATTTCTTCTAATAAACCTGGATGCTTTGCAACTTTGCCAAGTGTCATGTGTCTTTGGACAGCCTTTATCTCAAAACTGTCTAGTTCTGCTGTTTGTTTCTTTGCTTACATAGATATATATCTTCAAATAAATACTCTTCTACTCTGAACAGAAAGTCAAGACGCATCCAGTGAGTATCACACTGGCAAGAACTCTTATTTCATAATCACAACTAGTATCTGAAAAAAAACTTACAAAAAGACAAAACAACCATCCTGCCCTCAGTGCAAAAGCTATTGCTTCCTGAGAATACAGAGATTTAAGAAATCCAGTCTGGATATGACTTAAGTATCACATGTTAGTACTGGGACAGCCAAATATTTTTACTGTGGTTAGTGGTCTGCAAAACAGTGCAAAAGACTTCAATTTGATTCCCTGTTTTTGCATACTTGACCAAATAGAGAGCTATGTTAGTCCTATATAACATCTTTCATCCAAGAATCTCGGAAGATGCAGAGCAGGAAAATGCTGAACTGTTGCTGTCCTTAGTGTAATGTTATGAAGACAGAGCTGGAGGATGTGCATGAAATATTTTTCAAACTTAAGGATATGTCACTACTGGAGATCCAGTTTTTACTAATTTTAAGTGTTTCAAATAATATTCAATGAAAGTATAGCTATATGGCAAGCCAACCAGAGCTTAGTACGCTCAAAAATTATCCTGTTTATGTCTTAGAAGGTAGTTTTTAGAGAAGAATGCACTAGCCTTCACTAGCTTGTTCATGTAATGCTACTTTGTTCTGTTGGCAAGCCTGTAGTTAAAACTGAATGAGTAGGCTTTTCAGGATATAAGCTTATTCTGCCCAGAGCTACCAGACTATCTACAATGGGCTTTGAGAGTCAATATAAAAGCATCTACTGACTGGTTTGTGTCCTACTTGATAACATCTGTAGTCTTTTCGTAACTGACCTGGCCATCTTTAGATCAGTAGAGTCACAACTACTTGGCTCAATCAGGCCTTGGACAAGTGGCATGGCTTATTGAACAGAGAAATTTGGACAAGTATATTGATTCGTAACTTTAGTAATAGCTTTGGTGACAGACTAAAGCATATTTTATATGAACTTGATAAAATGAAAGCAGACAAGAAGGGATTGTTTACAGTATGTGGTAAAGAACAACATAAAGTAAGGTAAACATAAAAAGACTGCCATCCTGCATATTGTGGATCATGGCAATACATATGGGGAGATCATAGGATCATAGGATCATATGATATTAAAAGACAAATGTCATTTTTGAGTTGCATTAGCAAGAACACTGTATATAAAACACATGAAGTAGCTATTGTCTATGGATCATGCAAAAGTTCAGGTAGAGAACTATTTGCAGATAAAGGTCTTCCAGTGTTCAGAAATCTGCTCTGAAGTCTGCTTCGCATAGAAGGCATATTATCATTTACAAGGGAAAAATTACTTTGTTTAGCTGTAAGGAACATCTAACATTAAAAGTTGTGAAGTAGGCCGCATACACAGGGTATACTGAAATTTTTGGAAATCTTTGGACTAGCACCTCTTGTAGATGTTCTATGCATACCATTCTTGTCTCAAAACAGATCAGAAGCCCTGAGATTTCATCCAGACACAAAACCCTGCAGCTCTATGAATTCAAGCTGGCATACAGGCCCCACAGCTGAAGTAGCATATCTCTGTCATATGCTGCTGGATGGTCTTCAGCTCACCACCACCATACCTGCTCATCAACCAAAAGGCACAATACCAGTAATCTGTTGCTATTGTATACGGATGGATTGATTTTTCCAAGTGATTAAATTTAAAATGTAGATTTTTGGTCTAGTCCGTATAATAATACCATGTGTATTTTATACAAATGCAAATGTCTTTATAAATAAGACCAAGTGTTTTAAAGGCTGGAGATGAGTGACATTGTTTTGAATAAGGCAAACAGAGGGTGAACTATTAGGAAAGCATTTTTGTTTTGATGCCTGTTACAAAATGAGGTATTCTGACGCGCTGTACTCCTGTTGAATAGCTTATTCCTCTGGAGTCTGGAAAAGGTGTTGTTTGGTACAACGAATTTCCTAAATAAATGTCTCCTAAAACTATACGTGGAGGATCAAATGCCTGCATCTTTCCTCTGCGTAAATGTGGCACTCCAATTAAAGATCTTCCTTATTTTCTTATGCAAGATTTGTTTTATCTCCCAATATCTCTTAGAAAATACCAAGCAAAACCTGTGTATTTGCTTGTTCTGTAAAGGTAGAATAAAACAAAGAAGCTGAGAAGACTACAAGGAAATACTTTTTGTCTTTTATGAGAAATATGTGAAATGAGTTAGAAGAATGCAGACAGTAATTATCCAGCTTCCTTTGAAAAATGTGACTTGGACTGCACTTCAACCATTCCTTATACAGTCAGAGGAAAAAAAAACCAAAACAAGAAAATATATTGAAACCCTAACCTATCCTATATTATTAAAGACTGAAACAGGAAATAGCAATAATGTTATGGGAGGCACTGACAATAAAAACTGGATTCATGTACTTTCCACACCACCAAAAACCACAAGACTGTAGCTGCTACGCATATGTATCTGAAGATTCAGCTAATTCTGTGACTTTTCTGTTATAGACCATGGAGTAGTAAAGCTAAGAAAAAATTTAAGTTCAAACATTTTATTTTCCAGTCACGGCACCACACTGCAGTTGCCAAATATCTCCTGCTGAGATCTTAATTTTGTAACAGTTGTAATAGTTCTTATCCCACAACTTGTAGTGTTTTTTCTTTAGTAGTAATATATTTAGTTGTTTATCAGTGCAATACCCATTAATTGTCAGTAACTGGCAAGACAAAAGAAACTGCAAAGCACATGGAAAATAAGAGGGTGATTGGTGACAGCCAACACCACTTCACTCAGTACGGATAATTTTTGACAATTCTAGTGACAGGGTTGAAGCACCTGTGGATAAGGACAGAGCAGCTGATATCCACCTGGACTTGTGCAAGGCATTTGATACTGTTTCCCATGACATCCTTGTTTCTGAAATAAAGAGACATGGATTTGACAGATGAACTGCTTGGTGGATAAGGAATTGGCTAAAGGGTTGAGTTGTTATCAACAGCTCAGTGTCCAGGTAGAGATGAGTGGTGTTCCTCATGGGTCAGATTTGGTTCTGGTGCATCTTTGTCAGTGGCATGGACAGTGGCATTGAATACACCCTCAGCAAGTTTACCAGTGACACCAAGCTGTGTGGTGTGCTCAACAAGCTGGAGGGAAGGGAGGCTGTTCCTCTGGATGACAGGTCAGGATTCAGAAATGGGTGTTATCAAACTGCATGAAGTTCAACAAGTACAAGTACAAGGTCCTATAGCTGCGTTGGGGAAATCCACTGTTGTATGGCTTTTGGGGTTTTTTTCAGTAGCTATTACAGTTATTCTGATGTTTCTGGGTACTAGGATATTTATAATTACGGTGTTTAGATCCTAAAGTCAATCAGAATGCTACCGATTCTACTTACGTATAACAAACAAGTAGGTTTTCTGTTTGTACATAACACATTCATTTGTAGAAGTCATAAGACAGAGAATATATGTATATGGAAGCTTCTTAGATGCACCAAAACCCAGAAATAGATGGTCAAATTAAAATGCTTACCCTATACAGCGTAATTTTACAAAGAACATCTTGGTTGGTACAGTCTCAATGCCACATCCTAAGAATAGCCAAACTTTCTGAGAGAGTATGTCACAAAGAATTTCTTGTAGTCCTTTCAAAAGGTAACTTCATCTCTTCTTTACAGCCATTGCTCTGTTGCTGCATCTAGGTCTGCTCTGAGAGACGTATTCAGTGACAGTACTGGTAAGGAGGACAATGGAGAGTCTCTCTAGACATACCTGTAAATTAACTTTCATTGTAGAAAGTCACATTTTTCTGTCTTTGAAATCAGTTGAATACCTCCCTGCCTTGCATAACTGAAACTCAAGGACAAGTTACAAATGCCCACATAGCCGACAGCTCACTATTTCCTTAATTTCCCTCGTCCATCCATACACACATGAAATAAAATCCTTTTATTCATTTCAGATACATATATGTAGAATTTTAAAATTGGAAAACACAACTAGAATGTCCACAAACTTGGAGAGATTGTCCAAGGTCCAAGATCAACGCTGCAGATGTGAAATCAAACTAATTGAAAGTGGGTCAGCCAAAGCAACCTGGACAGCACAGACAAGTCCATACAGTATGTGAAAGTTGTA
The DNA here is from genome assembly GCA_013400115.1 of Rhinopomastus cyanomelas. Taxonomy (NCBI): domain Eukaryota; kingdom Metazoa; phylum Chordata; class Aves; order Bucerotiformes; family Rhinopomastidae; genus Rhinopomastus; species Rhinopomastus cyanomelas. The sequence continues at coordinate 26,210 of VXBP01004144.1, forward strand.
GAAGCACATAGATGAGAAAGCACTTTTAAAAGTAGGTTTTGGACGCAGTATTTTAATAATCATACTTTCTCCATGTTCATCAGATTTTAGGCAATGCCTATTTGCAGTCTACATCTTCTTTTTCCCATTACACTCAGACACAATGTGTAAAGGTAAAGAAGTGTAGAAGAATGTTCTTCACAAAATAATTGTATGGAAGACTAGCAAGAGTACTCAGTACTCTAACTATCTCTTTGGATGTGAGTGAGGCTTAGAAGCAAGCTCAAGTTCAAAGAAGATCGATTAAGTTATCTGCTGTTAAGAGTAGATGAACCCTCTGCTATGAGAGGTCAAAATCTAAGTTTGTCTTTGGAAAAAAGGCACAGATCAAGCCGTCAATTCTTCTGCCTTCTTTTCTTTGTCTTTACATGAAGATCAAATTACATTTGAAGCAAATTAAAAGAAAAAATGGAATAAAGAAATTATTACGCATAAGAAATCACTATGCCACATTACTTAAGGCCTGCTTTAATGTTCTGTACATAATTCAGGTTGACACATCCACTTTGTTTTCTCCATTAAAGCAAGGTGTAAATACCAGAAAATCTGTTCTGCTAAAAGTAGAGAAATCTTAGCTGTAATCTTTCAAGACTGGACATGACATATTTTGTGACTTGCCTTGGAATTTACTTTTTTTACATTTTTGTTGCTTTTAAGATACCAAGCCACCAATCACTATTAGCTGTGACTATGGTACTTTATTTGTAAAACTCATTTATGAAAACAGGCTAAGTGCACAAATGCTCATTGTGAAGATAAAAGAAGTAAAATCCCATCCACATTTAAAGTTCAAGACAAAAGGAGTTAAACTGGATGAGAAAAACAGAGACACTTTCTCACCACACTTCCAAGTAACTCTCCAAGGCAATCACTTTTTACTGGAGTAATGTAAGGAAAACAAATGGTAAAACACTAAGAGAACTGAAAAACATTGAGATTCAGTTGGGAAAAATACCCTCAAGTGTTATATGAAATAAGCTGCGACATATTCCAGAATGCACATAAAACACTACGTGTGGTCTCTGACTAGCAATCACTAAGCTATAGAAAACAACTCTGATGGACAGAGATTGGAAGTGACAACAGAGCAAGGAGAAACCTCTATAAAGCTCTTAAATGTAAATAAACATGTACATCCTTATTGGAGAAAGGACGACCATAGAACTAGCAAATAGATCAAAAATATGTATTTTTACTTTCTGTAGCACTTCAAGCAAGTTGTTGAAACTTATTGTACCTATTCTTTTAATCTCTAAAGTGGGTTAAGCAGTTTTGTTTCTTCCCTCATGTTTAAGACCTTCTAATGCCCCTTATAAAGCTGTTGTAGAACTTCAAAGTAACGACTATATCTATTGCTTTTAATATATATTCTTTCAGCTGAGTTCATAAAGTACTGGAAGCACATCTGTCCTTAAGAACATCTGCTAATGCATTTGCAAAAGTTTAGGATAAATCAAACTGTGTGGTAGCAGCCTCTAAAAAGAGAGTTAGAAAAGGCCGGATACAGAGGCTACAACGCAAAAAGAAGAAAGCAGAATATGCTGTGGATAACTTCTTTTCATCTCCACAAGCCGCCATTATTACTGGGAGGATCTAGCAATACTTAGGTCTTGGAAAGACTTTGAATCACCTTTGGTATTTTAGTGCAATAGACAAAGATAACATATTTAGCTGCCCCTAAAATAACTTCCTGAAATCCTTTTTGAATCAGAACACTGAATTATCTGTATTAATATTTGACATATTTTCATCAACTTTGCAATAGTTTTTGTCAGTTGTTTAACAGGGACTAGAAAGCTGTATGTTCAGAAACCAAGAAATGTTACCTTTACAAGTGCTACACAACATTAATTCAGTCCTTTTGTGTGACGGATACACGGTGTCTGAAATTATATGATCATGTTCTGTTTTCTCACAGCAAGATCTGTCTGGATTAAGCACACAGAATGGGTGATGTTTTCTAAACGAAAATGATTACATAACAACTGAGGCTTCCTTCATGAGACTACAGTCAACCTCCTGTGTTAGTTTTAAGGTGTGTGATGAATGAGACAGAAAAAGACAGACCTGTGGTTAAAGTAGGTGAAGCAGATCCCACCCTGAAGACCTACAGTTCATCCTTGTCTCCGAGCTCCTGTGTAAGGCTGGAAACATACTTTAGACAAAATGTTTAGATGGTCACTAGTTTTTCTTTTCTTGGTCCTGGGCATTTCAGGTTCCTGGGCATCATAGCTCAGTTTAGGTGATTCCCTTCAGAAGTAGTATCCTTGATACCATGCCTACAGCAGGTGAAATGTCAAACTCTTTCCCTAAAATACAAGAAATTACAGTCTGCAAGGAGAAAGTGTTAGGCCCTTTTAAATAACAACTGCACAAATATTATTTCCTAATTGTATTCTTGAGAATAGATGCTATCCTCTTGAAATGTCAGATCAGCCAGCATGTAATTCAACTTGAAAATATTTTTTTAAATATTTAAAAATAGTTGAAAATATTTTTAAAAAGGGGGGAAAAAGTGAAAAAAAGTGAAAAAAGGGACAAATCATAGAATCATAGAATCGTTAGGGATTGGAAAGGACCTCGAAAGATCATCTAAATTTCTAAGAGGAAGTAGGAGCCTGCCCTTCATGTAAGTCATGCTATAAGTGGTGCTACCTATTGTAGAGCATTACTTATTCTTTATAGGGGTTATAACTGGTTTTGAAAAAACTACAGTGAATAAGTATCTACTGTACAGGATAGATATTCCTGTTGATTATGCTGAAACTGCTACAACATTGCTCTCCTAATCAACAGTGTCTTTAATCTAAAAAGCAAGGAAAGATTCAGGCTTTGCTCCTACTCTCTGGAATTTCACAACTACCTGCAAAATACAAGACAAGGAGACAATACACTTTTGCAAAGGTGTATGGCAGGTCTGTGACACAGTTTGGGTCTGTACAATCGCTTTTGAGTTAGTCTTGGCACTACAGGTGAAAATACATTTTCATTTTCTCCAGTATGACAGGACATGTACTGATAGGTCAGTCACAGCAGCAACATAAAGAAACAAGAGTCACTGTGCAGGTGGGTGGCACACTATTTTAACAAGGGCTCTACAGTTTTAGGGCTTTCACAGAACATACCACAGAGTCAGCAAAATTGAAAGCAAGAACTCAATTCAAATTTACAATTCTATTGTGTATGTGACTAGAAGTGTTATTCTGAAAAATGCAAAATTCTGGAAAATCTTGGAGCTTGTCCAGTCTGGAGTCTAATGATTATGTTAGCTATTTTGCTGCTGATCCTTTGAGCAGAAATGTCTTATTCCACAATGTTTATCCTGTAATCCCATACTGTCAACCTAAGAATCAGAACTCCCAACAGCCAACTTGCCTCCAGCTATTTTACCTCCTCAGCAGCTTTCAAGAGGTTGCAATATACTGTCAATACAAAAGCCACTGGCTTATTGACAGATGGAAGAAAGGAAAAAGAAAAAGAAGATTTTAAAAAGCTGAATTAAATATCAAGCAAGATAACAAAGGAATGACTTCATGAGGCATTACTAGTTTTCATCGAAAATTACTTAAAATCTTTAAAGCTAAAGTAACTGTAAACTATTAATAACTATGTTACACTTCATTGGCTGTTTGAAAAGTAGATCACAGTTTAGATAATTTCTATACGTATATAGATTATCACTGTAATCTACCAGTTTATTGCATATAGGAACTTGTTCTTCAAACACCTAGCTCCAGCTGAAAAAAAAAATCTCACTTTTTCAAAAAAGTAATTTCCCTGCTTAAAAACTCACTGCTGGTCTTAAATTTAGCTGAGTAGCTCTCCAACTATGTGATTTTGGGCATTGTCACCTACTACATATGCCATGGCCATTGCAAGGCTAAACTTTACTATGCACTTTCACATACGTGAATCAAAGCCAATAAACTGTTACAGCTTTCTGAAAGCTGTATCTGTAGTGTAGCAGGTGACCACGGCTTTTGTGAGCTAACGTTACAGCACTTCATTTTTAATCTGAGTCAAGCCAGGCTGGACACCCTCTCCATGGGAGGATGTGAACTTGTCGAAGCTTTAACCACTAGGGGGCTGTGTGAACACAATTTTTTGCCAACTTCTTGGCCCTTCACTGGTTCAAAAGGACAACTACGTTTTTACGAACGATAAAATGTGACTCTGAAATAATTAACTAGGCTTTTTCTTATCTCTTCTCTTTGGCAGAAAATGCATCAGATCGTGGCTAATTAGACCTGAAGACTTTTTAGAGTGACTGTAAACTACTCAAATCCTTTGTTGGTTGTGGTGCTTGTATTAAAAACATAAAAGAGAATCCTGAAGAAAGAAAAATCTGTTTGGATAATTGTTTGAGCCTGAAACATGCTCTCTACAGATCAAGGTTTGAAACTAATCCTGATGAAGTGTGAACACTTCAAATCCTGTTCATAAGCCCATACATATTACGCCTAATGAATGCATCTGACCAATACCCAGAAAACAGAACAGCATTTACAAAGGAACACAGATAATGTGGACATAAATCCCATCTGCTTTTGTGAAAATGTGGTTTTGATACCAGTATTATTTACCTTTTCCTTTTATGACAGGAAATGCACAAATATTAGAGGTGCAAAGGTCCAGCAAAAAAGCCTGGAAAGTCGGTAATTCCCAGGGATGTGCCATTCATTGCAGTAGGAGTTTGCTGTGGATTTAGTCCACAGTGAATGCAGGAAAAACCAGAAGCGCCTCCTCTGAAGCGCCTGCTAAGTCATCCGAGCGTCCAGTCACACCAAGAGGGTGCAGGAGGCAAAATGCGATAGTATTCGCACTTCAGGTCACCTGAAGAGTTCACCTCGTGTTAAAGATCCGCTTCTGGTCTTGTATTTGTCCAGGCCCGGGGGAAGCAAGAGGCCCGTTTTGAGGTGACCCTTGGGGCGTTCGCCAGCAGGACGCGAGGTCGGGCGGGCGGGCGAGGCCGTGGTACCTGCGAACAGACCGTGACACCCGCTGTCATCTTCCCTGCCTCGGGACACCCATGACAGGCGCTTTAGGGACGTAACACCCCTTCAGCGCCGTTTGCGGGGCGAGCGGGAGGTGGGGCGAGCATGTGGAAGAACGCCTCGAATCGTCCGCCAGCGGGACTAAGGGAATGTTTGGCCACGNGCAGCCGCCGCCGCCGCCGCCGCCGCCGCAGAGTCCCGGGAGCTCGATGGAGCAATGGGTGGGAAGAGGGAAACCGGCACTACGAGTGAAAACTTTCCATCTGCCTAACTTTTCGCTTCCCTTCTAACGCTGTAACGCTCTCCCGCTCTCCCCGTGACTCCTCCTTATCCCCTCCGCGGGGCTACGCTTCTCCTTCTGCCCANAGTTTTTTACTGCTTATTTCATGTGCGGTCCAAATGCACGTCTCCTTACAGCAGGAGTTTGGCAAAGCAGGGTTTGGACTTTCACGACCTCGTCAAAAATTTAAACTCTGAATGACTGAGGACCTCGTTGACTCGTAGTACGTTTGTGTGGGTTGTGATGTGAGGATAGGTTAAAGAGCTGCGAGGAACAACTACGGTTGTAGCCATGACCAAACTTGACATGCATAATAGTAACGGTTTGTATTAACAAGTGAGCTGACCTCAGCTAGCAATGAACAGTGANNGGGAGAGACCGCAGCGCTTGCGAGGAGGACCCGGGCAGAGAGGCGGGAAAGGGGAAAGGCGGGGGATAGGGAAGCGGGAGGCAGAGAGGGGCCCCGACCGCCCTCGCCACGAAGCTGGCAGTGGCCGCTGGGCGTTTTTGACAGCTGGGTGCAGGCGGCCTCTGCCACAGACCCTGCCTGGCACCGAAAGTTTTGGGGGGAGGGACGAGGCACACAAGGGCCCTTTTGCGCGCCCCCCCCCCCNGCTTTCAGTCATCTTCTGTCACCTCAGTCCAGGGATGTTGCAAGTCTGTCTTGTGTGCCTTGAATGCCTACGTGCATGTGCATAGACGCAGGTGTGAGTGTATGCATATATATGTGTGTGTGTGTTTGTATATACAGCGTTCAAACCGTACAGTGTAAGTCGAATGGAGAGCTTGAAATGGAGGGTTTGTATTTTTCCCTGCTCTCTGTAACATGACATGTCTTGTTTCACTGATCAAAGCCACAAATGGAGTGTAGGAGATGCAACTGTCAAATGTAGCCAACAAAAAAAAAGGGGGGGGGGAAAGCAGCATGTGNCCAGCCCAAGAACCCAACAACAACAACAACAAACTAACCTGTGGAAGCTCTGACCCGGACTTGGGTTCCCTCCTCCCATCACTTCCAGCTCTCCGCTGAGAGCTATTTCTTTATCTTTCTGCTACTCGGGATGAACTTTGGGGGGTGAAGTTTTGGAAGAGTCGGAGAGAGAGGGCAGGGGGAGAGGTTCTCGATACCGATTTTTTTTTATTTTGGGGGGTGGTTCGCAGTGTTTTTGTTTTAAAATCTGTATTTTTTAGTTCAAAACTCTTGAAACGAGGGGACCTTGGGGCAGTGGAGAGAGAGTGAGAGAAAGGGGGAAACAGCGAGAGGTGCAGAAAGCCCAGAGGCAGGAGGAAGGGTGCAGGCACTGGCGCTGAGACGAGATCGAGGGACAGGGGGTGCACTTGACAACCAGCATGCAGAGATGGTAAGAAGTTTCCAGCAGCCTTTCGTTTTCATTCTAGCCTTTACTTCGGTTTGATTTGATTAATAAATCGTGCAGTAACACAAGCAGCCCCGCTCGCTATCCGGTGTGTCTCAGCCTTCCAATAAACAAGCGGCAGGGCAAAGAGAAGAAGGAGGATGATAATAAATCAGCCCTGTGCTGTTGTGGATTGGGAAAAAAAAAATCTAAGACGTTGCGCTAAAACTTTTGAGTTTGGAGGGTTGAAACGGAATGACCACATGTTTCTTGCCGCCTGCTTCCCTCCACTAACACCGAGGGACTAGTGTGAAAACAACGTGTGCGCACGGAAGCAGGGGGAGTGGAGTGGGGTCGAATCGGACATACGGTGGTCTGATCCTTTTTGGACACCACCTGACGCGGGAAAGAGTAAGGTTTGCACACCACGTGAAGGTAACCTTTGAGAGCGGGGAAGGAGCTTTGCGTTTGCTTGTGAACCAGCTCCGGGGGCAGGGAGACAGAAGTGTAAATCCACCTTCTCTCCGTAACTCTTCTTTTTGTTGTGCATGTGCTTGGCAGTTTGCACCTCTCCAATCAGTGATTGTTGCAGACTTGCGCTGATGCGCTAACTGTAAAAGGGGGGTGGGGGTTGGGGAGTGGG
>VXBP01004144.1:33544-73544 GCA_013400115.1 Rhinopomastus cyanomelas
TCTGTCTTGTGTGCCTTGAATGCCTACGTGCATGTGCATAGACGCAGGTGTGAGTGTATGCATATATATGTGTGTGTGTGTTTGTATATACAGCGTTCAAACCGTACAGTGTAAGTCGAATGGAGAGCTTGAAATGGAGGGTTTGTATTTTTCCCTGCTCTCTGTAACATGACATGTCTTGTTTCACTGATCAAAGCCACAAATGGAGTGTAGGAGATGCAACTGTCAAATGTAGCCAACAAAAAAAAAGGGGGGGGGGAAAGCAGCATGTGCCTAGGACTGTGGTTACAGTAATACTGACAGAAATTAAAGTGGTTTTGAAAGCAGCATGCGATTCATGATGGTTCCCATTTACCCTAGAGTCAAGCTGTTGTAAAATTGGTGCACAGAAGACATCATGTAATAATCCGGTGTACCCAGGATTAAAGTGGCAACGAGTGTCTTCTTGCATGTGTGTCTGGCCAGAACTTAAAATGTTTTGAAGCTATTTTTAAGTAAGAAATCAAAGCAGGATATTACATATTTCTTTTCTTAACCTTTATTTTAGCCATGCATAGCAGTCATTGAAATTTTTTTTTGTGAAAGTGGGCTTTTATTTCTTAGTATCTTCCATTTCCTTCCTTTATTATAACCCATGTCTGCAGTCAAATTTTAAAATGGGGTAGCTTTTTTTATCACAGTTTCAGTGTACAAATAGTCACAGTTTAATTACTGAGTTCATTTCAGACAATAATATTTAATAAGGGAAATCAGGACATCTGTACAAGAATACCAAGTTCCTGTAAAAGTATGTGGAACTTTCCTTGCCTTTAAAGGTGCAGGAATTTTTAATCAGAAATTCATTGGGGCATATGAGGTGTCTGATACACTGTAGTTTCGTTTTAAGCTGTTCAGTATTAATGAAACGTCTAGCTCCATGTGTGTTCTGCTTGTGCTTTAAATTCATAAACCGCATTAATTTTAAAATCTGCTCACTATATATTTTAAATAAACAATTTTTACCTGATGTGGACACAGGGAAATGTAAATTATAAACTAGTTTGTTCTGAGTACGTCTTGAAAGTCCATTTAAGTCCTGAGTGTCAAAGTATTCCTTAAGCTCACATCTTACACACGTAACAGAAAAATCCTGCCTTTGCACATTATTTTTTAAAAATACAATACTGAGGCATTTTAGGGAAGAAGACTGAGCAGGTCTGTGTCTTTAATCACACTGTGTTTTTATTATTGAGGTATTGGTGAAAGACAGGCATGTGATTACATTAAACACAAAGTAAGGGAACTGACAAAAGCAGAGAAGAGTACTGCTATATTAAAATGTGTTACAGTTTGAATTTCTAGAGCGTTTTTGAGTTCAGTGCTTTACATAACATTTTGTCCTAATCTTGCTTGCTGTCAGAGATGTTTCATGGTTGTGCAATTGCTGCAGTCAAGAATGCCAATTTGCATTCCAGGAGTGTCATTTGATTACTTTTATCTACACAGCTAGAAGACCAGCCCAGACCTCTCATTTCATCTTGCCATGTCACGAGTCAGTGCTGTGTCGTCTTTTCAAAAATCTGCCTGATTTATACAAGAAAGAAAAGTACTTTCATGTTGCAGCCGCAGTCCCCTGCTAACTTGTCAGCAGCAGGATATGATTCACTTGGGCCCAGAAGAATGGTGCAGAGACGAGGGTTAGGCAGTTCAATAAGCCCATGGACAGGTAGTGTGTGACGTCCCAAGAGAGCTTAAGTTAATGAAGAACAGGTCTGCTTAGTTCTTCACACTCTGACCTGGTGCTGTCCCCACAGTTTTCTCATTTGATCTTTCCCAGCAAATTGATCTTTTCTAGTACTTTTTTGCCTTCCAAGTTAGTCCTTGTGGGACTGAAATTAGCAGAGCAACTTAAGTTGGATAATACAGCTGTTCAGAAAAGAAGAAATTGGACACAAGCTCATAAAGGGGGGAAGGGAAAGCAAGCTGTTCTTTCTGTTGTTACTCAAAATGTAATTTTATTTTTTTTCTTTTAGAAAAAGTCGCAGTGTCCATATTACTTTGGAAGTCACTTATTTATAGCCTGTATGGATGGTCCATTGCACGCTGCATTAAATGTGTATAGTTTAAATAAAACAAACATGCTTGCAGCATAGCCTGCAGTTTGCTTTGGTACTTGTCAGTTGAACTTGCTTGTTAGAAATGATTTGCTAGTCTGTAATGAGGCTTTTACAGTTGCTGTAATACATTTTAAGTATCAATTGCACATGCCAGCTACATTATTTATAGCCTGCTAAATAACTGTAATTCCATAGTATCCAATACTGAAATGCAGTGGAGATTAAACAATAAAAGCCATTACAAATGGTATGTGTAAATATTATGGTAGGTGAAAATACAGTCAGCAAATTACCACTGGCATTATTGGTTTGTGGAAAACCAGTGTATACAAACAAATTGGTTTTAAACTAAGACTCTGTACTCAAAATCTGAGTTCTAAAATGGGGCTATGGTGTTATCTATCTTTTTTTTTCATTATTTTACACTTAGTAATTGGAAAATGGAATGGAGGTGTGTTTGTGTGTGTATCTCACATACATAGATGTCTAGGTTGTCAAACAATGTAAGGTTCCAAGCTAGAATTTGGTAAATTCTAAGTGAGTTGGGAATGATTAAAAGGGTCTTTAGTATGCTGCCCAATATGTAGTGTTTAACTTTCTGTGTTTTCTAGCAGATGTTCTCACATATTATCCATGTCCTTTTAAGATGTAGAATTGAAAACATTGCAGATTGAAAACAAGAACACTTACTATGAAAGGGAAGTAATTGTGCTAGCTCTTTCTCAGCATTGCATTTGAGAATGGGAAGGAACTGTAAAGAATAATTGGTCAGTTATGCAAACTCTGCAGAGCTAGAGGGAGCTTCATGATTTTATTACATATGTCATAGGTAGAAAAAGAGGAAAAGATATTAAGAAGGGAGAAACCAGATCTAGAACTTAAACATTGAGGTGGATTTATTTTACGTTATGTATACATATATGGCAATGGGACTTGGGGCTAACTGCAGATCTCAGCCACCAGTAAACAGAAATGAGCAACATAAATGAGCAACAATAAAGTTAACAACATTAGAACAAGTCCAAGTAAAACATTGGATTTTACCCAAGAATAAAATCTGTATTTTTTTCTCCTCAAAATGGGGGTTTCTTGAAAGATGGGAGTATGTGGGAGTATCCTTTTTGTTCTGTTGCATATTGGACACTGTCACCAGAACTTTAAGTTTGTTCTTTACCAGATAGTATTTACTGAAAGAGTCCTGACTTTCAGTTTGCAGGTTTGCACAGGGCTTTTGATTTAATTATTTAATTTGATTTAATGCCCACTGTTACTGTGAGTTAGGAAAAAAAATGTACATGTCTAGAAACACTAAAAGTTCCCCAAATATGGTGTATCTGTAATTGTAGACGTGTGTATCACTTCTTAATCTAGCCAGGAATTTGTACTTAATTTCGAGGAATGGAATTTAACAAAGCTTAATAAAAAGCATCAATTTAAACCTTGTATTCTGTGTTAGTTTCATCCCACTTGAATTCTGCAATAGTTGTTCTAAAAATGCATTGATCATATTGCTGCTTAACAGCAGCACAGCAGCTTTTGTGAGTGTTACTTTGAACAAACTTATTTACCATTTATGTAACTGATATAATCCATTGAGATAAACTGCCAGACTTGTCTCCTTTATCTGTTGCACAGTAGCTCTCTCTATGTGCCATGCTAGCAAAAGCCTTTATTTGTTGATTAGTAGTATCTTAGTACACTCAGGAGTTCTGCTGTAATGTCATGTGGTTGTTCAAAGAGGTTCTCATATTAGAATCCATAGTGCTCTCATGAAGTGTTATAATATATTTTATACTCCAGATATATATGCAAATACTTCTATTCCAGGTAAATGTAGGTTTTTGAGAGCCAGTCCTTTTCATCTGCAGCCTCTGTTCTGTCTTGAAATACTTTTGTGTGAAACACTCACAAATTTGAGACAATCAGATTTGTTTCTGATTTGTTACCTTAGAGAGTTCTGTTTCTTTTGTAACTTTTTTCATTGAGTTAAAAATGTCTTACCATGTACTACATACCAATTTTTTGTAGAAAATTATTAAAAGGTAGAAGACTTAAAAACATGTTGGGCATTCAAATTGTTTTTTAATTATGAAAAACAGAATGTCCATAGTGCTGTTTTGTAAATCACAAGCCAAAAGAAATCAAAATACCAGTAAGTTAACCACTAAAAGGTTTTCAAGTTACCATGGTCTGGTGCACTGTCTGGAAGTTTAGCTGTATTTTTGCAGCCTATTGTACTTGGTTATGTCTAGAGTTCTGCTGCATATAAAACTTAAGAAGCTAGGCCTGTTAGAATTCTTCAGCTACAGAGAAAGTTTTATGTGATTTCCAAAGCACATTATGAGCTGTTATCAGCTGTAAATGAAGCTGAGTGTATGTACAACACTCACCATACTGTCAAATGGAATCACACTGAATTAGTGTTGCAACTTTATCATGTTTGTCAAATATTATTTTGAAATCTGTTTCTGTGCTTTTAGTCAGTGTTTTTTAATGTTGAATACAAAGATGTAACAGCAAACAAAAAACGTTTTTTCCCTTATTGTGACCTGACATTTGCCAAAGTGCCCTGTGCTGAAATTACTTTTCAGTATCCTTTTTTTTTTCCCCAAAGCCAGACATGTACCCAGACACAAAAGCCTCTGTGTATAGCAAGCTGTTTTAAATATTGTGACTCGACGATGTGCTGTCCTTTCTCTGCTTGAGCCAAGGATCTCTGCTCAGTGTCTGTGGATTACCAAGTTCCTTCTTTATTGTACCTCTTGTCAGCTATTCCTATTCATTTAACCTTTCATTAGTGTCTGTGCAGCTTCACTGTCTGGAAAGGCAAGGGAAAAACGAAAGGCCTACTGTCACAGTTATTAGATTTCTCAGTTACATCCCAGCAACCATAAAGGAGTAAGAGTCAACACTATTGTCATGCATGCTGCTATCCTGGGGTGCAACTCTTCTGTGCATGTCAAGGACATGTGCCACATGTTGATAATGCATCCCAGGGATAAATGCACGACATGGGGGATAAACCAAGGCTGGCACTAATGAGCTTTGTAGGAGTTATTATAAAGACAAACAGTTGTGAAGGAATTTTGCTTAAAATGACGAGGAGACGGGCTTGAATTAAGTGTTGCTGGGGCTTGCTTGTGAGGTACTTGTCAATCATGGTAGTTTCATTTAAGTGCCTTTTACAGGGGAAAAACTGTTTTCTATGACTAAAAAAATTACTGCTTTTCATTTTTTAAGCTGTCAGGATAAAGCATGCTTGAAGTAGTCCTCAATACTGCACTTTGTCTTTCATGTTTATTAATTTTGGTGTCAAAACCTGAAAACCTTCCAAATTAGTGAAATATTTTTCAGCAAACATGAATTATAATGTATTTTAAAATAACCTGTTAGCAGAGCTTCACACTTAATCTTGATGTTGTGAAGGCATTGACATGATTTTGTCTGAGGCATAAATTAGGCTGACAGTGTCTTAGTGCATCTAAGTAGTTTCTTCCACATTTGTCACCCAAAGTGCCAAAATTATTAGTTATGGCACTGGTTCCTAATTCTGCTGAGGCACACCTTCCATTTAGTCTAGTATCCAAATACATTTTGCTTCTAAAGTTCTTGTGAAATCCACCTTACCTACCTTCACTGCAATCCAGTTGAACTCTTGAGTTCTGTTTTTACAACAGTAAAAAATACATGCTTATTTTTGACCTCACTGTAGTTGGAACTTTGAGAATATGTCTTAATGACAAAATTATACCTACAAATTTATAGTTCAATTACAATTTAATAACTCCCCTTAGTTCTGTGTCAAGCATAAAGTTCTCATGTTGGTCATATTCATAGTAGGGTTGAATGTTGTAGTAAAGCGTTTGAAATCAGTGGAGTTAAAGTCACATGAAACAGTTGAATAAAAGCTAGCAGCTTCTTTTACAGTTTCTGTATGGTGGGCTGAAAGGATTTAAAAGATGATAAAATCTAGTGGGCTACAGGAAAATTGCTACACTTCCTTGTTTCAGATGCACTGTTTAGATGGACATCTTCAAAAAGTGGGAGTCATCATCATTTACTAGTAGGAATTCTGGGCCTTTTAGTTTTTCTTTAAACTTCTGACACAAATGAAGTGAAGTGTGGTTGAACTTTTTGCTGTAGTTCACGGTGTTGCTGCCAAAGTGACCAACAGTATAGTCAATGATTGTAGGAACAAGTGCCTCCAAAGAAAATTATGTTTGAGAAAAAATTCAGCAAAAATAATACTGCTGTTTTTCTTGTTCACACACTGGAAACATTTGTAATGCTGATACTGAATTCCGCTTTCCTCACATTGTAAGAGAAGCCATTATATTTTGTGATTTGAATTAGACAAATATTTAAATGGAACAAAATCTTTAGACAAGAGCTGGAGCAAATGTGGTAGTGCCTACTTAGTTTAAAACATCCTTTCATTATTAGACTGATACAAGCTTTGATGAATCTAAGACTTACTACAAGGTTTCCAAATCAAAGATGAAAAGGCCAGTTAGGAATCAAATAAATTTTCCTGTTGAAATGTAGCATTTGACATTTAGAAAGATGTGCTCAGCGTGAAGAACCACTTCTCTTTAATGCAACTTCTCTGTGATTTTTGCAAGAAAACTGTTTTAAAATTGAATTGAGGTATAATACATTTAAATTAATTCAGAAGTCCTGTTCAGTGCCATTTTCTAGCTAAGGGCAGTATTTCCCTGGAAGTGCTTTTCCTCACGTTATTGTTAATACATGCCAATTTTGAGTGCTAATTGCTTTTGTTGTTCTTTTTATAGACTCTTACTGGTCTAAGTCCTTTTGCTTTGTTGTAGAAGTGTGCCACTTTTTTTAAACACAGGTTTTGTCATTCTCCTCACTGTGATGTTGCCTTATGTTCCTAATACTAATCAAATGGATATATGCCCCATACATAAGTTTGAACAGTTATTATGTAGAGTAATTGTAGTCTGCAGTACAGTTGGGCTGTGCTTTTATACTGGTCTGATGTCAGTTGTGTGTTTTCAAAAGCCTACTTATAATACTTAACTTTGCAGAATGGGATTCTGTACAGAGCATCATGGAAAATTATCTTCAGCTGTTCGCTGAAAACAGTAGGAATTAGTGAAAATTACTAAGTATTGCTTAAGTAATAGTGAACACTTAAAGGCTTTCTTCTGTACTAGGCCATGACTATATTTAAGTTAGCAGCTGTATTTTGAGTTGTCTTTTAAAGACACCTTGTTTCTCTTGTGCCATGCATTATGTCTGATCAAAATAAATGACACTACAAACCAGCTGGCTAAGTGATTTTGTAAGCCACCTTACAAAAGAGGAGTGTATGTTCTTAAGTATGCAAACTGTCATTAAGATTTTCTCTGTCCTTTGGTGTAAGTGTTAAATACCAGTGTGTGAAATTGCATACATTCTGTAACTAAAGGTTTCTAAGGTAATTCCAAGCTGATATAAATCATAGAATCATAGAATCATAGAATCATAGAATCATAGAATCATAGAATCATAGAATCATAGAATCATTTCGGATTGGAAGGGACCTAGTCCAATCCGCCTGCAACAGTAGGATCACCTAAACCAAGTCACACAGGAACCCGTCCAGTCGGGTCTTGAACATCTCCAGAGAAGGAGACTCCACAACCCCCCTGGGCAGCCTGTTCCAGTGCTCTGTCACCCTCACCGTGAAGAAGTTCCTTCTCAGGTTGATGTGGAACCTCCTATGTTCCAGCTTACAACCATTGCCCCTTGTCCTATCACTACATGACACCGAGAACAGCCCAGTGCCATCGTCCTGACACCCACCCCTCAAATATCATGTGGTAAGACAGTAAGAAAGTTAAGTAGGAACTGGAAGCAGTAAGATATGTGTGGTTTAAAGGTTTGTGTTCCTCTATTATACTATGCTTTTTCTTTAACTTTTGCCTTCAGAACGTAAATTGCAATCCTCTGTTTCCTCATATCCACATATAAATTGTAGTGCTTTGCATATCACTAGTGAATCTCATGTATCAGCTGGTGTATTTATTTATTATATCAAATGAGGATTTCATAAGGAACAAGTTCTCCAGTTGCTGAAGGGACATTCAGAGATTATCAGAGAGGATGCAGATCTCTCTTTTTTTTGTTTTTTTTTGGGCTGCCCTTGACAGTATGAGGACATCCTGGATCAGAGTGAGATACTTGGTCCTTCAATGTTTGGCTTCAGGGTCAGAAAATGGCAAGATCTTTGCCTTCTCATCCTGATTGATTTCTTTCATGAGTACTTTAGTAAAGTATTTAGATTAAATTTAAGAGGAAAATGCCTGCTGATGATGGCAAGGAAAGACATGGTTGAGACTGGCAGAGCTTGAACAGGCTCTAATCATCAGAACAGCAGGGCAAGAGGCTTGCCTCTTTCCTACTCTGCACACCTTTCATGTGTCTCAGGTTACTTGTGTGTGAAATTTCATAGGCCATTTCCTATTTAATGGTTCACAGGCACAGGCAGATGAGTTCTGTGTGGTGTGAGTGCTATCAGCATTTTTAAGTCATTAGGCTATGTTAGACAATTTGGAGATGTCAGGCCTATGTTCAAATATACAGTTACTGTCTTCCCACTGTCAAATGTTGATGGTCAAAAAACCCCACTGTTCTCATGCAATTATTGCCAGACCCATGAAGAATGTAATCACAGCAAACTTACCAGTTGCAAGGAAGAAACTCAATGGCTGCTGAAGTCAAGAGGACTGCTCTTGTCTTCCCTTTTATGGGGTTAAACTCACTCAAGGATGTGATGTGAAAATTCACTTCCAAACTTTAGTTTTAAACACAATTGTTTTTCAGGATTGTTTTTGTTCTTGTGCTGACAAAGTTATAATAAACATAAATTTGGTCTGATAACAAGCAAAATTCATCTCCTTTTGTTTCATACGTTACAAGAATGATTTTGTGCTTCTTAGAATGTGCATCAGTGGCACACATGAAAATATGAACTACTGATGTAGTGGAAGAAGAAAATTTTCAGAAATTCTACTGTAGCTTTCCTCTGTGTGTGTGTGTATATGTGTGTGTATATATAGCATATTATATTACAGTATACACATGCACAATGTGTATGACTTTATAAATGCTTTAACATACATACGTACCATACGTATACCCACATGTGTAGTACGTACACAATACAAACATTTATACATACAAATGCATGTACTTAATACATACACACACTTGTGTGTGTGTGTGTGTATGTGTGTATATATGCACAGATATATCCAGGCTCTTCTCAATGTCATCTAGTGATAGCACAAGGGGGCAATAGGTTGTAAGCTGGAACATAGGAGGTTCCACATAAATATGAGAAGGAACTTCTTCACAGTGAGGGTGACGGAGCACTGGAACAGGCTGCCCAGGGAGGTTGTGGAGTCTCCGTCTCTGGAGATATTTAAAACCCACCTGGATGTGTTCCTGTGTGACTTGGTCTAGGTGATCGTGTTGTGTCAGGGGGATTGGACTAGATGATCTTTCGAGGTCCCTTCCAATCCCTACTTATTCTGTGATTCTATGATTCTATTACTAAGTTTTTCAGGACAGGCATCTTTATTGCCAGGAAGGCTTCTTGAGCAGTTCTGGGTTTTCAGTAAGACATAGATCAATTCTGAAAAGTATCTGTGAAAATTCTGTGCACTGCTAGAAGGGAAAGCAAATATTGTACCTCTGTTTAATCTTAGGAGAACATTTTAGGAGATACTGGTTTCTCCTTGAAGTTTTGTATTTCTTAACTTTACTGTTCATCAGCTTAGTTATCTGTTCTGTATATTATAAAGCCTTTTTCTCAATATTCCTTACAGTCCTCTGATTTTCCACTGAGAAATCTATTATCCTTTTATTTGAATGTGTTCACATAAGCTTTACTTAAAGCCATTATTGTAAACCTGTGTCTTACAAATCTAATGAAGTAGTAAGAACAAGTCCTGCTAACAACGAAGCTCCTGATAGGTCTCTAATTCTGGGAATTAAAAGATGACCATGTGGATGCTTTAGTGGATATTGTCCCTGGAAAAGCAATGGAAGATTGGATTTGTAGAAGAATCACTCTGTTTTTCTTCCTAATTAGGGGTCTCCTTTAAGAAATCTATTCACTAAAATTTATGATGACATGTTGCATGAAAGGCATATCTTTTGTCTTATATTACAAAATAAGGATCACCTGAAACTGGCATTTCTTAACTTGCGAAAGGAGGTCTTCAATTTGTCTTGTGTTCTGTTGCTTATGGGAATGTTTTCATACCATTGCAGGCTTATTGCTATGCTATAGAAATTATATCTGTATTTTGTATTTAAAATGCTTCAGGACTGTGAAGATTTTAGGAACCTCTTGTTAATAGTAAGAAAGTCTTTGTAAAATAGACTGCTCGTAACTCAGGCTACATAGAAAATAATGGGAAATAACAAGAGTTGGTAAAAAGCAATGCTATGGTAGGGAGAAAAGAATAAAAAAGGTTCATAAATGTTTGTGGAAGCTCAACTGAAATTAGATCATGTTACTTAGTAGATAACTTTACTACCCTTCATGTAACTGCAGTGTTGCTAGTAACAGCCAGACCAGCAGAGTTGCTGAGTTCTGTATGAGGAAACATGGACTATTTAACTCAGTTTCAAGAATGGTAGAAGTTAGTGCACTTGCAGTGTTAGGTAGTTTCACTGGAAGTAGTGGGTGTTCTGTTTTTGCATTGTACTCATTGCTGGCCTTTGGTACTTAAAAATGCCTTAACTACTGTATTGGAATTTCACCCTGGAATGTCAAGAAAATGTGTTACAAGTTTGAATCATAGGCCAAAGCCAGATGGCATTCTATGACCTTTCTCAAATAACAGTATGGAATATATGTGTCAGTTCATGATGAACTGAACAAACTTAATTTGCAGTTTATTTAGCATGAGCTGATGGAACACATCCTCTCTCATCAAAACAGTCAGTATCAGATCCAAAAAACTTTTGAGACTGACTTCAAAGCAACTTTGAACTTTTAAAGTTGCTGATTCTTGTGAATATACTTACCAAGGACTGTTACTGCAAGGTGATCTTTAGTAGCAATATATAGCTTGTCAACTAATTTGGACTAGCCTGACCATATGTAGTTTACTTCACTTTTGCTGTTGTCAAAAGCTGCATGATGTGTGCTGCAAGCCAATCGGTATACTGTGGGTCTGTGTCCTGGTCACTTGATGGTTACTTCTTTGTGTAATTGTTTTCTAATAGTTAATGAGTGTTTTGCCATTGATTGTTGTGAGCTTGATGTCCAGTCATAATTATCAGAGCTGGAAAATGGTAGGGTTGTGGTATTAACACATGAGTATGAAAGGATCATGGGAACTTGGGTCATGGCATGTATTTAAGTGGGGTTTTTTATGTATTATGCTGAAGACAACCACTCCATGAACAGTGAGTCACTATGCTATTTATCCAAAACATCACAGAACTTAATGGAAAAAAAAATGCCTGGAAGAGAAGTCCAGCCATCCTTCTAGAGTAGTGATTTTTAAGAATTGAAGGAAATTATTTTATTATAAGTTTCACAACCATAAAACATTAGAACTGAACACATATCAGTGAATGTGTGGTCTGAATAACATTATCAACTTGTAGCATGTAAAAAAAATTAAAAAAAAAAATTTAAAGGACAGAAATGTGGGTAGCAATGCAATTCTGTGGTATACAGTCATGTAAGTAGAGCAAGATCTATGGATAGTCTTCACTGAACCATAAAACACCAGGTTGGAAGGTACCTTGGCAATAATTTGGTCCAACCTTTCATGGCAAACATTTTATCTGTTTGATCAGTGCAAGCTTTATATGATTGTTCTGGGGTTGATTGTAACTCTGGAGTGCACTGGATTGTGGTATTTTTGTATTTTTTCATACTAGCATTCCACTGTAATTTATTTACCACTCTTGAAACCCATCAGAGCCTTTTGCATGCAGGATCAGTGCAAGATGAAGTTCTTTGTAGGTGAAGTTGATTTTCTAAATATATTGTTGTGAGACTGGGGTAAGAAGGGAGTTTTAGAGGTAGGCACAATTTATACAAGGCCAATACAGGCTGATATTTTTGAAGTGTATTCAGATGCTGCCAACGTTGTTTCTGTCTTCCCTAAGATCAGGTTATGTTTCTTCCTGCAATGTCCATCAACTGAAATAATGCTGAATATGGCCCACCCAGCTACTATGCAGTTTATTAAGCTGACTGTTTCTGGGATGAAGTTAAAGGTACTGGGTTTAACTCAGGAGGATTTAAATGATGGAAGCAACATGTTAAACTCATTACCACAGTTGTGATCAATGAACTAACACATAACTTTTTGAGCCTTCAGCTGGTGCTGTTTATTCTGCATGGGAAGCTCTGTGAAGTTTCTTCCCTCATACAAACATGGTGTGTGACATCACAGGCACACTTTTTCCAAGTATCCAGCAAGGGCCATGTTTTTTGTTAAGTATCTGAAGAAGGAAAAAGAGGGTTATTGTCAGGTTTTGTCTAGATAGGACATGTTATATGCTGACAGAAGAAATACTTGTGCCAACAGTGCTACATCATCTTTCTAAGTAATGTTAGCTAAGTTGATGAAGATAGCATTACTGTGCTCGTTTTGGAAAGAGAATGTGTAATTTTTGTTTTAATTTTGCCTTGGTGTGAAACAAAGTAAGTTTTGCTAGTAACTTTATAAGGATAAAATGAAGCAACGGTTTAAGTATCTGGTTTGTTTCTGTATCAAGAATATGGAAAGTGTTCTCTAAACACCAGAGAAGTCTTGTAAAAAAATAATAATGTCTTAACAAATACCACCTTCATCAATTACAGTCTGGAAAAACCTATTAATTACTACCATTTTAAGGTGTACTTTCCAAGATAACTGCCCCCTGAATTTATATACTGGGAATTTTATGTACAGAGATAGGTTCGGACTTTTCTTTTAGGGGAAACTGTGATCACAGGACTTCCTGTTTAAAAAATTACATTAAATATTTCTTCTTTGTAGGGAAGATGGCAGAGCAAGGAGAACCTTCCAAACATCTGAGAAAGGTTATTTAAACCAGTTGAAGTCTAATTATTCCTGTATAATGAAACAAGACATCCATGAGGTTAATCGTTAAGGACACTCCCATTATATTTCATTTGGTGTCTTGTTGGATTCTTAAATGAAAATGTTTAGAAACTAGATACGTAACTAAGCAGGCATCAGAGTTCATGCAATCTGATTTTATTCCTGAAGGTCCTTCCAGGGGCTATCAGTTGAAGGCATGTTGATGATATGTCTTTGACGCTAATGTTCCTCCTCCTTTTTTTTTTTCTAATGCCAAGGTAAGTACTATTTGTGTAATCCTTGCCTAATTTATTTTAGAATTGATAGAATTTCGTGTTTCATCCCAGATTTAAGATCTCATGCCCAGAGTCATTAAAGAAATCTTCTTTGATTTATGTAGATGTTTTGTCATAATGTAGTCTTTAGGGAAGAATTACACCCTTTCACTAAAAGAAAAGAAACTATTCAAAGGATTGAGTTTCTTCTTCATAATTTGTAATATAGCTCATTTTAGTGCTGCAGGGCAGTATTTTTTTCTTTCCAGCTCATGAAGGGTGTTTCAGCTGAATATGCTTGTAACTTTAAAAATCATTTGGTGTGAGATGTTTTTAAGTTAGAAGGCAGGGGGTTTGTTCTTGGTTTTGTTGGTTTTGTTTTTTAATTCTGTAACACAGTATACCCTGCCTTTGAGCTTTGAATTTAAGTCTTCTGTCATATACTGCCAAAAAGTTTGTTCAGAGCTCTGTCTGTGTTGAAACATGTATGCCTGTCCCAGTGTCATAACTAATTATACACCTTGTATGCTTCTAGTAATTGGAAAGTAGACCTACCGCAGGATAAGTTTTAGTATTAGATTGTATCTTGAGGACAGAAATCAAGTTTCCACCAAGCAGCAACTTGAATTTGTAAACAGATATTACTATTTTAAGAGCATCATCGCATGATTGTTTCTTGACATCACATCTCTGTGTGTTTGTTTTACACTTAGGGAGAGGGTATTTCTGAGCTGCACCTCTGCATGCGTAGTAATTATAACCTACTTCTCTTCAACCATAGTGTTCTGAAGTATCTGTTGTCTCTGCTTGAAATGAAAGCCTCTTGTCATACTGTCTTTTTGAAAATTTTGTCTGGTGGTTCAAAACTTCACCTAAATGTGCCTGTGCACAGTGCCTGGCTAAGTTCTGCTCAGCTGCAATGCTGTTTTCAGTTCCATAGTTTAACAGAAGGGAAAAAAAAGGAGAGTGAGACTGATGGTTTGATCATGGCAAAACATAAAAGAGCTACAGGGAAGAGTAACACCCCTTTCATGTTTTTCCTTGCGATTTCCTTTACTAGTGCACTGTGAGTATGCATGTAGATATATATACATGTGAGCTTGTGTATCTACACATTTTCCTATGAACAAGCAGAAGGAAGGAGCCTTGTAGTTATGTGTCTACTTTGCGTGTTCACAGCTAGGCTAGCAAACTGACTTATTACGCACCAGCATGTATAAAATATGTGCTCCTTGTCCATGCCTGCCAGTCTTAAGTCTCAAAGCTTCACATCTTGTAGCAATTAAAGTCTTAGGACCAAGCATTTAATACTAACGACAGATTACGATATTGTCAGAATATGTTCTGATTTTAGTTTTTGTTGAATTACAATGCCACATTTTTATGGGAGCAACATGGCTACTTGCTGTTGTGCAGTGAAAACTGTTACCTTCATAGAGTATGTATCACTGTTTTACTACAGCTACAGCAGTAGCGTCTGGATTTCTCCTAAAAGCATATGTAATTTTATTAGATTAAATAGTAAAATAATGAATATATCTGCGATAATACCAATAGTTTTATAATATTACATAGGTTTTTGTTTTGTTGATAAGCAAATAAGTGCTTGTCTCTCACGTAAAACCAATCTTTTTTTTCCTTTTCCAATTTGTCTTCATAGATAACTTACTGGTTATGAAGGTTTCTTTGTATGAGTTAGTCTCTGTGTTCATAAAGCCGCATGATTTTGGCAGATGAGTTTTTTACATTGTGGCATCTTCAAAATTAATGTATACTAAATCATTTACTTATAAAGTTTTTCAAAACAAAATGGTTTTTTAAGCAGTGCCAGTGTCTCTCCAGACAATGTTATCTTCCACTCTCCTGTCCACAATAGGCATTTCTTAGAAGGTTCAGGAGAGGAGAAGACTGGGTCACTCTGACCAGAGAAAGTATAATGTCCCACATTCCAGTTTTATAGGGTTTCAGAACAGAGTTAGTAGTGCTTGCTAAGAAAGATTAATGTACTGCATGTAAGATATCTAAGTGATTTTTTTAAACTTCAGTTTTCTTTTTCAAAGATATGCAATAATCTAGTATTCTACATAAAAAGGGGATTATTTACCAATGCAAAAGATCACACTTTATATAAAGTTGTTTTTTTAAATACTTAGCTTGTTTGAACTTAAGCCATTTTATCCTCTTTCTTTCTCTTCTGTTTTTACAACTCTCCACTCATGCATGGATTTGAAACACTTAACAGGAAGCGGAGCCAGCTATTCCAGTGATGTGAAAGTTGGATATAGAGTTGTCTGAGAAACAAGGACATCTTACTCAGCCGCTGGGGAGGATAGTAGGCTGGATAGTATTTTCCTATACCACAGTTCAGGGAATTTGTCATTCATTCTTCTCCTTTTTGATATCTTCCTTTTTTTTCCACTTTGCTGTCAAGTAAAAAACCAGTGTTGTCCCTATCCTTCAGTTACTTTGGATGTGACTGTTTTAGCCTTCTTTCAGCCAGATGGGGTATTTATGGTTTTCTGCTTCTCCCTAAACTTCTGATTCATAAGTCCATCTTGCTGACTTGAGAGGTTTCACTTCTGGCCACAGAAATCTTCGTTTTCAATGAAAATAAAACTACAAATGGTAGCAGAGGGACATGGAACTCCGCCCAAAGGGTCAGATACATACTGCGTTGGTTCTGTGCATTCTGTGTTCGAGAGGTCTCTCATACCAGAAGGACCAAAATTTGAAGTAAAAACTCAAGATTTCTGAAAAGTTAGTGACCCTTGCCCAAAAGTGATTCCTACTTCCCCACAATTCTGAGATACTTCTTCAGATGCTAGCAATTAGTGTAAGTCAAGGTTTCTTTATAGAGAATTTCCAGTAAGGGAGAATGAGACAGTTAGTAGCACCTGTGATAAATAACAGAATCACAGAATAGCAAGGGTTGGAGGGGAACTCTGGAGATCACACAAGTCCAGCCTCTCTGCCAGAGCATGTTCACTGAGAGCTGCATGCCCAGGATTGAGTCCAGATGGATTTTTAATATCTCCAGAGAAGGAGAATCCACAACGTGTCTGGGCAACCTATACCAGTGCTCTGCCACCTTCAAAGTAAATATGTTTCTGCTCATGTTTAGACAGAACTTCCTGCTTCTGCCCATTACCCCTTGCCCTGTTGCTAGTCACCACTGAGAAGAGTCTGGCCCCATCTTGCTGTCACCTGTCCTTTAGATATTGGTAATCATTAATAAGATCCCCTCTCAGCTTCAGCAAGCTAAACAGACCCTGGTCCCTTAGCCTGTCCTTCTAAGACATATTTTCCTGTCCCTTCAACGCCTTTATGGCTCTCTGCTGAACTATCTTTAGTAACTCCTTGAATTCCTCTTGAACTGGGGAGCCCAGAACTGGACAGTACTACAGACAGTACCTCACCTGGGCATAGTATAGAGGGAAGAAGAACCTTTCTCCACCTGCTAATCACAGTCCTTGTGGCTGGATTCTGTTGGCCTTTTTGGCCACAGGGGCATATTGGTGGCTTATGGTCTACCTGTTGTCCACCAGGGCTCCCAGATAGCTTTTCCACAGAGCTGTTTTTCAGCATGGAAACCCCTACTGGTGCATGAAGTTATTCTTCCCCAGACACACTACCCTACTCTTGCCCTTGTTGAACCTGATTAGGTTTCAGTCTGCCCAACTCCAACCAGTCGAGGATTCACCCGATTTGTTCACCACTCCTCCCAGTTTTGTATTATCAGCAAATTTGTGGAGGGCACGCTCTTCACCAAGGTCATTGATGAATACTTTGAAGAGAACTGGAGAACACCACTGGCTATGGTAGCTCCTGCAAAGGTAATCAGTAGCCATGCAGTAATTGTAATTTCATCTGCAATCCCTTAGTAACTAAGGTAAGAATCTTTGTGTAAAACTCAGTTCAATTTGCACAAATATGGCTTGATTTTGATGTAAGACTGTGTAAACAATGCAGAAGTGGATTCGGCTAGGAGAAATGGATTGACTTTCGAGTTGTGTCCATATTACGTGTCTTAGTTCTGGAGTCTGAGCTGAAAAGGACCAAAGGAAGTTTTGCATCACTGGTTTATGTGATTTCAGACCAAAATGATTATATGATTTTATGGTGCCGATGGAAAACTACAGATGTGTTTTACTGGTAGGTACTTGGTCTGCTTGGTTTCTGTCATCTGTTGTCTCAGCTTTAAGCTTCTGAACAACTTTTGATACACTCATACATCAGCACTGGTTTTGAAGGTAACTTTTAGTGCTTTACATGTTTTCGCCATCATTGATTCAGTTTTCAAAACAGCATTTTATTATGGTTGTTTGAACTATATATGTAGTTTTATAACACGTACTAAAAATGAAGTATAGAATCATAGAATCATTACGGATTGGAAGGGACCCCGAAAGATCATCTAGTCCAATCCCCCTGACACAGCAGGATCACCCAGACCAAGTCACATTGAAACATTCTATTTGGGGACATCTTATCATTGTGTATTTACTGTGTGCAAGTACCAGAACATACGAAATGTGCATCTAAGGTACATGAAAAAAAAAAAGGATGAAAAAACTCAAAGACGTGTGTAAAGTGATCGTGTTGTCTTTTGCTAGTATGTACCGTGTTACTTGCCTTCGGAAGGCAGTATTTTTAAGCTCTAAAAGTTGAATAACTTTTGTTGTGCAAAAATCCCTATAAAGTCCTGTCAAAGCAGACCCCCAGCATCTGGTTTTCATCTGCTCTGATTGTATCAAGAGGAAACAATCTCATGTAGATGAAGAGTTGTATTCACTATGAGTTAGGTCCCTAGTGTGTTTGTGAGGGCTGGAAGAACCGCTATCCAGAACTTGGAGGAACACTTGTCTGACATAGTTACTGGATGTAGCTTTTTGGGGATTTTCTAGTGCCACATTGTTATTTCCTTTTCAAGAGCTTTTTTCAAGATCAAAGGATAGGTTACTTGTCCAGAATCTTACAGATGGAGGCTATGCTTTCATGAAAGTACTGTATGGTATTTCATGCATATCAGTACCATCAGTAGTCTCTCAAAGGGTGAGTGTGGGTCTGATTCTCTCCATTAATACTTGCTCCCCTTTCCCACAAATTCCTGCCAGACCTGTCACACAGTAACAACAATTCAGTTTTGAACAGACTCAGAAACATGATTGGTGCTGTCTGGACTGGAAAGGAAGGATTCCAGAAACATGATAGATGGTAAGATGAAGCCCTTCCCCAGTGCAAAATGAAGTCCGTGCCTAATTTGGAGATAACAAAACATCTGGTTCTGTGAGTGATCAGACTTACTCTGAAGTTCTGCAGAGGACTATGATAAGTCTTGTTCATATTTAGTGCTTTGGATTGCTTGAACTCCAGCTGTATCCCATCAGATAAATGATGAGCTGTGAGAGGGAGAGATGAGCAAACTTCAGGTGTCTATAAGCAAGAGGCAGCAGGAATAAACCAAATTAGTGACATAGAATATCTAATGGATTAATTTTAAATGAAGTGTTTCCCTGAAGCCTTGATATTTTTACCAGTGGGAAACAAAATATAGTAAATTGAACAGGTGCAGGCAGGAACAAGTGTCTTCACTAGTTTGCAGAGAATAGAGTTTGAATTACAGTGAATTAAAAACAATAGTCCAACCATCCTTAACATTGCCTTTAATCAAAGTAAAACACAGTTCTGTGGCAGATTTTGTATCAGTGCATTAATATGAACACAGATGTGTCTCCTTGACTTCAGGAGAGATTTATATATCTCCTTATAATTTTGCCAAGGTATGAAGTACTTTCTTACAACACGCTTATGCTTTATGAACCTCTTTTTTCAGTAATTCGTGCTGTGGACATAATTGACTAGTTCTCTGAAAACTCAGTTGAATTTTCTGTCATTCAGTTGAATAATACTGATTGAATTGAGTCTGATATGGAAAAAGTAGGACATCTAGCACACATATTTATAAGATGTAACCAGCTCCCCAGCTGGTCTAACTGACTTAATTGTAAGAATGCAGATTTTCACTACTTGAGGCTGTGGTTCCTCTGCATGAAAGTGTTTCCCTCACCAGATGGAGTCTTAGTTTGGAACATTTGTGTTCTCTTGAGCCCCTCTGCATGCTCAAGTGTTTCTTCAGAACTTTGACACTTTTAATTTTTTGAAACATGTCTTCTCTTATTCCACTGTCCTAACTAAACTGTTAGTCAGTCAGTGATTGTTTTTAAGAGTAAATGTGTGTGTGCAAAAACTCGACAGAGGTCAAGTAGGTTGTCCACATAATGTTTGCACAAAGTAACTGAAATTCTTTGCAGCATTCTCTACATTATCTGAAAAATACTTTCAGTTAGGTAAAAATACTTGGAAAATTGCTTTTGCCTAATATATTTCAGTTTGGTGAAGAGGATGGCAGTTATTTAGTTTACCAAAACATGCTCAAGTGTAGCATAACGTAACAGTTCAGAGTCTAAAAGATTAACACGAACCAGTGAAAGTCTTTTCCATTGCTTGCTACAGGTATAACTGATGGCAAATAGTACTTGCATTGGATATTGAGAAATGCTTAGTCAAAACCTAGATAGGTGGGTTCTGTGAACTGTTTATGTAGGATTTAATATTCCAATTGAAAAATTATATTTTACACTTCTCATGTGTTCAGATTGTTATTACATGTGTTGATTTGATGAGTTCTTGTTGACTAAGGGCCAAACTCTCATCCAAGTGCTCACTTACTCTTTCACTCCTTACTCCTCTACTCCCCCACAAGCAGTGCAAGTGGATGAGGAATGGTTTATGGTCAGTCCATAACAAGTCCTCTCCACCACTCCTTTCTTCTCACACTTTTTCCCTGCTTCAGCGTGGATCTTTTCATGGGCTGCAGACCTCCAGGAAAAATCTCCTCCAGGCAGTACTCTTGAGTACCATGGTTCCTTCAAGGAATATCCACCTGCTCTGTTGTGGTGTCCACCACAGACTGCACTGAGTACGCCTGTTCCTGCATGGTCTTTTCAGTGGGATTCATGGGAATCGTGCCTGGAGCACCTCCTTCACCTCCTTCTCTGACCTTGGTGTTAGCACTGCTTCTCTCGGCTACTTTCCTTTCCCCTTCTCTCTGTTCAGCATGTTTTGCTCTTTCTTAAGTATGTTTTTCTCTGAGGCACCACCATTTTGGCTGAGGGGCTCAGTTATGTTTTGCAGTGGGTCCATAAGAATTAGCTGTGTCCAACACAGGCAGCCCCTGGTCTCTTATCATATGTGCAGCCCACCTGTTGCCAACATTTTGTCACCCACATCAGCACAGTTCAATAAGACAACATGAGAGCACTTTACTTCACATTAAGATTTGGAATTTGTCCATTTGCTTTGTGGTAGTAGGGGTGTTTGGGGATTTTTTTCTTAACTGCTGAGGAATTTTTTTACTTGTGTGATTAGGTTGCCCCATGGCACTTAACATAGAGGGAATCTTATGTGTTACACAGAGAAAGCGCATTCTTTGGTTCTGTTATGATTTTGATATTAGGATAGGTGTGCAATCAGGCATTTGTGTAAGCACCAAGGTTTGTGGAGGTATTGTTTTCAGTGAGTCCTCACGTAGGACTTTGTTGAGTCAGTCATTGGAGCAGACACTCCAGTCGTAAGCATAGTCCCATTTCTACCAAGCATAACAATTGTCTGATTATAAGCAGCAGAACTATTTGGTGTAACTAAAAATATTTTAACTGTTGTACTGAATGTACACCCTAAACGAAGAAAAATTCCATGTTTAGAATCTAGTACTTCTGATTATACAAAAACTTAAATGGTTCATTGCACTCTTACAGAATATAGGAATGTGATCCATTAATCTGCATAGTGTGTATATATATATATATATATAAAATTTAAACATGCTAGGCTGAGAAAGTCATAAGACAGGGTTTTTTTCTTAATAAGTTTGGTATTTTTTCTCAGTCACTAACTGTTAGAAGTCTGTGTTCTTTTACATTGCTTGGCTCGCTGTTTGGCAGCGTTACTTTTTGCTATATTTGCTTGGAAGGTGAAGAGTTTCCTATGAAAGGCAAATTTTTGGCTGCTTGCAGTCCTTTCCCAGTGAGGTCCCCTTGTGTGGAAGATTATGTTGAGAGATCAGCAGTGATGCAACTTTGTCTTCTTGCCGTACATCTCTCCAGGTAATAAGTTCTCTGGTTGTCTGGGTAATACTGTTAAACTCTGTCTAAGTAAGGAACGAGGGAACCTTCTGAAGTTTTACCAATTTGCTGCTTACCAAGGTTAGTCATGTGGTAAAGTTCTTTGTTCTAAGTTTGCTAATATCTCACTCAAAAAGAGGCAATTGCAAATGCTTTGGAACATTTCCATGTCAGCCATCTTTGGAAGTGCCACCATGTGGTCTCTTTCCAGTTAATTAAAATGCTGAGTTTTGAAACATGCTTAATATTTAACCAAACAAACGCTATGAATTGCTTGCATTTAAGCACTTAGTAAGTGCCATTATCACTAATTAACTGAAATCTGCTTCCTATAGGTTTGTAATAAAATTACTAGTGTGGTGTTTTTTGAAGGAGGTGTGTCAGCATTTCCTTTTGTTTTCCAGACTTAGATTGTCTGAGGTATTGTGAACCCAGATATATGAAGCAGTAAGTGAACTGGCAACATGCACTGATATTGTAAATTCATAAGTGAGGCATAAGTACAAAATCAGTGACTTGCAATACTTAAATGTTTGTTTTTAAACCTTTGTAGCAAAAAATAGAGATATACTAAAAGACCACAGAGATCTGTTGCATGATTGTATTTTGGAGTTAGCCTGCTCACTTCTTAACATATTTTTTTAGATTTTCTTTCTCTCTTTTTATTATGGAATGCACGGAGAAATTCCTGTGACATGTTAAATTTCACTTGAGTTTAGCAGAAATTGGCCCCAGCTGTAAGTTTTCTTTATCCAGCCCCAGAGTGCCTGAACATAGAGTACTTCTTCCAAAGGCAGAAGTTGTGTGTGTTCCTGTCTAAAGTCTTGGGCTAAGCCAATCCTGACTGTACAGAATAAATTCAACACACTTTTTCTTGATATTTTGCCTACAGATACACTTTTGCCTGTGTAAAATTATGACAAAACAGTTGCTCAGTGCTACTTGTACTGGTGTCCTGCTGCCACAGCTTCATTAATTCAGGCAGACCATGGTATCTTCTTAACTGCCTTGTATAGGTGCATATTTGTCTACACAGATTTTGTGTATATGCATGATAAGTGTGTTTGTTTTTAGATAAGGATCATAAAGCCTAAAGAATAAAGCTGCCCTTTCTATATATGTATTGATAACTGTTGAACTGTTGGTCAGCAGCATTATATTTTTTCTTTCTTATTTTTTTTAAATGGAAAGGAAGGACCCCTGACATATCCCAGATTATAAGTTTTCCTTACAAATGCAGGTACATGCTGTTGATAATTGTAAATAGATATTATTTATTACATACTAGAAGCAATGTTGAAAAAGCTATTTAAAGTGGATGCTTATGTTGAGAGGCAAGTTTTTGTAAAAAGCCCAGCTTTTGCAAATACAACATCTCCAAGCTTGCCTCTTTCAGCATTGTGATAAATGCATTGCATTACAATATAGTGAAGGTGACAGGCCAAGTTATTTCTGCAAGAAGGGACTCGGAATTTAGAAGCAGAATGCCTTAAAAAAAAAATATCTATTGACACACAAGCTTTAGGAAGCAAGCATCATGAAATCGCTCTTCCTCTCTCCCTCCCCCTAGAAGTTCATATTTCAGTTTGCTCCCAAAAGCTCACAAGTCTGTGCCAGACAGAAATGCACAGAGGCTGCAGCAGTCCCACAGAGGCCACTCAGAGGAGGGACAGAAATGGTACAATCAAACCCAGTCCTTGCCCCTCTCAGCCTGCCAGGCTGCACAGGTCCACAGGGTGACTCTCGCGTGGCCCTTGACTCCATTTCCCTGCCTCCTTTCTTTTCCCTCCCCTCCATCTCAACTCTCTGGAGTCAACCATGAGGCCATCCAGTCATACGTTGTCCATCAGATGTGTTTACTTTTTCCGTGACAGCCGACACATCTGGAGCACATATTCAGGTTATTCCAGTGCCACTAGACACATTCCACAAGATCATTTCAACGGTTGTTATGGCGATCTTCTTCCCTCCAGTGATTTTCAAGTTGCATGACAGAAATAGCTTGAGCTAACCAGGGGGACAAAAGTCAACGGGATCAGGAGGGGCTTCTTTCACAGAATGAACTAATTAGTGACCCTGCTTTCTTCACAGGGCAATGAGCATATGGTTTAATAAAGTGAGTCTGTGACACTTTTTTCCCCCCCTTGTCTGTAGGCAGAGCTGTCACTGGCTGAAAACTTTCCTGTTTTTACTGGTGGGACCATAGTCTGCTGTCTTTCAACAGAGTTTACTTCACAAGTAGAAAATGTTTGCTCCTGAGAGTTTAACTTCAGAACTTTGGCTGCAGACTACTTTAAGTGTAGCAGGTCCTCAGGCTTAAAGAGACAGTACTCATTTCACACAAGGTCTGCCAGTGGTGGTGTGGTGTTTCATACAGGGCTAGGAATTTCCATTTTGTGCTCTGTGCACGTCTGTAAATCTGCTTCTTAGTTTTTGCATGGATTCAGAAACATGTATCAGCTTATTGCTAAAGTCACAGGTTAGCAGGTTTTCATGTCAGATACTGCTGGTGTGTGGTACATGAAAAATCTGGAGCCATCCTTGGTTTTTTACACATCTTTGTTTATTTTTGTTGTGAGTTGCACAAAATCATTCATTTCAGCTTTCTCAGAAGTTTCCCGCTTTCTGTGCTTGTTACAGTTTCTCTCTCACAGCTGTTTTACTGTGAATGAAAGCAGAGCACTGGATGCTATTTTTAAATTATATTATGTTAATTAAAGATTCCAAGTGTACTTTCATCTCGTTTTTCTAATCTGATACAAACTGCTTTTTAGTGTGTGTGTCTGCAGAATATTGTTGTGATAGCTCAATTCCATTATGATGAGATTTTGCCAGATTTTACTGTTGATTAGTAATCACACTAACAGTGAAGGTAGTATGTGGATTACCATAAGTTATCTAGTATCGTGACAGGATCTACAAATAAATATACGTTGCCATACATTTAGACCTTAAAAATATTTTGTATTGCTAAATCTTTGTAGCAGTAGCCATATTAACAATTGTGCCCATGACATTCTATTTCTAAATCTTGTGTTGGTGTTGGATTAATGTATGAATTCTGATCATAACTACATGCAAAAGGAGTGTGTGCATTTGTAATTGCATGCACTATGTTGAAATCCCATGGTGCTGTATTCAAAGTGAAAATTAGAGAGATAAAGGTTTTTGTTTAATTATTTGGAGCCTGTCTGATTGCTTTTAAATTAGAGAAATACGACAGTGCAAAAGGAAATGGAAGAAAACAGAACAGAACCTTGACCATAAAGCAAATTATTTTCTGCTTTCTTCATTAGTGCTGGAGATGTTTTTTTTTCTCCATTTTACAAATTCCATTTGCATGGTTACTGTTAAGACTGGTCACCAAGACTGCTTGAAATACCTGCCCTCAGGAGGGCTCTAAGGGACACAGAAAGATCACATAATTAGACCTGATTTTAATTCATAGAGACCTGTTTGTCACTGTCTCTTTATGTTTCTGCTAGTTACACATTATTAACTGGAGTGAATTTTAGGACCTAAATTAGATACTCAAGTATGTAATATGCAGAGGCCGAACTGAAGTTACAATGCTGAGGGTAGTTACACGATTATGTTTCCCTCACCAGCTGTAACTTTGCAGTAATTAAATGTAATGAAATTTAAGTGGTGTAGCCAGTGTTTTGGTAGCTATTTCCAAGTTGTATTGGTAATACCACTTAAATAATGGTAATTAATGCCAGTTATCTTGAAATTTAATAAACAGAAATAAGGCGCTATACTGAACCTTGTTTTTAGGAAAGCCGGATCAAACAATTATACTACCATCAAGGTCTTTCTGTTTTCATTCCTGTGAGGGATATTTTGTTATAATTATGTCATCACTGTAATTTTTTTCTTCTTCCTTCAAGCCATATAATCTTTCTCTTAATTTTTAGATTTCAGCTTCCCCTCTGCATTTCACTGCTTTCTTTGGAACATAGTTTTAATGCTCAGATGTAAGACTTCTGTGGAAGCTGGTGAAGAGAGAATGTTTATTTGGAAACAGTCTCCCCTTCTGTTGGAATATCCAGAAACATAATTCTGTTGTGATGTGTGTGATTTTGAGTAGTTCTCTGTGGTCCAGTAACTAGGAGACACTGCATGGAAGTCTGCCTTTGTACTACAGTACACAGGACTTGTACTATGAGGCTGGGACTTCAGAGTGCTTTTATACTAGCAACAGATTACCATCAGCAGAACTGAATCCAAGTCTTGGATTTCATTCCCATGTCAAGCAACAGTTTTATTAAGACAACAGAAAGCAGCAAGCAGCTTAATAGCATCAAGCAGATATTCTAATTGTGTTGTACAGATGGCTTACATGTAAAATCTAAATAAATAGTGGGTTCAGAATGGTAGTAGTAAAGCCAGCTAAGATGGTTTTCCCAGTTCTGAAATGTTTGTGTAAAGAATGACCTTTTTTGTTTTTGTTCAAGTCTGACAGCTGAAGATGCTTTTAAAACCTTCTAGTCACTTAGAGTAGAGCTATACAACTCTGGTTTAGTAGCTTTAAAAAGCAGATCATATCCATCACTGAAACAGCAAGTTTCAGGGTTATGATAGAAGATTGGGGATAGGAGATGAGAGCTGCTCAGTCCAGTTTACATTTGTCACTAGTGACTAGCTTTTAAAAAATGTATTAGCTGTGTATGGTAGTAAGTACGTTCCAGCTGCAGGGGATTACTGCTCTGAGTGGGTTGGGGAGCTTGGAATGCATTCAGTTCCATCAGGGGATTTGTGTCCCTCGTCATTAGCCTTAACATTACTAAAGCACTAAAGATTAAGAACAGACCAGTGTCACCTGTTCAGAACTTGAGAAAACTGCAAAACCATTGTAAACAAAGCAAAATAAAAAGGAATTGAAAAAACCCCAAAACAACAGTAATAATCTATCAAAGAGAGATCTTACCCCTTAGGGAGGGGAGTATAGGATATGGTATTGTGGAAAAAAAAGAATAATGTAAATCTTCTGAGAGAAGGATCATGTATGTGACATGTAGGAATAAAGGACACTGCCTAGATTTTGGCAAAACACAAGGTATCTGTGGATGAATTATCCTTCATACTAAATGTGTCATAATAATAATTTACACCACAAACACCTCCACAAATATCTTCCTGTTAATGAACATTTTTGTGGGGAGTTTCAAAATCAAGATGTGCTGCAATTTTAAGGAAATATTTCCAAGTGCTTTAGTCTCAGAGGTTAGGAGTGAAGAGTTTTACTGTGTTTTTTCAGGATACTTTTTTTTCCTCAAGAATAAGGCAAGGGAGCACCACAGAGCTTTACTTTTTTTCAGGGATTTTGAAATTCAGCTTACATGCCAGCAAGCAGTTTAGTGGCAGGAAGTCTTTCCTAGTAGTGCAGTCATGAACTAGTAAACTAGAAGCATCTGTAAAAATTTAGAGGGAGTATCAGCTTTCTCAAAGCTCCAGCCCAAGACTAATGAGGTGCAAATGATAGCGCTGCATAACCCTTCTCCACCCCAATTGTGGAATGAGATATTGCGACAGAAAGAAGTAAAGAAATGAGACAAAGATTTCAAAACTTACAGTGCGCTGAAAAAAATACAGGGTTTTCAGACTTTCAAATGTTTGAGGTGGGCCAACCTGCATGTTTTGCTAGCAAGAAATTCATACCTTCTTCCTCAACCGCAGACATATTTCCATGGCACTGAGTATTGACAGATGGAGACTGTGGAGAAGTAATAAATGCTTTTCGGCATGTGTGTGAAATTTTACCTGTTGATGTGATTGTTCTTATTAACAACAAACCCACACCAGTTCGCATTTTGATAGCTCCTCTTCCGTGCTCTCCCTGTAGAAAGAGAGGAAGGGCGTAGAATGCAATTTGAAGGATCACATCTGGGGTGTGATCTGCTGTATCTTGACACCAGATGGCAGGTTTAGGCTGACAACTAAACCCAGTTTAGTCTGGTCAAATGGCATCTTAATCTTTTACTTTCTCTGAACACACACACACACACACACACAAGAGGAACTACTACATAATCATAGCCATTACTTGGACTCCAACTAAGAAGCCCTCCTCCATTTAATACTCTATGTTTATTAATTTTCTGTGCATCTCACCTCTTCAGTGTTTATAGGAAATATTGCTTCTTCTTGGCAACACCTAAAACGTTATTGTGTGGTTCATACCTTCTTCCAAGTATGCATTGTGGGGGCAGAGGTGTGGTGCCTTTAAGTGGCTAATTCTTGTCATAACAGGTATGGCATTAGCCCTGCTGAGTAGTGACTAGAAGTGACAGCATTGGGTTTGAGGTGCCTGGAGGGCACTCAGTCATCACTCCTACACAGCAATATGCCTTTGAAAGCACTGTATACAGTTGCTTGCCAGTGTGGAGTGTGCTGAGTAGAAGCTAAGAAGACAGTGGTTTGATTCTTCTGTTCTTTTACTCAGCATATTTCCACAAGAAACTCCCAGAAAATCAAGGGCAGATCAGGACTTTACACTCACTGTTTGTTCTGCTTTCTTCCATATGTGTCTGCACAAAAGTAAGCTGCCTCTCCATTCCACCCCGCACCCCTTCATTTGGCCTTTTCAGTGCATATCTTTCCATTTCAGGCCACCCAGGACCTAAAATCTTCATCCAGTCTCTTGCTTCTTTCCTCTTTATAGCTTGCACACATTCCCAAATATTTTTCTACCTTGTGAAGCAAGATGCCTTTGTGTTTCTTTTAGTTGTGCTTTGTGTTTCTTTATCAGACAATGGCAGTAAGAGTATGACTATTAAGGTGTTACAGAATCGAAGTGTTCTTGCTTGCTAAGTTTATTTTTGATTAGTATGGACTTCTGAAGTGTTTTACTTGAAACAGAATATAGATATTTCTTATTCCTGTTTAGTAGAATCATAGCAGCAGATATTAGTATAAAAATGCAGTGGAGTACCATATTTTACCTGGAAGTTATATGCCACAGTATCTCGTATTTTTTAACCTATGTTTGTGTAATGTCTCTTAGTGACATCAGTCATCATTTAACTAACCTTGGGCACTTTCTTTGTGAAGTTCTTAATAGGTTGTTTTTTTAAGGATTTGAAATAATTTTGTAAGGGCACTACTGCATGTAGGGGTTATGGGTATGCTGCTAACAGTTTGCCATTATTTCATACAGTATTTACATGAGTATGTTGTTAATTATTTATTTGCATTTGTAATGCAAAATGGAGGAAAAAGCCCCTATACTCTAATACTAAGAGAAAATCTTAACTTTTTAGCTTTTCCAAATGGTAATTAAACTGTAAGCTGAGGCAAAAGATTAGATGAACTGTGAGAAGTTTGCATTTGTGAAAAACATGTGTCTGTCTCACTACGAGTTCCAAGGGAAGTGCCTCAGTACAGATTCCTGAGCTGACTTGGGCAGTGTTAAACACACTTTTCTGGTAGAAGAAAAATGTTTAATGTTTACTTTAGTGTTGGGAACAGTGGACATGTTCTTCACTAGTAAGCATAATTTTTTATGTTTCCTCCATTTTTTTACCTCCCTCTTGAAATGCTGCTTCATGGAAAGAGGAGAGACCTCTGTCACTTATGTTTGTGTATGCCAGTAGGAGCCTTCATTGCTGTCTGGGAGTCTCCTGTGCATTTTCATGATGAGAGATTCATGAGTTGAAACTGAGTGATTCTAATGTTCTGTGGTTCTTGATGTGTCTCTTCAGAGTTTTGGAAGGCCTACAGGAGGCATAAAAACACATTATTAATGGTGATGCAGTCTTATAGTGTAGTAAAGCAAACAAACAAACCTGATGGTTGAAATGTGGGAAGTTTTGAGACACAATGATCTCTACAAACAGATTAGTTGTACATGTTTGAGTTCCGACTGGATTCACAGAAAATAATACTACCTGGGGTAGAGAAACTTTATTTTAGGAGTGGTGTAACTTGAGTGGTGGATGGTTTAGAATCACAGAACCATAGACAGTACAAGAGGGAAGGTCATCTTGTCCAACCTCCAACACAGGGATAACTCTACCTAGGTCACACTGCTAAGAGCCTCATGAAGCCTGACCTTAATGAGGCTTTAGTCACCTCCAGAATGAATGAAGAGCTCTTTTAAGATGAAAGAGCTAAGCATTTTTAGAATGAATTCATTTTGATATGATGGCCTTAGTCATATGTGTTAAATTGGCTCAGTGTGATTTTACATATGAAGTAACAGCTAGAAAAATTCAGATTTAAATCTGGGTTATAGCTCTGAATCTCTGTGGATTTGCTTTGTCTTTCCTGTGGGTTTCATTCAGGCCTTTTTCAGCAGAAAGCCATGAACAGATACAGGATTTGTATTTTTTCATAAGTTTTGAGGTTTATATTTTAGAGGGAAAAATTTATGAGAATGCTCTTACTTGAGGAAAGACCTCTGTGTAATTTATCTGACATTCTTATCAGACCATCTCTACACATACTGGGATTAATTCTGTTCAGTGATACTATTGAGGACTGAGGGGCAGTTCGAGATTGGGCATTAAGTTTGTCTAATTCTGAAGGCTTTAAAATTACTCTGGTGGAAACATGCAAAGACAGGTCGTGCAGGATGCTGCAGGATGTTGGGAAGTCACCATGATGGTGAAATACTTCTGTTCTAGCAATGTTTTGGTATTTTTTATTACCTCTTTGAAATAACTAGTAGTGGCATTGCGTGAGACACTTCAGCTTACACAAAGCTCATGAACCAGTAGAATGAAGTAACTTCAAGATTTTAAGAACAGTATGTAATTTGAGAATCTGCAATTCCCTTTTCTCTGTAACTTGTTTTTCAGTAAATGCTAACTAATACAATTTTGTCAAATGACATCCAATTACAATGGTATCTTTTTAAATATGTATTTTATGGACATTTATATTAACTCTATTTTCTTCAACTTTGATACCCTGTTATGCTGTCATGACTTTACTTTTGATTCTTTACTCAAGATATGCAAACAGGAAGATTTGTGGTTTATTCTGGAAATAACATGAATGTTGCTTTATGAATTTTATAGTGTGTAAGGAAGTATTAGTCTGTATTTCAGAAAGTTGCATATAGTTTCTGTGAAGGGTAATCATTTCTCTGTGCTTATGTTTGCACTCTGCTGAGCTCAGAGTCCACTCATTGCCCCTGCTTTTATACTCTAATGGAAATTAAATAGTGTAAAGCAGAAAAACTGTGTTCTTAGATGATCCAGAAAAGGGTTAATTAAAACTGACAACTGCTAAAAGGAATCCTTAACTGTAGTGCCTAACCATTGTTCAGGCATATAGTACAAATGCGTTCTGCCTAAGTTAGCCAGAACAATGTCTCCAGCTAGTGATTAGGCTCGACTCCAACTTTCACCTCAGGCAAAATTTATGCAGTTACACTACTGTTTGTCAGGTAATTAAAGGGAAGAGAAGTATCAACCTAAAGTTTTTTGGGTGGTGGGTTTTTTTTTTTTAAAATTAGATGTAAATTAATAAATAAATATTTCAGTTGAGCACAGGGAAAAAAGTTGTCACAGACTTAAGTAGTAGACAAACATTTTGGGTTGATAGTTGCATTCGACTTCCTAGATGCTCAACCATGTCTGTCCCTTGAACATCCCCATGTAGCTGTTGCTAGTACGTTGAAGAAATGGTGCATCTCCTGTTACGTATACAGCCATGGTGCCATTGAGGGAAATGGGATTGCTGAAGCACAAAGCAGGAGGAGAACTTGGGATGGAAATCACAACATGCCGGATATCGACTGCCATATTGGAGACTATGAGAACATGTAGATCAGAGTGGCTTAGGACTAGTTCTCTGCTGTCCTGTCTTCATGTATGGGGGAAGGACTTGTTTTATAATTTCTGCCTAGCTGGAATATGCTTATCATGTAGCTAACAAGTGTTCATCAGAGCTACAGGCAGCAGTTAATATATCCTGAGTGTGCTTAATGCCAGATCATGTGAACACTGGTTATATTTTCAATCTTACTTACCTGGGGTAGGTTTTAGAAAACTGAAACAATAGTATATAACAGAATATTAATGTTGTGATATCCGTGGAACTGTTTACAAACATAATTTACAAATGAGTATTGTTGAATGACTAGCAATTCACAGGACCCCAAACAGAACCTGATGACTATCAGATGTCTGACGAGGCAGCAAGGGCTGCCTGGTATGCATGATGCACGTTTGGTTCCATAGGGAATTTAAATATAATAATGTGGTTAGCTTGACTAATATAGGTAGAAACAAGTTGTACCATAACTAATTTTTAAGAAGAGGTGTAGAATGGGGCAAAAAAAAAAAAAAAAGAGACAACTGGCTGTAATTAAATGTAGTTTTATGACCATTGGCCAAGATTGGTTAGGCTCAATTTACTGACTCCAGTTTACATACCACTAGGCTTTTGCACTGTGTTTAAAAGATATGTTGGAAGTATTTTGAGGCTATATATCATCTGTTTTTTTACAGTAGGTTATTACTAGATCATGCCCGAAGTGTGGAGTGTCATAAATTGTTCCTCATCAGTGCTGAATCAAACAGTAGAAGTTCCGGTAACCAAAGTATCACAGAATCACAAAAGCATTGAGCTATCTGCCTCTGTTCCCCTTAAACACTTTTTAACACAAATAGGCAAACATTACTTGCAGTAATACCTGTCTTTCTTACATCTAGATTTACTAGTCTTTTACTGCCTGTTAGCTCAGCAGCAGCATAGAATGTAATGACAGCTTTCAGCCAACTTGTTTTTGGTGTTCTGCATCCTGACACTGTTTGGCATGTGTCTGTAAATACCTTAGACTTCTTATCAACCTCTCGTTTAAGTATTGGAAACTGTAGGACTACTCAGATTTGTACATAAGTTACTTAGAAGTGCTAATAAGAATTAGATTATATAGTTTAGATTAACATGTATATATGAGTGCATATTTCTCTGTAGGCTGTGGATCTTGTGTTAATATACTAATATCTCCATCATAGATTCAAGAGGCCTGCTTCTCTTTATTGTACTAATAAGATATTTATGGGTAGGGAGCTGTACATCACAGTGCACAGTTAACTGATCTTTTGCCTCTGGAGAGACAATGTCAAAACTTCTGAAGTAAAAATGAAAACAAGCTCACAGTTATTATCCAAGTCCTGCTTTGTGCCATCCTACAAAACAGGTTGGCCATGTAATCATGGCAGTCTCTATCTTTCGAAAGTCTAAGAGCGAAAAGAATTGATGAGCTTATGGAGATACCAGTGTAGCTGATGTTCAGGTGCTTTTGCTAAAACAGTTTGTACAGTTCTGGTACTTTCTCTAACATATGATAATATTCAAGTAATAGTATTCATACAGATCCTGTGAGATAACTGATCTTACTGTGTAAATGAGTTGTGATCCGTATTAGTTTTCTGTTTGGTGTTCATATGTGTATATATATAATGTGAATTACATTCATATGATATATATATATGTGTGTGTGTACATTTGGAATGTAAGGACTCTGCTGTGAAAGGCTGTATAATGTACTTTGAACCAGCAGTATTTGTAATGCATGCGTGTATGCTGTGACTGTGACCAGTACATGTCACGCCTTAGGGGGTTTTTTCACAATCCTTGTATCTGAGCAGAGCAATCTTCAATAGTGATGTTCCTACAACTGATTGAGTTTTATTTTAGATACTGTCAGTTTTATTTTAGGTACTGTCTTCTTAAGAATGTTCTGTTCATTTTGTCTGAGGTGTCCCATCTCAAGGATTGCCCTTCTTTTGGTAGTCCCTTCTTTTCACAGGAAGGTCTCATTTGTCTTTTGATTACCTGGTTCTTGTTTCCGTCACATGCAGAGGAACAAAGTCACACAGTGTGAAAAGAAGAGTCACCTCAGCCAGTAACTTCTGAGTAAAATAATCGGTTGTCTCTCTCATCTGTGAATTCTGGAGGGATTGTGGAGGGCTTTGGCCTCAGGTCTGCATAAGGCAAGAAGTAATTTCAGCAAAAATCAATTCACATCAAACCAGAATATCTGGTTGCATAGGCTTGGAAATCGAGCATCAGAAATAATTTCTGGAGATAAAAATGTTTACATTTAATCAAGAATTCCTGGTGTACCTCATATTCTTCTAGAGTCTGCTATTCAACTATCAAAAAAACACAAGTTTCTCATTCACACGCAAGCTCATTTTGTGCTCTTTATCTTGTTTCTGAAGCAGGTTATACATTATGTGCTTCCCTCATACCATGTATGAATGTACCAATTCATACTATAAGTATGTATATAATGTAACTGGTCATCAGAATGAATTTTCATTAAAATGCACAATAGAGACTCCAAAATGACTTTTGCAAATGATGCTAGAAAAAAGTATTTAATACCTTGTCCTATTTTCTCTTTTCCTTCTTGTAATGTCTTTGGGATTGTGCTGTCAAGTAGTCTTCAGACCTTCATTTCACACTATAGAAGTGTGATATAGTGCCTCACCACTACTCAGCATTCTTACTCCAAACTCACTTCTATTCATTCTCAGAGACTCATCAAAGGATTCTGAAGTTAATTGCTAGAAACGTGACCACCTAAAACTGATGTATGTTGGAGGAAAGTTGTTTTATAGCAGCTATTTCTGAGAACAAGGAAGAAAACATGAGATCCATCAGTCCTGGACTCCTGTACTCCTGAACTGAAGTTGAGAGTGACGACATTCTTGTGTTAGCAAGGTTTTTATTTTAACCTGCAAGGTTCTGTCTGCTATGACTTTTACTTGTGGTAGGCCTCTTCCACTTCTGTTACCACGTCCTATTGGACTTTTTCATGAAGATCCTAAAGACATTAAAAACTCTGGACTGTCATCAGGACATATCTGTAATATTGTCTTATAAAGCAGATGGTGTGACGTACTCAAAACTGCACTGGAATTCTCTCTTGCCAGAAGTCATACAGTTGATTTGATTAGCTCTGACAAAGCTAACAAGGTGACTCAAGTTACCTCTGTTCTATTGGAATGGAATGTGACCATGTTTGGCTGTAGGACATCCTGCATTTATATACAGGCCTATACAGCAATGTACATTCATTTAATGCGGATATCATTTGAACACTTTATACTCGTGAGTGCCCCATTTGGTGCACACGTGGGTGACTGCCATGCCTTCCTCTGTAAGTAGAAAGAAAAACTGTGCCATGATTGGTAAAGGTTGATTTTCCCTTCATCATTGCTTTTCAGATTGGAAAAGTTTGGTCTCTGCTAGACTTGCATTTTCACTGGACATGTCAGAACCAAAGGCTTTATTTTTATCTCAGTGCCTTGAGCCAAAGCTGTGACCAGCCTTCGACTTACTTAGTAAGGCCATCATGAACAGATTACAGAAAGCATGACCACAGTGCTTTACAGAAACAGTGTTATATGTGATCCATTCATTTTGGTGGAAAGACAGATGGTCTATGAAACACATGTCTCCAAGAACATCCATGAACCTTATCTGTCTGGAGCCAATAACTAATTGCTGAATAGATATACCTGCTCCAATACAGCAGATCGCAAATAGAGAAAG
Organism: Rhinopomastus cyanomelas; assembly: GCA_013400115.1. NCBI lineage: Eukaryota > Metazoa > Chordata > Aves > Bucerotiformes > Rhinopomastidae > Rhinopomastus > Rhinopomastus cyanomelas. The sequence goes on from VXBP01004144.1 coordinate 68,689, forward strand.
AAGGATCATGCCCTATGTGCTGCATTCCAGGATTGAGAACAGCCTAAGCTCTGCTTCCCTTCATATGTCAACAAGAAATGCCAGTGCTTCTGCTCCAAGATTCTTATATTCCTGGTCTTGTGGAGAAAGATATTTAAGCACAGATTCCCTGACTCATCTTCTATTAACAGTCCTCCCCATGTTGAGGCAAGAAATAACATGATTGATCCTTCTGACTCCAGTTTTGCTGAGGCAATTCTGACTTGAGCACCCTGCTTTTGTTCCAGCTCTGTTTCACAGTGAAGTCTCACAGATTTAACACCCAAACCTCACATTCTTCCACATCATACTGTGAACACCAAGTGGTTCCAGGCTTTAAATCTCATGAGATCATCCTCATGTAGTGATATTTTCAGCAACAGCAGAAGGAACAGCAAGAGTAGCAGGACCTGTGTTTTTTGTTAATCCATGTGTTTGTGGATTATTTAATTCTAAAAACTTTGAACCTAAAATTGTCTTAGGTGCATCTTCAACCATCTCCAATGTGCAAATGTGGTGGGCATATCTGTTTTCTTCTCTTTTAAAAAATACCATAACTATTTGGCTTTTGTGCCCTGTTTCACAGTGCATCTGGCACCTTGCTGGGTAACTTTTAATGATAGCTTATAACTATGACTAAAGTGATCAGAGATAAAGTTGCTAATATTTGTCCACTTCCTGACTCCTTTTACCACTCTTTGACTTCAGATATCCCCATGTTCAATGTATTTTCAGCCTTAGGTCAACCCCCGTTGCTTACCTCAGTGTTGAATATATTCATTCCTGAGTTTAAAGAGATGCTACTTGGAGCTCCCAACAGCTCTTTTATCGCTCACTTTGCTGTTGCAGAAACATCCTGACTTAATGATTTCTTTGGAATTGAAGTCTTTATTCAAATACATGTTTCTCTTATCTTTGATGGCAAATTCTGTGTAGGCATTAAAATGCATGTCTTTTAAAGAGGAAAATACATTAGTTGTAACTGTTTTCTTTGAGAGGAATGTTTAAGCTGTCTGCTTCCATATATTTGATCTCATGTAAATGCAGGATGTCAGATGGCCAGCAATGGTCAACCATGAGTAATAGTAATGTTATCAGTAGTAAGAACTGACAGCATGGCCTTCTTGAAGGAAAACAAAATTAGACTTAGCAGTATCTCGGAAAAATAGTTTCTCACCCCTACACCTTGAGCGCCGCTGTGATGAGTCAATACACACCATGTTTCACTAGCATTTCTGAGCTCGTCAGCCTCAGAAACCCTAGGAGCGTTTCTGGTATTCTTAGGAAGAAGAAGAAGAAGCGTAGAAAGACAAACTCTGACTGCAGAGGCAGATGGCCTCTTGAAGAATACTCAAATTTAGGTTGCTTCCTCACCCGCTGAAAGAATCTCTTAATGTAGTTATTCGTAGTGTAATGACAAGGCAAGAAGTACCATCAGCTTGCAAGGAATTCTGCACATGTAGTGCATTTATTTTTGCTTTCCTTAACCTTACTTCTGAAGCACCTAACTTTAGAATGTATGCATAGCACAAAACTTTTTAAAATGTGGAAGCAGCACAGTGGTCTTAACATTCTGATTGAAGTCACTCTTCTGAAATCAACGGGAGTTAGTTACTGTGGTCAGTGAAGTCACGGTTTAATGAATAATTTGTCTCCAGACAGATGGTTCTTTACTCTTTCATGGCAATTCTGTGTTTCTATGTTTGTATTGGCATCATGTATGTTACAATATGACCAGGATACACAGCTGATACGTGATGTATTTTGGTTTCCTTTGAGACCTGACTGTATGCTGAATACCATTATCCCTCTGAATGCCTTAGGACTTGAAGTTAATATGCAGTGAGAAGGCACTAGTGTGTCCCTGTGGACTTATGTGGTTTACATTGGTAATTCACTGTAGTACAAATGATACAATGCTGAGTGACTCCCAACTTTCCTCTGGGTGTGGTGCTTGACAGATTGTTAAATTTTGTGTTGGAAATCTTTTAGTAAGCTTCTTTCTACAATATTCTTTGCAAATTGCCTTGTTTGTCATTTGACTGAAGTGTTGTCATCATCCCTGCCTGGGATTTCCATTATTCTCTTTCTTGGTGGGGAACAGAGAGAGAGAGAGGTAGAAGACAAAGGAACTGAATAAATGATTTAATGTCTTTCTTCACCTCCCTGCCTCTCTTAGGTATCCAATATGTTGATGTTCACAATCAGTGATTAGAAAATTTAACTTGCTTACAGTCTCAGAAGTAGTAGTTAGAATTTAATAACTACTTCTAAATCCTTTTTCCTTAAAGAGTTTTTTTCTTTTTTAAATTGGGACAATATGGCAAATAAAATGCAAAGTTTCTGCCCTCAAGTAGAAAGAACATTAAAGGTAGTGCATGAAACAAGAAATGAAGAATAGAAACCAGTGGGACCAGAAAACACAGTATGCAGTCTGTTGATCGCTGTTGCCACACACTCTAGTTCCTAGCATACTCTGCATAATCAGAAGGGACAAGACAAACCAAATCCTTTTAGTCCATAGAGGTTGCCATGTTCCAGGTGCACTGCCAAGTGCAATGCTATGCGTACAGGTTTCTGTGCTAAGGAAATGCAGCTGGGTGTTACGCAGAAGTTATCTGGAAAGATTGCAAGAAGTACAAGATTGCATTTGTCAATTAAAGAGTATATATAAGGTATCTAAGAGAGAGTTGTTTAGTTTCACTTTCCTTATGTACAGGTGTTTAAAATAGCAAATATGTGGCATGCTTGAGCATATTATTATTTATATGTGGATAAACTGAAAAAATAAAGTGAAATTACTTACTCAGTATCCCATGGCACAGCATTTGGTATTGAGGGGCAAGTGTGCATCTTCCCATCCAGTTGCTTTTCATAACCACTGGACATACATCCTCCTTACTAACTTTTGCATCAAAGTACAGTATGTAAGTTTAGATTTCTCTTCAAAAAGTAGTATTTTGCATCATTGTTAATGATATATTGTGTTCTGAACTCCTGCTTACCCAAAAGGTATCCTGTAATTAGAAAAATACTTTTTTGTCTTCATGCACACAACATATCACAAACAGGAGTAATTTCTGGAGTAAAATACAGAAAGATTAACAACATAAAGTAGCGTACAGCATGTAGTAGGATACTGGAGAATGGAGGGGGAAAGTGAGCAGTATCCAACTGTCTGGATGAAACTTGAGTGTAAATTCAATAAGTGCTAAGTTTATACAAACTGTTAGTTTGGCTGGTATGCAGGAGTCAATACTTACATTTAATGAATAATTATCAGCTAAAAGGATGTATAATTCATTAAAAGGACTTAGTCTTTATTGAAAATTTTCTACTCAGATCTCAAGGCACCTTGCAAAAGAAAAAGTACAGTATGAGAGGTAAGTGACAACTCAAATCGTATGTGTTCCTTGGATGCTGCTGTAGTAATTTACAAGTTATTTAATATTCATTATCCACAGGTGCCTTCTATTTCAAGTGCTTTTAATTTTTTATTTCTGCTGTGTAAAGCAATTTCCCTCTGAGTCGGGGGAGAAGGAAGACTATGCATGATGGCTGCACTGGGTTACAACGTTCATCTTCAGTCACAAGGCTGAAGGAGATAGTACCATACATAGGTTATACCTTCCTTCTTTCTTAAGAGGATGAATTTTATAACACCTCTCAGCCACGATGTGGACTCTCTCTGTGTGTATTAATGTCTCTGTTAAACGTTCAGTTGCTATTCTAGGCTTTGTTCGTAGTTTCTAGCAAATCAAGTGACATCAAACCAAGCAAACCAGTAAGATTTACTCAAGTTGGCTCATTTTTTCATAGACTCATAGAATCACAGAATCATTAGGGATTGGAAGGGACCTCGAAAGATCGTCTAGTCCAATCCCCCTTACACAGCAGGATCACCTAGACCAAGTCACACAGGAACCCGTCCAGGCGGGTCTTGAATATTTCCAGTGAAGGAGACTCCACAACCCCCCTGGGCATCCTGTTCCAGTGTTCCGTCACCCTCACTGTGAAGAAGTTCCTTCTCAGGTTGATGTGGAACCTCCTATGTTCCAGTTTACAACCACTGCTCCTCATCCTATCACTACATGACACCGAGAATAGCCCAGCTGTATCCTCCTGACACCCACCCCTCAAATATTTGTAGACATTAACAAGGTCATACCTCAGTCTCCTCTTCTCCAAGNTCAGCCCTCTGCGGCCTGTCCAGGTCTCGCTGAATGGCAGCACAGTCTGCAGGGGTGTCAGCAACATATTTAATCCATGTCTGTATTTTTCACAGGATACTGCTGTTTATGCCGCTCACACTAAAAATGAGGCAAAGTCTGAACTTTGTCATTGTTTCAGCATCACAGATGTTCAGAATGAATACTTCTGTTTCCAACCTGTTAAAATCCTTTTGTGTACTGAATACAGGCACACTAATGTGGTTTCTGTAGCACGTCTCCAAGACATACGGAGACTAGCATTGTTCCCGTTTCTTCTTAGGCACTGTTCTGCATGAGCTGAAATTTCCCAGCCCCTGCTAGATTAGTAAACTAAGAATCCACAGCTTGTTTCTAAGCTGTATTTCTAAGACATATGTATGATTGGTTGATGGGTTCCATACCAGAATGGCTTGTATGACATGGTTTTTATTCTAGTGGTAGATATTTTATAATCTGTCTCTAAAACAATGTAGCCTGTGGCTGCTGTTACCACCTCAAATGTACTGACTGTCCCATGGTTGTGTTTCTGGGGATGGGTGGCATGATCTTTTTGGAACAAATGAGAATTTTTCTTGGACTAGAGGCAGAATGACTTCTACAGCTTAACCTACCCTCCCCACCCCCCCC
>VXBP01004144.1:78544-121044 GCA_013400115.1 Rhinopomastus cyanomelas
ACGTTACATTGGTTAAGTATCCAGATATGGGCTATTTTTTAAAACATGAATACAAGATTCAGGTTTGAAAGCCATTTTCACAAAATCCGACAATTTTAATATGTAGGAGTTTGCTTCTAAAGTTTTAGTGTCTGGAGAATGCTAGACTATTGTCTGGAGTCTGCATTCAATGTGTAAGTAACCTGGGAGTGTTAATTTATTTAAATGTAGAACAAGTTCATTGCACTACTGCTTGCAAGTAAATCTTGTTATCAGGAAGAATGCTGTTGCCGGACATATTCTACATAATTAGAAAATACATTGACATAATTTGCATTACAGTATATTGCCACTGTCATCTTAAAAGTAAATTTTGAAACCTGAATTGAATTCCCCCACTTGCTTGTTTGGTTGGTTTTTAACAATTTTTCTCCTAAAACTCGTTGCAAAAAGCCAACCGTATATCAGCTGTAGTGGTCATACTTATGGCAGAATTCACTCAAAGAGAATTAGCTTAAGCCCACCAAATTACTTCCTCAACACCACTACAGAACTCCAGTAGTTGTTTCAATATCATTCACCTGTTGAAACTACAAAATTAGCATCAAGAGTGGTTTTCAGGTTATTATCACAACCTTCTGTGAGGACTACACTTTGGAAACCACTGAACTAAAGAGATTATGGCACAAAAATCTACAAACTTTCTGTATGTATACTGTGCTTCTTATACATCCAAGTAATGCAGGCTTCTCTGTTGTGCTGTTAAGTAAGGACGTGCTAGCTAAACCACTGTTAAGTTTCAACCAACACAAGAGGGTTTGTGCTTACCTTTCACCAGTTTAGCTAAATCAATTTATGCTAAAGCTCGAAGGCATTTCTGCCTAGTGCTCGTTCAATTTGTGCTTTGTAGGCTACGGTGCCTCCAGGTAGTTGTTTAATGTTAGTCATGGTGTTAATTATGACAGTGAACTGTCTTTGAATTAAGGAGGTGAGCGGATTACAGACAAAATGCCCTACTGCATAACTGAACACAGAGATGTCCTAGTGCAGTTACAGGCTGGAAGTGAACTGGGTTCTGAAACAAAATAAAATCAAATAAAACTTTTAGAGCAAAATTACATTCAGAGATTTAGCTAATTTTCAGATTTTTTTTTCTTAATATGGGAAGTTGATAAATTTTCAAAGGTAAGGTGAGCTGGCATTGAAGTTCACTGGTTATTGTCTCATTTAAGCTCGAGAGACTAAGCACATAACGGTAAAAATACAAGGAGAAGACTTAGAGTTACCTCCTATAGCTGTAGAAGGTGATGCATACAGTGCCTCCTGTTTTGTGTGCTGGTCAGTGTAATGAGGTCTGTTTGGCTGAGTGTTGTGTGGCATCTACAAATCAAGTAATTAGACTTCCTCTTTAAGCAAGGGAAAAAATGGAGATCAAATGAATTTTGATTCTAAAGACTGCTGTTTGGCCAGTGAAGCTATAATTTTCTTCCTTAAATCAGTTACTTAAACCTACAATAAAGGGAAACAAGCTGGATGGGGTCCAGAATGCATTTCAGGGTGAAAAACTCCCTTTAATATGTATTTTAACCACACAGGCTGCTTTTTTCATGAGTAGCTCGTGTATCTCTGTGTTGTACAATGCAGGGATGTATAGTAATTCATTAGGAATGCAGGACAGTGTAGTAATTCTGAAGTGCAAGATCAAGTACTGGAAGCAATGCAACTTAAGCAATGTCTTCCTGCTTAATCCCAATGGACCAGGACATACTGTTATAGGAAAATTGCTGTACAAAAGCAAGTGTAGTCATTTCAAGATCAGAGTGAGTTTTATTCAGAGCTTCCTTGGTTATTTAAAATATAAATACCATCATCATAGTTTGGCCAACTGATATCGTGACTTTGGAGGTTATTTCAGAAGAAATGGTGCAGAGATTTGCACTTTGCTAATATCCTCAAAAAAAAGCAGGGAGGACTGAATGGAGAAAATACCTACTAGTTTGTTTGCAAACTTCACAACTGGCTGCAGTTATTAAAGGGAAATTTAATTCAGATAGATCTTAAAGCAGCAGACTATTATGAAAAGAAATTGAGAGATTTTAGGTTTAAGATGTTATTTAAGGCTTTTCCCACTCCATATATGCAATGCCTAAAGTGGCAATTAAACACATGAAGACAGTGGAGAGTTTAATTGAAAAATACCTGGAACAGTGTGATGATCTGATTAGCAAGAAGATATATACCTCTGAAGTGTGTTGGCAAGTAGACATCTGGCTTTGGTATCACGTTTACCTGATCAGGTCACTTCTAGCCATGTTATTTCATGTTTTAAATCATCTGCTGTTTGTAGTGCAACAGACACATCCAAAATATGATTTCCAGCAGGTACTTCCTTTTGCTTCTTCTAAAATCTGCCATAACAATACCACAGAACTATTTCTGTATTTTACTTTATGTCAAAACACTGTTTCATTAGCGACATAATTAAGGCACATGATGAAAGGTGGATTTTAGGTGGGTTTTCTTAACTTTTTAGGCTGTAATTTATACAGTGGGTGCTTGGGGATAGAGTGGGTGCTTGGGGAGTTATCACAGGACATGTAAAATCACTGTACTTTGAGGTACAAAATTGTACTGGTACTGGCAAATTGCTCTCACAAAGTGTTGGAACTGTGTCCGCCCATCAGTAAGCTGTACAATAATACTGTTTCTGGGACCTATTTTCCTTTCAGGGACCTATTTGATCTGCACAGAACTACACTACCCATTTAACATTGTCGTGACTCACCACTGCAGTTATAACCGTGTATTTGCCTCACTGATGGCTTTTTAGTTGATGATATATTCATGATAATATCTTCCAGTTTTTATTTTTGTCAGCTTTGCCTTTACACAGTTGCGGTTTTGGTTTTACCCAATGTAGTAGAAGAGTAGATTATGTTGGAGGTACAACCCAGTGGTCCTCTAGTAAGAAGGTTTTATACCTAGCTGTTTAAGAAGTATTCATATAGTAATGCATGCTTTGAGATGGTGGGAGGTGAAAGAGATGAGGGAAAATGCCTGTTAGGCTGTGGATTAACATATATATATTGGTGTGACTTTGGTCACATATTTACTTGTCAGACATGGATGCAGAATTAGTCTTATGTCATGTATGTGAATGGGTCCATACTCAGAAAACTGTATCACAGTTATGTTATTTTCTGTCAATTTTATTGAGCACAGATGGTTGTGCAGAGCCATGCTACCATCCTCTGAAGTTATGCTGTTGTAATTGATGACTCAAATATATATTGCGGCTTGCTATCCTGATTTAAGATAGTAGATGCTAGTCTGCTCTTGTAATATCTAGTGATGGGAAAGAAATGCAGTAGCCTTCAAGTGAGCCTTCCATTTCTGTGTGATTGACTCCTAGACAAGGAAACAATGAAATTATTAGACAGTGAAAGATGCAAGTAGATTTACTTCACTTCAGTTGGTAGGTAAGAAGAGCATGTATCTCTCAGAAGGGAATCAAAGTACTGAGGTCTAAATGTATGTAAGAGGTGGAAAACAAGGCATCTGAGGTTTAGACTAAAGCTTGTGGCTTGCAGGTTATGTTTTAAGTAGGCAGTATGACAAATTTAGGACAAACCTGCGATCTCTTGTGTTTAATATTGTGAGTCTGCATCCTATTATTCTCATTTTGCATACGCAAATCTTCAGTGTCTCTTTATCTTAATAGTATCTTGCCATATCTCTGAACCTGAACCGTAGAAAGGCAATGGTTTTCATTTTGCTTCAGTTTGAAAATAATTGGAGGAAGTAATCACCTTTGTGAAAGATAGCTTCATTTTTGCATGCTAGTTAACAATAAAGAAGTGGCAGCCATTGACTATGATGACAGATGGTGGCTGTTTTGCTCAGGGAATAACCTGAATGCTGACACCTTTTTGCATGACTAGCAGATAAGAATACCCAAGTAAATGTAGTTATAATAAAAAAAAAAAATCACTGTATAGTATCCATGTAAACATGATTATATAGAGTTTTCTGTTAAATTTCAGCTCTAAGTAAAGTCTTTGTCTATCTTCTCATTAGAAATGGGGGAATTAAATTTCTCCTTGTGACAGCAGTTTTAGTGATATTAAGGGCAGAGATTCTTGACGTCTCAGTTTCTATACCTCCACAGAGTAACAACTGACTATGGAACTAGTGAATAGTGAAAGATGACAGGCACTTGTGTCAGTTCTTGGAAGCAGATAATTACTTATTTCTGCAATGGAAGGAACAAGTATTTAAGGAGGAACAGGCTGAGGATCCTAACCTGAAGCCTTCCTCCTTCTTAGGTCATCCCTATTTTATTTCTTGTTCATTCTCCCACCTTACTCTAATAGTCTTGCATTTCCTTTAGATTGGTGTATTTCCAACATATACAATTCTTATCCTGTGTGTGTGTTCCAGAAGACGGGTCTAGGTCAGGCTGATGCAGAGAACACACTGTCAATGATCAATAAAACAGCTAAAAATTTATATTTTTGAATTAAAATAGTGCTTGACAGTTAAAAAATATGGCTTAACTGGCTTCAGTGTGTGGACTGTGGAATGCTTTTTTTCAGAAACCTGACAGCAATTATACACATTTTTCCTTTTTAGGCAGCTATTGTTTGTTCACTTAATCACTTAAATGCTGAAGTTATTCTTTTGTACTGATTAACCTATCATTTTTTAATATGCACTTATTAAAATCTGCATATATTATTGAGTATTCTTTTCTAAGAAACTGTATTTTTTACTATATTATTCTATATATTTCATCCTGTTTCAGATGGAGTTGAAATTATGTCTGTTACAAAAATTAAGAAGAGTGTAGGCTACTTGTGTTGACTATGTGACTTGCACTTGACAGTGTGGGGCAGAGCCCTGGTGGCTTTGAGGGCTAGAAAGTGCACCACCCCTCAGGTGCAGGGTCCATACACTCAACTTCCTTCCTGAAATACATGTACACCAATGCGCCCAGTATGGGCAATAAACTGGAAGAATTGGAGATCTATGTGCAGTCACAGGGCCATGATCTCATTGCAATCACTAAGACATGATGGGATGACTGCTCTGACTGGAGGGTTGGAATGAAGAGGTATCAGCTGTTCAGGAAGGACAAACAGGGAAGATGAGGAAGGGGTGTTGCCCTGTATGTCAAGGACCAGCTGGAGTATATGGAATTCCACCAGGGAGTGGATGAGAAAAGGATAAAACGGTGAAAGAGGGTAAAAGGGAATACAGGAAACATGGTGAGGCTATGCAGTAGGTCACCTGATTAGGAAAACCAAGTGAATGAGGCCCTTTGTAGGCCAGGGTGACTCACTTCACATTCACAAGTCAAGGACACTTCAACCAAACCACTATGTCTTGGAAAGACAATGCAGCAGGGCATAAACAATGCAGGAGATTCCCACAGTGCATTGATCATAACTTCCTTCTCCAAGTGGTAGAGGAGCCAACAGGGAGAGGTGCCATGCTGGACCTTGTATTCATCAACAAGCAAGGTTTGGTGGGGAATCTGAAATGCAAGGGAAGCCTGGGCTGAAAATGAGATGGTAGAGTCTTTAGGGTCTTTAGGGAAACAGGAATGTACCCAGCAAGTTTGCTGCCCTCAAATTCAGAAGAGTGGACTTCGGCCTCTTCAGGGAACTTCTGAGCAGAACACATTGAGATAGAGCCCTAGAGGGACTGGGTGCCCAAGAAAGCTGGCTAACATTCAAAGACCACCTCCTCCAAGCTCAGGAGCACTGCATCCCTGAAAAAAGACAGATAAAAATGCCAGGAGACTGCATGGAAGAGCAAGGAACTCCTGGACAAGCTTAAATAAAAGAAGGAAGCCTACTGAAAGTGGAAACAAGGACAAGGAACCTTGAAAGCTAACCATAGCCTGAGCTGTATGAAAAATAGTGTCACCAGCAGGTCAAAGGAGGTTATTCTGCCCCTCTATCCTGCTCTTGTGAGACCTCACCTATTCAGTTCTGTTTTGGAGTTCCCAATACAAGAAGGACATGAAGTGTTGAGCATGTCCAGAGGAGGGCTGCAAGGATGATCAGAAGGCTGGAGCATCTCTCCTATGATGACATGCTGAAGGAATTTCGATATTCAGCCTGGAGAAGAAAAGAGGGACTAAGAGACTACAGAAAAGCTGGACAAAGACTTTTTTCGAAGGATTCCAGTGACAAGGACAAAGGGGAATGGTTTCAAGACAAAAGAGGGTAGAATTAGATTGGATCTTAGCATAGAATTTCTTACTATGAGGGTGATGAGGCACTGGAACAAGTTGCCTAGACAAGTTGTGGATACTCCCTCTCTGGAAGTGTTCAAGGCCAAGTTCAATGGTCATGTAGGCAACCTGGTCTAGTGAGAGGTGTCTCTGCCTGGGACAGGGATATTGGAACTAGATGATATCTGGGGTCTCTTCTAACCAAAGCCCTTCTGTGATCTTATGACTGATTATCATGAAATGCCAAATAAGAGGTAGAGAAAGTGGTCTGTTTCAGCCAAAACCTTTCTGTGATTCTGTGACTGATCAACATGAAATGCCAAACAAGAGGTAGAGGAAGTGATGAGTTCTTAGTCCATACTGCACCAGATAATTCCATTGCAAAACAGTGTATTAATTTGCATTTGTCCTTACAAAGTTGTAGAGAGCTTTAAAAAGTGTGTTGCTGCTTAATTGATCTGGGAGGCCTGTCTTAGCCTCACGTTTCCTGATATTTTCTTCAGAGTTCCTGAAAAGAATTACGCCTGTGAAAGAGGTGTTTAATCTTGCCATCAACCTTGCATCATCCTGTATCTAAGCATCTGTTTTATACTTTAATGCATTCGTTTTATTCTTTACTGTCTTCTTTTCTTTCATGTATTTGTAGAAAGCCTTATTATTCTTCACTATATTGCTTGCTGTCCCCTCTGATACTCTGCTTTTCTCCTGTGTAATTTTCTTTTTTTCACTTACACTAGCTCCCAACATGTATTTTTCCTTTAAATCATTTCTTCTTGATGGGTTTAGTTGCATCTGCACTGCATTTTTCATCAATATTTCTTCTGTTGCCTCTTTACTTTGGCCATTTAGTCATCTTGGGATTTTTGTCTCCTTAAAAAGGATGCTGTTCCATTAGTTAGTACATCTTTGATACAAGTCAATTCCTTTTCCATGCATTGTTCCTTTAATGTTAATTCTTGACTTTGGTCACCTACTATTTCTTTTGTCCTTAGAAACTTGTCATTTTAAAATGTCTCACTGGTTTATTATCCTTTACATCCTTCTTCTTTTGAGTTATGATGTAAGAATTGAATGTATTTGGTAGAGACATGTTTTCTTCCTTAATTTGTGGGGCATCTGGGAAATGCAAGGGCAATCCTGCAGTCTGAGTAAGTTCAGTGCAAATGTGGGAGGAGCGGAGACTAACAGAGGAGACTTGTCTGCCTTCTGATTCTTGATCTGTCCTGGTCCATTTTGGCTGTTCGTGTGAAGGGTTAGTTTATACTGGCTTCTAGCCATCTATGACAACACTTACAATTTCTGAACCACCCCTCCCATTCTTGAGGCTTTGAAGAACGTGGTACAGTAGTACCATGAGCTAATTCTGCAATACTTGGGAAATTCCTTTTATGCAGAGGGAATTTCCAGTGATCCAGTTAAATAGCTTTCATGTCTCTTAAGCCAAAGCAATGCTTACTTAATTTAGAATTTATTTTTGCTTACATTTTCTACACTGCTACTGTGCTGAGACTGTGATTGAGGCACTTACATGCCACAATAGTATAAATGGAAATAGAAATGTGACAAGATAAAAGATTTGGGTGAACAACTTTTATTTATATGTTGTTTTTTATTTAGGTATGCTGATGGGCAAGCCAGGGTAAGACTGTCACCTAAATGACATTATAGTGAAACTAAGTTCTCATGTTTTGCTGTGCTTACTAAGTGACTTAAACTCATGTTTAATTGATGTTTTCCTACTGAAATTAACGGAGTTGGTGTATCACTAGTTTTTTCAGTTAGAAAAATCCTACTCTAGGAATACTACTTTATTTTGCTTCAGTGAAAAAAAATTGTTTTCCTTAAAAGTGTTACCATAATATTTAGAATTCTAATAATGCAATTTACTGTTATTTCATTAGTAAATTATACTAGCATAAAATATTTTTGTGTTTCTCTCTAGTTAACTTTGTGTTATGTTACAGTGCATCCTGTGAAATGATTGACTGTAGGATAATAAAAAAAGCAATTGTTGTAAATTTAAGATTCAGTTCATATGTGATATTCCAGATATTATGTCCGTAGCCCACTGTACTGCAGTGCCTACAGATCTGTAAGAAGTGACATCATACAGTACAGCTCTGCTTGCATTGTACAGACCAGTAGCAAATCAATAGCATTCTGTTAGAATGAATTCTTCAAACAGTATTAAGTAACAGATGTATAAAATTTTATGTCATCAGCATTTAGTGTAGCTACACAGATCTGAACCTGGTCTCTCACTACAGTACATCACTGTGCTTTTCGGATTGTGATCCCTTCAAAACTTCATAGTGTTCACTTCAGCGTTGGGCTAATTCCTCTTAAAAACACAGCCCTTACTGTAAGTTTCTCTCCTCATTTAAGAGCAGCATGAAGCTCATATAATTTATATTTCATCTTTTGAAAGACTGGTCTGCAAGAATTCGATTTAAAATATGTGTGTGTTTCTTTTGATAGAGAGCAGAAGACTCTAAGGGTGACCTGACTGTTCGATGAAAATAACATGTTCTGTGTCAGGGCTGAAAGATCCGGATCAATTATTGTGCTTTACTAGCCATGCAGAAGTAGATAGACCTTTTTAGTCAGTTGCTGGTATTATTCTTCCTGAATCATAATATTTGAATTTTATGCTGATTTTGGGGGACACTAAGGTCAAATTTTACCCGTAACTTCTGTCTGCCTGATATTCTGTGGTACTGCTTCCTATGTTCAGATCTTTCCCATGTCTCTGTGGGTCTTTTTGTCATTTCATGACCCATACTCATAGACTTGAGAACAATGTCTTGGGTTTGATATCATTATTACTTTTAGCCCAGTAATATAACTCATCCAGTTTTAACACTTAGATTTTAAATCTTTTACTGTACAAAAAAGGGCTTCCCTCTCAAGCATTACATGAATGAAACATACATCTTAGCAAACCAACTCCTTCTCTCCCAGTTGCCCAGGCCAGAAGAGCTTTCTTCTGGAATCATAAAATTCAGCAATCCTGATAAGGATGTCTTTCTACTACATCGAGAAACCTGGAGACTTGTTTTGAGCTACAAAAAACCACTTTGACCAGCAGGTAGCAGAAAATATTACATGCTTTCTCATTCAGTTTAGAAATCCTTCTGTATTTCATAAAGCCATTGTCTTTAGAAGCAAGGAAAGTATTCTCAGAACCACAGACTGGCTGACATTGGAAAGAATCTCTGGAGGTCATCTTGTCCAACCTCCCTGGTCATGTAGCTATAAAAGATTGCCCAGGGTCATGTCAGGACTATTCTTGAAACTGCCATTTTGTTTGCTTAGTGGAGGGGAATCTCTTATCCTACAGTAATTTTATTCAGGTATTCTTTACCTCTGTCAGATACCACAGCAGACAAAGGGTTTTTTAAATAAAGAGCCTAGCATATGGTTATGCAGAAAAAAAAAAGGCCAAATGTTATATAATATTTAATCCAGTTCTGCGTGACATGACACATGACCTAAGGAGTGTTAGAAGGACAAAAATAACTATTTGGAACCATGAAATTTAACTTTCCCATTACCTAAGAATTCTTACAACTTTATACACTAATGAAGCTTTGGCCCCTTACAATGATGTAGCTCTCTGTCATGGTGTTCCGATGCAGGATAGACTTGCAGCTGATGGGTATCTTGCAGCAGCAAGCTGTTTTCAAACTAAGAATCTCTCCTATTGATACAGGAGTTTCTGTGGGTCAACAAGTTTCACAGTAATGTCTTTAAAATCCATTACTACTTTCTGTCTGACTGTCAAAATCTATTTTCCTACGTGCCATTACTCACCAAGACTGCTTGCTGACCAGGGCAAGCTATCAATGCAAAAATCTTTCTTTTGTTACCATGATGATGAACGTTTTCCTTAAAATTATGAGGTTTTTTTACATTTTAATTTTTATGTTTTCTTGTTTCCAGCTTCTTCCTCTGCATAAAGAAATTGCTTCAGACTGATCTTGTACAAACCCTTTGCCCTGTAGCATAATCTAGCTTTGTAGAAAGTATTCAATGTGCTTTGCTTACTGGTTTGTTATACCTAAAAGTTTATTTGGTTTAGTGAAGTGTGAAATAAGAGCAGTGATCTCTTTTACGTAAGTTAATAACATCTGCATTACAGAAGTAAGTATTCCTCACTGACTCCCTGACTCCCTCTCCCCATTCCTGCCACAAGTGTCTTCATAAAAAGAACTTAATCAATCAAGGATAGTTTTCCTGCAGTTGCTGTCCTTGAATTTTTTATTCCCAAACAGCTGAATGTATAGACAAGCTCTCTGTAAAAAGTTGGTCTTTGTGCTGTTATCCATTCTTCTGAAGTGTTTATGTGTCTGGAGGTCATAACTTATATAGGCTAGATAGCTGAGATAGTGAAGTACATAAGACATCTGTTAAATCAGATGGAAAGAAACTAAAACTATTCTCAGTGGCAGTGGCCTGGGCAAAAAGGTCCACTGCTCCGCAAAGGAAACACCAGCTCTTTAAACAAGTGCTTTATCAAGCACTACAGCTTAGAGCTCTTGTTCAGTGCTGATGGATTCTTTGTAGAAACACACTGCATATATTGAAAAAGTGTAGTCCTTTTATTTCTTTTTCCTTGTCTTTTCTGTCCCCTTTTCTTCTTTTACCACCTCTAAAAGCAAAACACCTTTCTCCATTTCAGTTAATGGCTGACAGTTACTTCACAAGATAAAGAAATGTGAGCAACAAATCATCCCTTCTTATCTCTGAGCCTTGTTATAGGTAATCTAACCTGGCCTGGAACCTGAATGTGGAGTGATGTGTTTTTCTTGGAATAAAACAGCAGTAGGTAATGGAATATTGTAAAATTCTACAACATCAGAGTAAAAATCCTCCTTTTGTTGCCTAGAGTATGCATTTCCTAAGTTGTTGTGTATGCTCCAATTCTAGCATTATTCCAGGTTTTTCAGAAGAGGAAACATATCTGTGAAACACTTTAAAAAATATTTTTAAGTTTGAAATAGATTTGATTATGTTGTCCTCCAGGTTCTCAAAGGAAGAAGTAGCAGCCAGTGTAAATTGCCGTGGCTCCACTGAAATCAGAACTGCATTAAATTACAGAATCTAAGAAACTGAATGACTTATGTCTTGAAATTATTCGTGTTTAGTGCTTAATGTTGTTTTGTAAAAAAGGCTTACAAACGTTATATTCTGTCTTGGACTCTGGTTCAGTTTTTGTAGTTTTGCTGCTTGTAAAATTACCAGAATTTCTTTAGACATGAAAAGCTGGATAGTGATTTGAACTGCATAGAATGTAAAATCTGTTATCTCAGAAAGCCTCAGTTCAGCAAAATTCATTCTCCATCTCTGGAGACCTTTATTTCTGTGCTGGTAGTTCACAGCATCAGGTTTTTTTAAATGGATATTGATCCCTTCATTCAAGAAAAGAGCTTTTTTCCCCCCCTTTAATTAAATACATTTAAATATATTTAAAATACCATCTAAATTTTATGATACCTAATACCTTCTGTAGTTTGATCTGTATATATACTGAGCAAATACACCAGAAACTTGGGACCCTTAGAGAAGTGATGCGAGAAGAAGACAGGTATCTGCACTTTTGAGATTAGTTGTTTAAAGTAATCTCTGGATACCAAAGAAGAGATCTTCAGTAAGACTTTGGCTATCCTCAGGAAGCAGTATTTCTTGAAATCTGACAGATTTTACCATGGGGACAGGAGCAACAACACAGCTCAGGGGTCACATCAGCTGATTTCAAAGCCGATGTCTGTAGTGTCTTTAATGAAGAGAAAGTTTGATTTGAATTTTTTCAGACACTCATGTTACAAAAGCCAGTTAAACTTTGTTTTCAGTAATGAAATCTTTGCTTAAAAATTTCAGCTTGAAACTAAAGCACTAACATTCATAACTTTAGCATGTTGATTGTTTAGATATCTGATTGCTTTGTGGGAAAGGAGGAGATTTTACAATTACGTTTGTGTTTGCATTTAATTGGTGTCGTAAGTTAAGTGAGAGATTTATGAAAAGCAATGTGCAGAATGTTTCATTTACTGCTTCACAGACTATGAGTACACACAATATCCAAATTCAGAAAACATGTCATAATTTGATGTTAATTGTCTCCTTTAACTGCTCCTTCTGTTCCCTTGTTTGCTAGTTCTGTACTTAAGTCATTGCAGTGTATTTATTACTTGATTTTTTTGGTTGCATTAGAGTATATAAGGTACTGGCACGTAAAGAGGCCCAAGATAGCTGCTTAACATTCAAAGATCGCTTCTTTGAAGCCCAAGATAAGAGCATTCCATCAGAAAGGAAGTCAAGGAAGGGAGCCAGAAGACCTGCATGCTTAACCAGGGAGCTGCTGAAGAAGAAGAAAGCCTGGAGGTCATGGAAGGAGGGAGTGGCCACTTGGGATGATTATAAGGCTCTAATGAGAATGTAAGGACGCAACTAGAAATGCCAAGGTCTCCATGGAATTAAACCTTGCAAGAGGTCAAGGGCAACAAAAAGGGCTTCAAATACATTGCAGGTAAAACTAAACCTAGAGGCAACGTAGGACTCTTGCTTAATGAGGTGTGTGCCCTGGAGACAGAGGATACAGAGAAAACAGATACTGACCATCTTCTTTGCCTCTGTCTGTACTTCTGGGGGCAGTCTTGATACCAAGCCCCAGACTGCTGAGGCTCCAAGGGAAGTTGAGGCAAGAGACGAGCCTGCCTTGGTCGATGAGGACTGGGTTAGGGATAAGTTGATCAAGCTGGATGTACATAAATCCATGGGCTCAGATGGGATGAACACTTGAGTGCTAAGGGAGATGGCGGAAGTCATTGCTAGGCCACTCTCCATCACCTTTGCTAAGTCATGAGAATCAGGTGCCTAGGGAATGGAGGATAGCAAATGTCACTCCGATCTTAAAAAAAACTAAGGAGGAGGACCCAGGTAACTATAGACTGGTCAGCCTCACCTCCATCCCAGGAAAGTTGATGGAACAATTTGTTGTAGATGCTGTATCCAGGCACATCAAGGACAGGAGGGCAGACAGGACAACGGGCAGTGTGTGCAAGCTGGAAAATAGGAGGTTCCACATAAATATGAGAAGGAATTTCACACTGATGGTGACAGAGAACTGGAACAGGCTGCCGAGGAGAGTTGTGGAGTCTCCTCCTCTGGAGATGTTTAAAGCCCACCTGGATGTGTTGTTGTGCAACTTGGTCTAGGTGATCCTGCTGTGTCGGGGGACTGGACTAGATGATCTTTCAATGTCTTTTCCAATCCCTAATGATTCTGTGATTCTATGATTCTATGATTAGGGACAGTCAGCATGGCTTAACCAAGGGGAAGTCATGCTTTACCGATCTGACAGCCTTTTATGAGGGCATAACCAAGTGGATAGATGATGGCAGAGCCGTGGATGTCATCTATCTTGACTTAAGTAAGGCATTTGACACGGTCTCTCACAGGATCCACATCTGGACAATAGTGTAGTGAGGTGTGTTGTGAACTGGCTGCAGGATAGAAGCCAGAGAGTAGTGGTCAATGGGACAGAGTCTAGTTGGAGGCCTGTATCTAGTGGAGTCCCCTAAGGGTTGGTACNAAGGAAGTGGAGCACCTACCTTATGGAGAAAGGCTGAAGGAACTGGGTCTTTTTAGTTTGGAGGAGACTGAGGGGTGATCTCATTATGTCTATAAATATGTGAAGGGTGGGTGTCAGGAGGACGGAGCCAGGCTCTTCTCAGTATCATCTAGTCATACAACAAGGGACAGTGGGTGTGAGCTGGAACACAGGAGGTTCCTTATAAATATGAGAAGGAACTTCTTCACAGTGAAGGTGACAGAGCACTGGAACAGGTTGCCCACGGTGGTTGTGGAGTCTCCTTCACTGGAGATGTTTAAGACCCGCCTGGATGTGTTCCTGTGCGACTTGGTCTAGGTGATCCTGCTGTGTCAGGCAGATTGGACTAGATGATCTTTCAAGGTCCCTTCCAATCCATACTGATTCTGTGTTTCGATGATTTTTTTTTGATTGTATTTCACTTCTCAGTGATGGTCTTACTACATGTGGAAACCTAATTCTGTTTTACTGGCATGTTATCAATGTTCTTGTGAAAATGTAGTCATTTTAATTTTGATGAGTTGCAATATGTTAGAAAGAATGTATTTTCTTCTGTGTGTCAGAACACATAGGAGAGAAAGAACTAACTTCCCTGTGGACAAGAAATGACCTGTTTGTTAAGTCTGCATTTTTTTTCCTGCAGTGCCAAAGTGACACTTCAGAGCTAGAAGTCCAAAGATGCTGTAACAGCTAGGTTCTGTCTGCTCATAAAAAATGCCTTTCACCATCAATTGTAATAAAAGAAAGATGTGATGTCTGAGCCATATCAGATAAATGCTTTTATTTCTAAGAATTATAGCTCTCAACAGATGTCTTAAGTCTCTGTATGCAGAAGAGGTTGCTTGTTGTTTCCTCACTAAGTTGTTGGTATTTTTATGATTCTGTCACAGTTCAGGCAAAATTATCCAGGTTTAAATGAATTCAGCTGCTGGGGGTAGAGGGGAGTTGCTTTTATTTGTCTGGTATGAATGAAAAATTGATTTAGCAGCTATTCATGGAGCAAGGTAGCCTCCCTTACAGAGCTGGTAATACAGCTCTGGAAAAGGACATAAGTAGATTGTGTTCTTTCCACTAGTGCATGAGGTAATCCCACAGTAAATGGAACATCACATCTAAGTTCTGGGCTTAAATATGACTTGACTTGCTTAACTCCTGAAGTTGATATGACAGAGAGGAACTTAAGTGGTCTTTTACATGGGACCCTTCTGTTCACAATGACTTTAGAAATGAAGTTTTAGTTGGCATAAATAAAGACCAAATGATACTTTTTTTTGTTTTGTTTTGGTGTGGAAAACAGGGAAGGAAGAAGGAAAGGGAGATGGAAAACAGTGGAGTTTGCATACTGATGTGACAGGCCTTACCTGACATTCCTATATGTTCATTTTTTAATGTATCAAGTCACAGAGAACCCAGTTCAAATTGTTTAAGTAAAGGCCAAGTAAAATTTGATGGAAACCTTGCAGAAGTGTGAGAGTGGCTGCTTAGAGCAAGGGCTAAATTAGATTTAGTTGCTTTGGCAAAAAATGATAAACAACATACCTATTGAACCTAAGTAGTAGAGCAAATTTTGCACTCAGTTTTCACTGTTTTCCTGCAATTTGGGGAAAAATTACAGGTTGCTAAGAGTCTCAGAGAAGAACTGCACTGCAAGTGAAATCTGAGTGATTACCATATTTATATGGTTAAAGGTAGTGGAGGTATGTTTTCAGGATATTGTCTGCAGCAGCAACCTACTGCAAAAATCTCTTTGCTACAAGTCCTTGAAGCTCCCACTGTTTTCTACAGAGTAAAGTAGACTAGCCCCTGGAGTGGAAGCCATACTTGTCTTCCAGATGAAATTGCAGCATACAACTTAGAGGACATAAAACTAGGGAGTCTGCCTTTGCAGTCTTCATATTCCTGGTCCTCATGCTGAAAATGGAATCTTGATGGTAATAACCTGGTCAATTCATAGAATCATAGAATGATTTAGGTTCGAAGGAATCTTAGAGGTCATCTACTTCCAACTCTCATGCCATGGGCAGGGATCCCTGTCACTTAGACCAGATAGCCTGGAGCCCCATCCACCCTGGTATCGTCACTGAATACTTCAGTTTGTAAAGGCAGCAGGTGAGAGTTTAGCCGTTAGATATGCTGGCTTGCCAAGTGAGCAGAATAACTGGCAAACATATTAGTACAGAGAAAGGTGGGATGAAAAAAGGGCATGCATTCTTAATGGCACAATATCAGCAGAACATACGTGTACAGGCGGTGAACTCAGAAGAATTTGGCTAGTGGGCTAAGGGAAGTTATCCTTCCGCACAACTCTGTTCTGGTTAGGTCACATCTGGAATACATCAAGTTCTGAGCTCCCCAGTTCAAGAAGGACAAGGAGCTACTGGAGAGAATTCAGTGCAGAGCTGCTAAGATGATCAGGAAGCGGGAGCATCTGCTTTACAAGGAAGGGCTGACAAAGCTGGAGAGTAGGGGTGATCTTACCAGTGCTTACCAGTCAAGAGGGTGGGACTAGAGTCTTCTGATGGTGCTCAGCAATAAAGGACAATGGGCACAAACTGGAAGAGAGAAGGTTCAATGAAACATAAGGGAAAACTTTTTCAGAGTGAGGTTAACAGAACACAAGAAAGGGCTGCCCAGTGAGGTGCTGGATTCTCCTTCCCTGGATGTATTAAAAACTTACCTGAACATGTATCTGTGCTATCTCCTATACGGGATGCTGTTCTAGTAGGAGGTTTGGACTGGATGATCAACTCCTATTACATTATTAATTTATTTTTCTGTGGAAAATACAGAAAGTCCGGATTTAATTACAATGCATAGAGGGTGCATGATAAAGTTAGCAAATTTCATCACTGTAACAAAATGTATTGTTTGCTAATTCTGAAAATATTTATTCCATGCCTACAATGTGTGTAATGTATATGTTGGCCACATTTGCTTTGTAGATAACAGTCACATTTCAAATAAACTTCAGGAAATAATTCAGCCCAAAATACTATTATTTTTAAGTTTCAGAAACCTCTGTTATAGATTAATCTGGTGACTCAGGAGAATGAAAGGGCAATTACACTTGAAGTTGTTGTTTTTAGAACAACTCTACCTGTAGTTTTGTTTAGTCATCTTACCAATAATGCCATGTTAAATAAACTTGTCAATAGTAACTAGTGATATACATCACACTTCTATTACTCAGCAGGAAATAATTTTAAAGAGAGTCTTCATTTTCTCAGTGGTGCACACTTCCTTGATGTGTTTTAATGCTTGTGTCTCAGTTTCCTAGCTACAAAGCAGGGTGGATAAGGTTTTCTTTTTTTCCCTTCTTCTTGTGCCTCATCTGTCTATACGGTTGCCCTTGGCAAGAAGGATTCCCTTTGTTCTTTGAGCAAAAGCTAGAAATATTAGGGTTTCTTCCTTGAGTATTCTGGGCACCTGCCACTGCTTCTGAAAGCAGAGATCTTACTCAGAGGAGAGCTCTCGGTGTCACCTATGCTTTATCTTTAGCATTTAAATAAAACGTTTCTCTCCTTCATAGTTTCCCCCCCGACACGTTTTTGTATGTTCAGCTGATATATACATATATATATATATATATGTATATATATATATAAAACATATATTCAGGACTAAATCAAGCATAAAGTGCATTGGTTTTGTTCTGTGTTAGTAAACTAATAGTCCAGTCTTTTGCATAGTATGTGCTTTATGTCACTTCTGTGTGTGGTTTGGGACCTTCAGCTGGAGGTGGCAGGTAAACCCTTATAACGCAACTAAAACATTAAGACCACAGCACTGTTAAAAAGTAAAATGGCTTATTGCAGATAGCTTGTTTGACATGGGGTTCATGAAAGGTGAGAATAAAGCACATTAATTAGTGGCTAGTAAGTAAACCACTGCCTTGATAGATAGGAACTCTGAGACTGCAACAAACTGCCCTCACAAAGTCTTTTACAATGGGACTAATTTGCAGGGCTATACACAGTAATGAAGTATTCCTGTAATTACTGTGGAGGAAGGTGCTCTTTGCTGCTGTCATTGATAGTAGTAATTCATAAGCTTTTAAAAATACTTGTTTTTATTTTGTTCATTCACAGTAAAGTTTTTTTCTCTTTGACGACATGCTGTCAGCAATTAAGAGACAGTCTCAACGTAGCACGAAGGGTTTGTGGCATAGGGAACATTTGCCCAAAATGTTCCTGTGTGAGCCACAGAACAGATGAAAAAAACCATGGTATTTGTTAGAATGACAGGCAGGCAGCAGAAACAAAGTTTAACCCAAATCCTTTTGTAGATATTGGAAAGTCATAAGCCTTGAGATGACATTGGCACATTCAACGTGCTGTGTGATCTGGTACTTTGTTGATTGTATCAGTGTGAATGTGTGTACAGTGTAAACATTTTATGAAGTGCAGTTTCTGATCCATCGGTCTGTCTGGGCAAGAATGTCCCTTGATACAAAAAAGAACAGCAATCAGGACAGAATTGGTCAATGCGGCATGTCTAATGGTGGGAAGATATTTGAAGGACTCACTATAGACACAATAGGCTCTCTAAATAGCCTCTTTGCACCCGGAGTCTTATTGCAAACAGGTTCATTAAGGAGAGACATTGTGACACACAGCATCACAGTAATGAAAGTAGCTCTGTTTTTCTAATATTGTATCTTGCCACTTCAGTTATGCTGCTGGTACAAGATTTCCCCTGTGTTGTTGTATATTTCTCTAGAAAAAGAATCAGTCTTCATAGAATATACAATTATTTTGTACAGGAATATATAACTCATACCTAAGAATCTGTCCTTCCTGCTATGTGCACTAGTGCAAAAATAATTGGCAATCACATCTTCAGAAACCAAAAATGCTTTCACCTTTGATTTGAAAGGCTTATATATGTTAAAATGGTTATAACAAAAAAAAACCCCTATACATGAATATATGAAGTAAGATGTTCATGACCAAATATAAAATGAATACTAGTAATTGTTTTCCCCATGAGACACCCTGGTTTGTTTTGCTTCTCTTCTCTTTTCTTTAGTCACTGAAGTATAAGTTCATAGAGAGGAAAATCAAAAGGTTATAGTTTATCCTACTTTACATATAACTGGTGTGTGACTTAAGCTGTTGGATTGGCTTAATGTATACTTTGCACATTATGACCATGGGGGGAAAAAAGGTAATACTGGTTTAAAAGTGGATATGGAAAATTTAATGTGCTCAAGTGAGAACAATGGCATATTAAAAAAAAAAAATTCATGACACAGATCTAATAATTCACTTGCCCCTGTAGGAATGGGGTATCAGCTCTGATGCCGCTTGGTAGTTTATTTTTATATACGCCCCTGGTCCCTGCTGTATATCCTTCTTATGGGTTCCAGAGAAATAAAGAAAATAACCTGTAGGGAAATCAGCTTCGAAAGCTTTCATTAAATACATTGTGTTTCATATCATGTCGTTCACAAAATCTCCAAGAAAGATAGAAAGTGTTATCAGACTGCATGCGTAAAATACTATATTTGAATACTGTAATTTGCTGTAAGATTAAGGACCAAGGGTATAGACATATTCGTTATTTCATTATTCACTTATGCTTGATGGATAACGCTTCAGGGCTTCTTCTCATTTTTTCTTACCTAGCACAGATATACAGTTTTAACTTTTTATTTAATGCTGCAGAAAACATTTCTATTCCCCTGAGCTTTACTGTCCTGCTTGTTTGCTTTTTAGTGTTGTAATTATTGTTCTTTTGGAGGAGTTTAGTATTGCTTTTAAATTTGGCGTATTTTCTCTACATGCATATACATGAATTTACAGGTAGCTAAACTGTACTGATTGTAAAATAAATTCAAAACTCTTTATTGGTAGAAAGTGAAAAATGGTCAATTTGTGATTGTAAGTCATTATTTATCTCAAGGTAAGTTTCAAACTCACCTGGATGTGTTCCTGTGTGACTTGGTCTGGGTGATCCTGCTGTGGCAGCGGGTTTGGACTAGATGATCTTTCGAGGTCCCTTCCAATCCCTAATGATTCTATGATTCTATGATTAACAAAAGTAATTACAATAGAATCATAGAATCATTAGGGATTGGAAGGGACCTCGAAAGATCATCTAGTCCAATCCCCCTGACACAGCAGCATCACCCAGACCAATTCACACAGGAACACCTCCAGGCAGGCCTTGAACATCACCAGTGGAGGAGACTCCACAACCACCCTGGGCAGCCTGTTCCAGTGCTCCATCACCCTCACTGTGAAGAAGTTCCTTCTCAGGTTGATGTGGAACATGAAATAACAAAAAGCAAATATAGTTTGCTGAATAAATTATGGGTTTTTTTTCCTGAAGTATTATTCCATGCTAAAGTGTGCATTTTCTTACATGGAACTAATGGATGATGGAATTTAGCTGCATTTGCAGAAGTCACGATACTTGCAGTAATAGTGCTTTAGTTTGTTGTATTGGTGGTGTTACTGACAATGAGCATCTACTTTTCTTCCATCTTTATCTATGCAAGTAGTTTTATCTTTCCTCTGATTTTGCCTAGTTTAAAATTTGTGTTTTTCATATATATCACAGTATCACAGTATTACCAAGGTTGGAAGAGACCTCATAGATCATCAAGTCCAACCTGTTACCACAGAGCTCAAGGCTAGACCATGGCACCCAGTGCCATGTCCAACCGTGCCTTGAACAGTTCCAGGGACGGCGACTCCACCACCTCCCTGGACAGGCCATTCCACAAACCACAGTGTTTGTCATTCCAAAGACCACAGGTCCAAACTCCATGTAATTCGTAGCAGACATAGTGGCTACCTTTCCTGCTAGCTCTTCGCGGCCTGGGTGGCAACAGAGGTACCTCTCTGTAATCACCGAGTTGCTTTGCGTTTTGTTCATTGTGTAGTGCTGGAGGAAAGAAAAGCATCTGACACGACAGCTGTTGGAGAGGTTTTGTATCCCATCAATTTTCCTGGGACAGAGCATTGGTATCTCTTGAAGAATAATTGTGACAGATGCAAATGAAAGTAATCCTGTCATTACTTCAGAGCTAGTTCCCCACCAGCAGTAGTAGTAGAACCACTGAATTCTATTTTATCATATGCTTGTCACCATCTCAGTTACCAAGTCATTCCCATGAATTTTCTCTCTAGCCACCTCTACTCTTATGTCATTGCAATGGAAATGAGTTGCCATCAGAATTACATCAGTAGTGCTGTACATCCTAGATAGAGCGACGTAGACACTGTTTGTCTTTTTCTTCTTTTTTGTTAACAGGACTTTCTCATTTTGTTTAGTCTTATTGTAAGAAAAAGCTGGTGTCTAAGAAGCCAGCCTTGTGTGTGATAATTAGAGTAGTGAGTCTCAGGCAAGCCTGGTCTGCCTTAGTTCTTTTGGTGTTGAAGACACATACATGGTTTTTTCTGTAGACATTGGCTGTCTATAGTAATGGCTACTTCCTCAAGCAGCGTGGGGAGTTTTGAAACTGGTGCTTAGCATGCTTTAACAAGGTGTGTTTCTTGTACCAGAATTACATTATGCAAATCTACAGATCATTCACATAGTGGGGTTTAGTAGCCCACTGGCTTTAGCGACCTGTGTGGGTATTCAGAGCCAGCAGGATGTGACTGAACTGGAATTACAGAATCACAAAATGGCTGAGATTGGCAGGAACCTCTGGAAGTCATCTTGCCCAAACCCCTTCCTCAAGCACAGTCACCTAGAACCAGGATCCTCCTGTATACTTCCTTTTTATGTTTGAATTTTGTCAGGAGCACCTTGTTCATGTTTGCTTTTTTGCCTGTCTTCATGCTCACTCAGTTAGGCCATTCTTGAGTCTGCAGCACTTTTCTTGAACCTGTGTTTGCTCCAAGCCTTATTTTGGAGGACTTTTACAGACAGAGACTTTAATAGGCCAAAGTCTATACTGCCGAAGTTCAGGGTTGTGAGTTTTCATTTTGCTTATTCCTACCTCTCATGGTCATTTAAGCCAAGGCTGCCTTGAGCCTTCATTTCCTCTGTAAGACTTTTCTTCTTTGTGACTATGAGGTCCAGCACAGCACCTTGCCTCACTGGCTTCTCTATCACTTGGGCCAGAATGTTTTGTTCAGTTCTTTTCAGGAACCTCCTGAATCGCTTATATGCAGCTGTTTTTGAAACCAGCAGTTATCTAGGAGACTGATGTCGACATGAGGACCAGAGCTTGTCAATGTGAGATTCCTTTGCAGAAGTGCTCATCCAGTTGTTCTTCCTGGTCAAGCAGCCTATAATAGCCATCCACTAGAATGTCATCTACAGTGGTAGATGACTCTATTCCAACCACCTGGCCTAGTACCCTTCAGGGAGGGCTGACAGCCTAGTAGATCACTAAACCTGTGCTCCTTTCCTTTGCAGCATGCTGGCAGTCTTTTGAAGAGTTAACTTGTGCCAGTTTTCTATCGCACAGGTTTCTGTTGCTTTCAGACAAGTCACTGCAAGGCAGAGTTGCCACCTGAGGTGGCAACCATGATATTTTAATTAGTTTATTGCTGTAATTTTAGAATTTTTTTTCAATATCTAAGAAAAGCAATTGTGCAGGCTTTTAATCCTTATATAAAGTTCACCTCTGCTGTGCTTACTAAGTGGCACACTTACTGACAACCAATAGTGGCAGAGAAGCTGGCAAGTAATAATTAATGATGATTCTGCAGGTATTTCCTTTCTTCAGACTACTCACTTCTTCCTTCTCTGTCCTCCCTCCTCTTCTGTCCTCTTTCGTTTCTTTTTTCTCTTCCTTTCATTCCCCTTCTCCTCTTTTACCTACCCTCCTTTCTTTTTATCTCCTCTTTTCCTCCTCTACTCTTCGCAAAGAGAATTACAAAATTACAGACTGATCAAGGTTGGAAGAACCCTCTGGAGGTCATGTTGTTCAAAACCCTTTCTCAAGCACTGTCAGTTAGAGCTAGTTGTCTGAGATCATGTCTATATAGCTTTTGAGAGGATGGAGAGCCTACAACATGCCTGGACAATCTGTGCTAGTGGTTCATAGAATCATAGAATCACAGAATCATTAGGGACTGGAAGGGACCTTGAAAGATCATCTAGTCCAGTCCCCCTGCAACAGCAGGATCACCTAGACCTAGTCACACAGGAACACATCCAGGTGG
The DNA here is from genome assembly GCA_013400115.1 of Rhinopomastus cyanomelas. Lineage (NCBI taxonomy): Eukaryota > Metazoa > Chordata > Aves > Bucerotiformes > Rhinopomastidae > Rhinopomastus > Rhinopomastus cyanomelas. Next base: position 101,505 of record VXBP01004144.1, read on the forward strand.
GTCTTGAACATCGCCAATGAAGGAGACTCCACAACCACCCTGGGCACTTTTACAGGGAAAAATTATTTCTGATGTCCAGAATGAACCTCCTGTGTTTCAGTTTGTGCCCACTGCCTCTCATCCTGTCACTGGGTACCAAAGAAAAGAGTATAGAGTCTGTCTTCTTTGTGTCTTCCTGTCAGATATTTGTACCCATCAGATATTTGAACACTTTGAAGAGAACCTTCCCTTTACTCCATTTCTTTCAGTCTTCCTTCATAGAAGAGATGCTCCAGTCCCTTAATAATCTTAATGGTCCATTGCTAGACTTGCTCTAGCATGACCATTACTCTTCCATACCAGCAGGGCCAGACTTGGCCACACAACTGCTAAGGGAATGCATACCTTTACCCTTCCTTGTCACAAGGACATTTTTCTGACTCATGATCAAGTTGGTGTCCACCACGACCTGTAGAAACTTTCCTGCAAAGTTGCTTCACAGCTACTTTTTGACCAGCATTCACTGTTTCGTGTGGTTGTTCCTTTTTAAGTGTCAGACTTTGTACTTCCTCTTGTTCAGCTTCATGAGGATTCTGGATGGCAGCACAAAGCTCTGGCGTATCAGCTGTTCCTTCCAGTCTTCTGTCATCTGCAAACTTTCTGAGGGTACTCTCTGACCCATCATCCAGTTGATTAATGAAGACATTAAATAGGTTGTGATACTAGTCGTGACCCCAGGGTATATTGCTAATTACCGTTACCCTTCTTCACTCTGTCGCACCTTCTCTTTCTCTAATTGCCCTTTCACAGTTCATCTCTTTCCCGTATTCCCTTTCTCTTAAGCTTCACACTCAGCCGCTTCGCTGCCCTGCACTTCCCTTTCCCCTTTCTCCTGTTGTTTTCCATCTGGTCCTAAGATGTAAGGTCTTTGACAACATCTAGTGTTCATGCAGTGACTAGTATGGTACTGCACACACCTTTGATTTCGTTTCTTGATTTAGGGGCTACTGTATTACAACAAACAGCAGAAGAATGCCAGTGTGAACATCTGCTTTTCATATGCTGCCTTGCAGCCTTATCTAGAGAATCCAGTTTTTTTACTATCCTGGCTAGGAATAAACCTTTAATGAACTACTCAAGATTTTGGTCTATGGGCATTTTTCCACATCTTTTCCCATCTTCTTTTCCCACATTTTAGTTTCCTTCCAATGTTTCATACTGCTTCTGGTAGTCAAGGCTTGCTGAAAGTGTATGCAGAGTGTCAGTGGGCACAGGTTAGTCACTGACCATTGGAACAACCAACTAAGCAGTATCTTTATTGTATATTAACTTGATAGTGTATTTTAGCAACTCTGCATTACATATAAGCATATTTGTATGTGAGAAAGTCCTTACTCTTTGCAGATGGGTGGTTTTTAAAGACAGAGTAATTTTTGTAATGCTTGATGAAGCCCCATAGTGACAGAAAGGGGTATGACATAGCTGTAATAAATCTGCACGCTGTGGAGCAGGGTATGAGTGTTCACAAAGTCAGAGCAGGACTGCGTGAACCTCTGTAAAATGAGAGTTGTCTTCTGTGTTAGTCCAAATTTAAGAAACTGACCTATCTGAATGGAGACAATGTTTGATTGCAAAAGCAGGTGTTTTATTGTGTCTTTCGAAAGTGGTTGATGAAGTTCTGGAAGACAAAAAGGGACAAAATATGTGAATATGTGTGTCTGTGACAGACTTGAAGTTAAGTTTGTATGTTTGGATGACAGAAATAATTATTATTTGGAAGGTGTTGTGGGAGCAGGGATTGTGGTGACTGTGACAGTGGCAATTTGCCATGACCAATTGGCTTTTTAGTCAGAACAGACAGCAGGTTTTGCCCACATGGTTAGCATTGATAAACCAGAGCAATGCAATCAGAAAGACTTCGTATTTATTAGTCAGGACCTGAGACTTCCTCACTTAAAAGGAATGCGTGCCGAAAAGTGTGAGAAGAGTGGAACAGAATAGGAAGAGGCGGGGAGGACCAGGGAATGTATTACCTGAGATATTTTGTGTAAAATGAACTCCTTTATAGAATCATAGAACAGTTTTGGCTGGAAGAGACCTTCAAGATCATTGAGTCCAATGTTTTCCTAGCCCTGTCATCACCACTAAACCATGTCCCCCAACACAACATCTACCTCCATGAATGGTGACTCAACCATCTCCCTGGGCAGGCTGTTCCAATGCCTGACAACCTTTTCAGTAAAGATATTCCTCCTAACATCCAACCTGAACCTCCCCTGAAGCAGCTTAAGGCCATTTTCCTTCATCCTGTCACTCACTACTAGAGAGAACAGACCAACCCCCACCTCTCTACAGTCTCCTTTCAAGTAGTTGTAGAGAGTGATAAGGTCTCCCCTTAATCTCCAGGCTAAACAGCCCCAGGTCCCTCAGCCATTCCTCATACGACACATGTTCCAAATCCTTTACTAGCTTGGCAGCCACCTCTGTACCCTCTCCAGCCCTTCAATATCCCTCTTGTAGTAAGTGGCTCAAAACCAGACAGAATAATCAAGGTGTGGCCTCACCAAAGCTGAGTAGAGGGGAATGAGCACCTCCCTGCTCTTGCTGGCAGCCCTATTCCTGATACAGTCCAGGATGCTGTTGGCCTTTTTGGTCACCTGTGCACACAGCTGGCTCATGTTCAGTGGCCCTCTATTAACACTCCTAGATCCCTCTCTGCCAGGCAGCTCTCCAGACTCTCCTCCTCAAGCTTGTAGTGCTGCAAGGTGTGGCCGAAGTGCAGGACCCAGTGTATGAGTTCCTGAAAGTCATGTAATTTGCCTAGGCCCAGCGATCACATCTGGATCTAGAGCCAATCTAGATCCTGCTGCTGTGCATCTGTGTTGGCGGTTGCCCCACAACTGTAGGAAACTGTTTCCATGACTCCTTTGGCATCTCTTCCTAGTCTCACGTGGAAAGTAGTGGAAAAAATGTTTAATGTTCTTCCAGCACACTCAGAAGGATTTATAAGGGTTTTCCTTTCCTAATGTTCTTAACCTGTCTCCTGATAAGCATTTCTATATTGCAAGCTTGATGAATGGTGGTTCATGTGATTGATACTATTGTGTTTCTTGAACACAATGGTGGGCTGCTTGGTTGTGACTGTCAGATACTCAAGGATGGCTTGTTAGGTAAGTGATAACTATCTATGTTTTATCCATGGTGGCAGATCAGTGTCAGTTCAGACGGGGTGCTTTTCGCTGTGTTCCTGCAACTGGCCTTGGATGCAAAAGTGGTGACTTCTCAACATCTGTCAGGAAAGGAGGAGGCAATGATAACTATGAGGTGAAAGGTGAATCTACAGGTAAATGGAGCACTGCAAACTTAATTCACTAAGAACAGACTACCAAAAAAAAAAAAAGTTTGTGAATCTCATGAAGAAACTGCTTTGTGATATATTTAATTTCCTATTATTTTAGTTGAAGGAAATTTGAGACTTTATTGTTTATACAATAGCTGCTTGAGATACAGTTATACTAAAGTATGTTTAAAAATAGGCGTTGTAAAAAATACAGAAGAATGTTTTAAGTACAGTAATATTATCATTAATATTTTGTTAGATGTTTGGAAGATTTGAGACTTGTATAGCATTGCACCTTTAAAAGAAAATATTCTAATGTGTTAAAATCCCCTTACGAAAGATTTCATTATAGAAGAATACATCTGGATGACCTTACACCTGTGAAGTTGAGGGATTGAAGAGTTATGCATTTCTGCAAGGATTTTTGCAGATTTTTTTCAGAGTAAGGGTCATTATTTCCGGCAGCAGCTAACATATGTATAATTGCAAAAGCACAGCTTTTCACCTGACTGCCCAGTTGCATGTGCTATGTGAATGTGATCAGACTTGTGTATGTACCTCTCATAGCCTTACACTCAGTGTGCATACTTGTGTGGTGTCAGGAGGATGGAGCTAGGCTATTCTCAGTGTCATGTAGTGATAGGACATGGGGCAATGGTTGTAAGCCGGAACATAGAAGGTTCCACATCAACCTAAGAAGGAACTTCTTCACAGTGAGGGTGACGGAGCACTGGAACAGGTTGCCCAGGTTAGTTGTGGAGTCTCCTTCACTGGAGATGTTCAAGACCCGCCTGGATGTGTTCCTGTGTGACTTGGTCTAGATGATCCTGCTGTTGCAGGGGGATTGGACTAGATGATCTTTCGAGGTCCTTTCCAGTCCCTAAGGATTCTATGATTCTATATCCTGAATGGAAAAAACTAATGTTGAGAGGCTAAGAGTTCACAGGGTATTAACTGAAAATAAAATTGTCTTAGTTCCCTTAGAGGTATTAGAGGAACATTTTGTGCTGTTTCTTTGTTTCCTATAGACAAAAATACAATCTGCAAGCCCACTGGCGTTTTAAATACAATATAAATGTCATACATAATTATAACAAGTATGTAAAATGCTTTCGAACATTTGTATTGTATGGAAGCAATTACTGGCAATGACTGCATCACACACCCCTCACATGGGCTAAGGCCAAAAGAAATGAAGGTCTCTAAACAAAATTACTTTATGTGGGTGGGAGGAGAGTGAGTTTTAACTTTTGTTAGGAAGCAACATTGAGCCATATTTTAATGGCAATCACATACTCTGTAACTAAAATAAATACTAATAAAAGTTTTTGGACTTTTGTAACTTGCCATTCTCCGTCACAGGTCTTCTAAAGGAGACTTGCATTTTCATAGTAAAATAGGGTATGATCTGTACAAATACAAGTCTGTGAGAACGTTTCTTCTCCATTTGCTCTGCAGCCAGTTGTGTGGCTGCTGATGCAGTGGATAGTATTTTTTGTCTCTGCATGTTGATTTTACTTACAGTAAACCAGTAACACCTTTTGTGTTTCCAGTTCATATTTGTAAGCACCTGCTCTGCCAAGTGCTTTCTTCAATGGTATCTTTGCAGTTCTGGATGTTCAACTTTCTTTGGAATCCTGCATGCTAACATTGATGAAACTGCCTGCCACAATCAGTTCATACAAGTGGGCATGGAAACAGATGCTTCGTATTTGTATTCAGGAGGTAGATGCTTATTTTCCTTCAAGGAAATACATTCTCATTATATATTAGTGACTTCCACTTTCTTTGCACAGCTCCTTCCTCCAAACAGGCTTTTGCTGATCTTGCTTCTAATGCTTGCACATTTAGGGATGCCCATATATACTCCTTGAGAAGCCTGAATGCCTCACATGCATGAATTACAGCCACTCCTTCCATGCCAGCTGGCCTGAGGAACACAGCCTTTTCTGACAATTTTTCTTTCTTTAAAAAAGAGAGACTGCCTCTCCTTATATCCTGTGATGACAGTTGTGCTACTTCATTTTATAGATAGAAAGAAAGCCTTAGGAGTCAACACCAAAGGAGAGTTTTGCAATTTCATGGTAGAAAATTCAAAGCAGGTGGAGACTCTTAACCAGTGCATAGAACCCCTTAAAAGTGGAACTGAGGAAAGACATTTTCAGGGACTTTCCTACTGTGACTTGTCACACTCATATATTGATATTTGGGAGTTTCTCCCAAAATGCTAGCTGTGATGTTTCATGCACTTAAGTCATGACGCTGCCCTCTTTGTATGGAGTTTGACCATGTGTGTGTTCTGCATACTGTGGTGATGCTGTGTAAGAGCTGAATACAGAATAAGGGAGAATACTTCATTGGAGAAGTTTAAAAGACATTGTATAGTGTTTGCTTTCTGATGTTTCATGTGGCAATGTAAGTCATAAAATAAATAGAGACGTGACATCCATCAGTTGTGAAAACCAGCAGTTAGGAATTCATGGGCAAAATGCATTGTATTGGTCATACACAGTAGTGATATGTCTTTGAATGCTGTTACTACAGGCAGAGGAACTCTTGGAGGGTAGTGCTGTAGCAGTGGATGTCATGAGCATCATATGGCAGTACATACACAAACAAGCAGCAGGGCTGGAAAGTTTTTAATATGGATTATACAGCTGAGGACAAATTAGAAAGCTGGAAGGAGGATAGAGAAGTAGATTAATGCTTTTATTAGGGCATGGAGGAGATTTGGATCAGATTATTTTACATTAAATGAGGCATATAGTGCAATTCTTTTGTCTATGGACATTAGCAGTTTATCTGTGGGTGTACTGTGATTCTTTAGACTATACTTTTGCAGGTCTTACAATCATCAGAGTCCATGTAAGCCTGTAATTTACTTACCTATATCAAATTATCAGAAAGAATATAGAACAGTGTGGATAAAACAAAAAGTACGAACTGCTGTCCTGCCCCCTCAAAATTCCTTCTGAGCTTCAGGGTGAATTCCAGTTAATAAAAAAGAGGCACTCCCTTTTGGCTGGAAAAGATAAATTTCAATAGGAGTGACTCTGTGTGTGTGTGTGTGTGTGTGTGTGTGTGTGTGGTCAAGTGATGCTATTTAGGTACACATGTGCATGCACACGGAGATACACACAGACCCACAGACAACCAGACACAGATTGATTGGGCAGATACTGGAGTTATGCCTTTGAACATTTCTCTTAATGAATATTTCTGTTAACCAGCTGTGTTCCCTGTAGGGTAAAACACTCTTTATTAATATTCTCAAACTAATATTTGTCACTTGAACGTGTCATTTGCATGTAAGTAATTTTTAATGTAAATCTTTGCTGTATCCCTATTAAGTAGGTGCAGTGTAATTCCCACTTTTTACACAGTTTAAAGTCACATCCTCAGGAGTGATTTGCAGATATGGTTTCTTGATTTAGGACCTGTCAGGCTCTGATTACTCTAATCCTTCCACAGCTATGACAGCAGTCAACTGGAACAGCAAACCCATACCTATGAACACTTACTCAGGCTCCCCAACAACAAACCCATGCCGGTTTATTCTTTTCAGTATATTATTTTCAGTGAAAAGGGTGTTTGATATGCTGTTAAACTGCCCTGGAGTGCTGCACTCTTTATTTCTTATTTTCTTAATCCCAGCAAAGGTACCTCACTAAAAAAGTTCTCTGTTGCTCCCATGCATACCCATAATGTTGAGGCGTGTTCTTGTTTCTCTACAAACCATTTTAATTGCGTGCAGTTTCGTGATCATGTTATGGCAAGTGTGATTTGGATTTGGAGTTACAGCATGGCTTTTCTTCCTGCTTGCATGAGAGGGAGTGCCCATGGCAACTTTGTGAATGAAGAAGAAACTTGCTAGTTAAACAGTTGTATTTCCTATAGTAGGGTAGTTGGGTGTACAACACGTATTGGGAATATATACATTTTATACTAATAATATTATGCATCAGCACGTAAAATGTGACTTCTTTGCCTTCTTCCTTGGATTAAAGTAAAACCTGGACCAGACTACAAATAAACGGGAACTAACTTGTAACGGCTGTCTTTTTTTTTTTAAGAGTCAGCTAATTCAGTCCTTACTGTTAGTACTAGGATTCTCTTTAGCATTCATAGAGACAAGTGTATGTAGTGTCAACAGACTTTCTTGAGCTCTGCAAAAATCCGCTTGTCACTTCGTATGAGAAACCTTTTTAAATATGTACAGAAAATATTTTTATCATTCCTTTTGAATTAATAGACTTTTATGTCTGAGCTGGTAAATCTCTCAGCAACCATCACCACCTGATGCAGTGTTACTCTTTCCAGTTTCTTCTGACTTAGAATCATAAAATCATTACGGATTGGAAGGGACCTTGAAAGATCATCTAGTCCAATCCCCCTGACACAGCAGGATCACCTAGACCAAGTCACACAGGAACACATCCAGAAGGGCCTTGAACATCTCCAGTGAAGGAGACTCCACAACTACCCTGGGCAACCTGTTCCAGCGCTCCAGCACCCTCACTGTGAAGAAGTTCCTTCTCAGGTTGATGTGGAACCTTCTATCACAGTATCACAGTATTATCAAGGTTGGAAGAGACCTCATAGATCATCAAGTCTATGTTCCAGCTTACAACCATTGCCCCATGTCCTATCACTACATGACACTGAGAATAGCCCAGTTCCATCCTCCTGACACCCACCCCTCAAATATTTGTAGACATTAATGAGGTCACCCCTCAGTCTCCTTTTCTCCAAACTAAAGAGACCCAGCTCCCTCAGCCTCTCCTCATAAGGGAGGTACTCCACCTCCTTCATCATCTTCGTTGCCCTACGCTGGTTGGTTGTGGTGTGGTCTTCCTCCATTACCTCCTTATTGTGGCTTTGTAGTAAATTTTGTGTGTTCAGTTAATTGGGTGAATCTCAGTGCTTAGTATATTACTATCTTTGATAATCTTTTGTCATTCCTAATTCATAATTCAGTCCTTAGCAGCCTTCCTCTAACTGCAACTCCTCAAACTTTGTGCAGCCAAAGAAAATGAGGCAAGGAGAGGCAGATGAAACTTCATAATTGGAAGTTTTAGAAATAGATTTTCTATAGACATGTATGTATATTTAAAGAGCTTGGCCAAATGATGACTTTGACAAAGATTTAACTAACCAGGAGTGTGAAGTGTTCTGTAGGCTAACAGTTTTAATGGGTTTATCTTAGACAGTTCTTCAGTTGTGAAAGTGTCAGTTAATAATTTACCCATCCCAAGAGGCAGTGGAAGCAATCACACTCAGCAGTGAGGTACTCCTGGGCCTGTCGCAGTGCTGCAGCTCATCTTATCACAGAAATATGCCATTGGATGCGACATCAGCACTGTGTCTGCACTTTGACAAATGAAGTCTTGTAAGAGCTAAGTAAGGCATGGGAAGTTTTGGAACGAGCAAATAACTCTTCAGCTGTTTTCTGCAGTAATGGATTACTGCAAATATCCATCTGCTACACATCAGAAGGAACACAGGTTAAAATGAAAAGATTTGAGGCTTCGTGGTACTGTGCTTTGGGATGGTTGGTTTTCCGTGTTTAGTTGGTTGGTTTTTTGTTTTTTAAAAGAAACACAGAAAATATGTCTAAAATCCAGAGAAACAGTTAGCAATGTTTGCGTGGTATTTGGTAAATAAATCTTGTGCTTTGATGAGGCACTGCAAGAGCCAGAATTTTCTACCAGAAACGTGAATGTTTAACATAAAAAAAGTCCTGAAATATATAGTATTTTACCATCACCCTTTACCATGCAATTTGTTCAGATGAAGTTGTTAACATGAAATTGCAGCAGATTAAGCACTATTTATGTGAATTTTATTCCAGCATTTACTCATTGAATTACACTGTACTACCAGGATGGTAAGTTTTGTAATTTGTTTTCCACCCTATGAAGAATGTTTCCTCACAAATATTCACTTTTGCATGCATTTTTTATTAAACATTGTGCCATTCTAAAGATTTACAGTTATTTAATAATGATTTATTATAGTAATTTATTCTGCCAGCTGTGGCACATTTTTACTGGAATTTGTAAATCAAATGTATATTGAAATTCACTAGAAACATGCATTTCAGAATCTAATGAAATGTACTCCAAAATTGTTTTTAGAAGTAGGCAGCTATGTGACTGAACTGTAACTTTCAGTTTCTAGTGCTATATGTAAGATTTTCCCCCACCTGTTTTATTTCCTTGCTATTCTTGCATGTGATGGTATGATTCACAGGATCAGTGAGTCTTGGTGCTCATGTGTGAAACAAACAGGAACAAAGCTGCAGAGCCATTGACTTTGTCCTCCAAGGCATCAGGATCAAATCATGCACTTGACCTGCAGTGATCAAGTCACGTTAAGGATTAGGAAGACATCCTGACAGCAGTTTCAGTGTGCTTCTAATTGCTGTCTCTGTGTTGTGATAGAAAGTGCATGTCCTGAATTCAATAAGACGTAAGAGACACTAAGTGACTTTAATATTTGAGGCAATAGAAAAAATGTTTGGGGGGGGCAGGGAGAAACCAATAGTATTTTTACAATAGTTTCAATAGTACAGTTTCATTTGTAGCTTAACTACAAACACTACATTTAGGTAATTTAAAAGTTCTGGTGAAGCACAATGCCAGTAATTCCCTTTTCAGTTTGTACTCTGATACCTGCTAGTCTTGGCTCTCGGAAAATCTGGCATAAGCTATGGGTGTGAAGTACTCTTTAAAATTCCAGCTCTGTGTATCAGTATCCCAACACTAAAAATCAAAATTAGATACTTCCTTTCTCCTATCTGTTGACCCTCTTGATTATCCAGGTTATAAACCTTTCTAGACAGTAACTTTCTTTCTTTCATTTGTAAAGCACCCAGCACAGCTGCAGGAGGGAGACAGGCTGGGCTTGGTTTTAAGTCTCTTAGACTTTAATATAGACAGAATGCAGTCAACAGCAATGAAGCTGTCGCTCAATTCTTGTGTAAATAATTGTGAGTTAAATTGTCTACAAGCGAGAATTGAAAATACCTCACTTCTTAGAGAGATTTACTTTGTGGGTTTGGTTTTGATCTTAAGAAAAGCAGCTGTTCTAATGCTTTGCGAAAATCAGCAGCTGTGAACGTGTGCACAGGATCCCAACTTACCAGAGAAGCCGTGGTGCTTCCTTGTTTGTTAAAGATCAGAAATAAAATTAATTCAACACAACAGGTTAGAATACTGAAAGATTGCTTCTTTAATTTTTGTGAATACAATCTCTAACATGACAATAAGTAAAATAGTCATGACAGCATTAGAGACAGAAAGTATGGGAATTACTCTCTATGAGATTATGTGTATGGTAGAAAAACAAGTAAATGACGTGTTTTTCCAAAGTCCCAGTATCAAAAGAAACCAAACCAAACCAACCACCAAACCATAAGTCTTTGAGAAAAGTGAAGAAATTTATTCCCATTCCCTGTGCAGGGATGGGATGATTTTCATACTGTGATTGTAGGAGCATTCACAACAATATTGAAGCCAAGAGTTCAAGATTAATTTATTAAACAACTTCATAAAAGAGTGGTTTTTTCTTAAGAACTCTAGATTACTTGACAGGAAACAGCTGATCTTTTCTTTGACGATTTCTAGGTGGTTTTTTTCACCCCAGTTACCCTTATACACCTAGCTCTTCTGTTAAGTGTGTCACACTATAGAGTCTTCCATGTGTTTACATTGATGTTTATCCTGTATTCCTTTTGAAAAGTGACCTCCAAAGCAAACAAAGCTGCTTGTGCACTGATTTTGCTTGGCTTGGCAGGATTTTAGTTTTTCTCAATTCTTCTTGTATTAATCTTGTATGTCAGGAGGGAGTAAGAATATAGGGAAAGTTTTCAGTGTTAAAATTTCTACATTGCTTTACTCTTTTAGTCTCTTTGATTTAAAACTCACTGAGATTTTTCTTCTTTAGAAGGCTCATTCCTAGAGGATCAGTCCTCTAGCAAAAGAGAAAAAAAGGCAATTGATTGTATTTTTAAGTCAGAGTTTCTTGTCCATCCAAATGTGCTCCTAAGAGAAATTTAATGTTTTAAGCAAAACAGGACATGCCTTCCTTTTTAGCGGTTTTACTTAAGGAGCTAATATTTTCCTTCAGAGTGACAAGAGAATATTGCATTTTTGGGAGGTTAAAAATCTTTATAGATAATGATCAGGCTTTCCTTTAGCTTGCTGTTTTAACATCGAAGTAGAGAGTGGAACAGTCTTGTGCTGTTTTAAACTTGTTGTAAGCTGTGTATTACCTTCTAAGAAATGCTTACTCAGTAACTCATCAGCATACAAAATCTTAACGCGTTTTGCTTACCATTTTTGGACAACAGGGGCATAGACCACTGTCACTCTGGTTATTTTCCACCTACAAAAATAATTCATTTTTGTAACATGGGCCTAGGTGTTTCTTATAACTGTCTTTTTATCATGTTTACAGGTATCCTGGAAGCAAGTTGGATGGAGGATAATCGCTATCATACTAGAATTATCCTGCATTCTAATACCTGTCTCTTAGTTCTGTCTTTAGAGTACAACCTGCTGATTAAACTTAAAGTAATAATTGTAATGGGTTACTCTTTTTTTTACTGCTCAGCTTTGCTAATCTTGAAGGAAGCTGAAACAGTGAGACTGGTGTTGGGTAAGAGAGGGAGAAACAGTCTTAAAGTGCTCGCATCCTGAGGGAGATTTGGTGGGTATCACTTGCGCTCAACCGTACTGTTGCACTTTTCTGTCATGGAGCGTCTCTTTCACAGAATACTGCATGAATGCTTTTCAAGGGACAGCTTTCTTCTCCTCCCATCAGCCAACCCTGGGAGGATTCAGTTCATGTTAGTGTCCTTTCGTCACATTTCCCAAGTAACAGTCTTGGGGGCTGTTACTCCTTGCTGTGATTAAACCTTGCCTATGTTTCCAAGAAGTATTTGGCATGAAGAAGAAAATACTGTCTTGCACATTGGCAAGTTTTTAAAGGGATATTTATGTACCACACAGGCATTTACAAGCCCAGTTTTCAGATTAAAACTAGTAAGAGAAAGAGTTTAATCTCAGGTGATAAAATGTCTGTGTCTCATTGCTGAAGCTTCTGTTTGTAATACAAGTAAAAGACTTCACATCCCAGGGAGAAAAAGGAGTAACAGGCATGTCCTTTTGTTTTAGGACCCACTAGTACAGAGTGGAAGATCTTAAATTCAGATCGAAGTAACCTTTCTTTATCTGGCTTCAGAAAGGTCTGAGGGGTTGGTTTGTTTGGTTTTTTTTGCAGAAGATGCAAGATGTTATTGCACATACTATTCAATTTCTAACACTACCTGAGATATAGCATAGGACTTTCTTGTGAAGTGGTGCTTAAAACTGCCTTTGTACCATTCAGATGCAGGCCAAAGGCCAGAGGAATATTCTACATTTGAGGGCTCAAGTAACAACCTGTTATCTGGAACACCCTCCACTTTCCAATTCTCCAATTCTTGAAAATACCCCCACCTTTCTTTGCCTGACCCTCAAGTCCTTGCTCTTTGCATAACAAATTGACTTGCGAATGGTTCTTTGTTGTCAGTCTTATAAATCTGTTGGAATTACTGTAAAAACAAAATTCAGTTTAGTCTTCAAATAGCACTTTTAAGTCAAGAGCCACCTTGTCCCAAGTAGGTCAGATAAGAGAGTCAAGGCAGAGACTGTCCATTGTAATTGTCTTTTAGAGTGTATTTTCCCCCATCTCTCCAACATTTCCACTCTCTCTTCAGTTGTGTGACTCGAAAGAACCCGAAAGCTTCAATTTCAGGTCTGGCTCCTAAAGAAAACTAGTCTTGTTCATTTGTGGGTTGGGAATAGGGGTTTGAATTGGCATAGACTTGTGGATGCTTTGGGGCTGGAGCACACACAGGTGTGGGTTCCAGATGCTTGCTATCCTGTATTAATGTGGCTTGTCTGTGAAACCATGACATCCACAATACTATAGAAAGGTCCATGCCTGTGGTGGTTTGGGAACTATGCCCAGAGAGAGAAATTTTAGTTTTTAAAGAGAGTTAAAACAAATTCACAGACATCCAGCTTAGAAACGCTTAGATGATGCAAAATTCTGTTCACAAGTTTAATTTTAGCAGAGGTGCAGACAGTATTTCACATGAAAATTACAGATTGTTCATAAACAGCATTTTGGTGTTTTGAAGATGAACAAGTTTATTTGCCCTGTAATGTCTTAACACAGGAGCTCACCCCGATTGTGTCTCCTACTTTGCTGGCATAACCAGTATGCAAATATAGCAGAAATGTGCTTTCAGCCTTTATAATGCAGTTAGTGTCTTTTCACCTGCTATGGTAGCAACACAGAGAGCATCTTTTCTATGGGGTAGAAAATAGAAGAATGTATCCAGTTTTCTACCAAATGTGCTGAAAATTTTCACATGTATTTATCCTTAAACCTGTTTGGCACAATTTTTGTGCATTTTTGACACAATTTTTGAAGGGCAAACCACCTCAGATTTCTTTCTTTCCTTAAAGCATGGAAAAAAAGAACATTTTTATCTTTAATTTTATGTTGAAGTAATTTTTTTAGAAGTCACACAAACTATTGTCCTATATATTAATTTTAACAGGATAGGAAGTATTTTTTTTAATCTGCCCCTGCTCTGCCTGTGCAATTTTATTATTTAATAAAGAAATGTCTTTGTGTATTATCTTTCACACAAACTTTATCTCCAAAACACTGTGCAGCATTAATACTTTTTTTTTACTAGAAGTTAAGAGACATAAACATGAGAACAGAAACATATTGTTTCCAGATGAAGGCTGAAAATAGATGGAAAATGAGGGAGAGAAATGCAGCAGGGTGGTTCCAGATGGCAGGCATTGCAGAGGAGAAGGTTCTTGCAGCCATGTTGGGCAGAGTGTAAAAAAGGGACAAAATAAGGAGTCTGATGCCAAGAAGAGGAAGCTGAAATATAGAGTAATCAATGTGATATTGTAGGAAATTTGTAAATATTTTTAGAATTATTATCCTTTTTTAATTGAGAGTTAATTTCTCTGTGTGCAGTGAGAGTATTTCGAGTGAAAGGATGTTATAAAAGTTTATTTTCCCTACTCAGCAGGTGAGCAGGTGCTTTGGGGTGGGGTTTTTCTTTACGTTTTTCAAGCAAAATAGTAACTTGTAAGTACTTAAAACTTCATTGAGTCTTATTGCACTTCTGAGTATGTTATAAATTATTTAATTGTCTGATGGATATGTGGCTACCTAACTATAGGGCTTGAAATATGCTCTGTTCCTCTAATACACTGGAGTGAGACCTGTTTATAAAGTATTTAGTATTGGTTTTATAGTGCACTATTATCAACAGGAGACCATGAAGCTCAAAGATCAATCTCATTTTGGCCCACAGCATTAATGCTGCTTTATGAAACTCTGTGACAGGTCACTTAGACAACAGCTCTTAATGAAAGGACTTTGTGCCAGTGTGTGGCCGTGTGACTGTCTGTTAGTAAGACATACTTCAGTTGCTGCCAAGGCTGCAGATGAATCTCTTTGTCCAAGTCCCTGAAGTGACTTTGTGGCTGGTGCTGCTGCTGGCCAGGTGATGGAGCTAATCATTTCCTCAGTCCTCCAGAGAGAAGAGGAGGCATACTCCTGAGTTCTTGCTAATGTAGCTTTTCCTAATTGTCCAGAGAGCTAGTAGGACAGTGGGCAGCTCAGGCAATTCTGTGTACAGTAAATGAGTCAGTAATTAGAAAAACATAGCTGCTCTTAATTCAGTCTTGCATTTGTGTGTGACGTGTCTTTTCAGCCAACTACAATTCAGCTGTCCACAAACCATGAGGATTTGCAGGTCAGTTTGGTTATTGACAGAGTTATGTTTTACACACCAAGTAATTGTTACTAGGAAGCAGCACAATAGCTTATATTATTGAATATTAGATCATAAGCTTAGTCTGCACTTCAACCCTTCAGGCTGTTGTAGGAACCAAAAACTCTGCTTGTTATAGGATGAGAATAATTAAATTAACTACTAGAGCATAAATTGCTCTATAAAGATCTAGTACTAAACTAGTGTCCAGAACATACGTTATACAGTTTCAGGATATTTTTCAGAAACCAAGAGCAAAACTTCTGGAGCTTGATGGTATATTAAAAATATAAACCCCAGATAATCAATAGCTGAAAGACGCTGTAATATAGCCGTGCATCTGTACAATAGCAAAATGATAATTTGCAGAATGTAAACGTGTAAATGTGGGGCGGTTTAGACCAAAGTACTTGAATTGCCTTTATTGATGACTTACACAAATTGGGTTTCTGCATAGCTATTTTAACAGCAGCTATGAGTTTGCTACTAGTTGTGTTGAATCCTGAACTTAATGTCTCAGCAGATACAACTGGTTTTGAAGCGCTGTATTTAAAAAGTGAAATACATCCTTTTCTTGTGTTACACAACTTCTTGTGTTATATGGCATGTCTTTTGAATTCCATGTTAATCAAAGCAGAACGACGGCAGCTCACTATTACTGGGATATGGTGGGCCATACAGGCATCTCATCAGATGCACAGTTTAAATCAAAGACTCTCGGAGCTAGTTCTACCTACTGTGCTTTGAATCAGATTCTTATACCTTGACATGGTCATCTTTTACCCTTTTGTATAAACAACTAAGCAATAGATTGACTTGCATGAAAAAAAGACACTGACACAAACACAGATACGGAATGAGGAGTGGTCATGAAACAGTGCCACGTGTGCAGAACAAGCTGCCCTGTTTTAACCTGTCTGCAAATTAAGGGCTTTGCACCTTTGCTAAATATGTAATATATTTCTAAGGAGAGCATGAACTTCTCTAGTTTTGTTTATTGTCTACATATATGTAGTGGTTGTTACTGATTAACTACCATGCTAACATGGAGAATGGCTTTTAAACAGCAAGCAACTACGTAGAAAATTTAGTGGGCACAATCAACAAAATCTTGGCATTAGATTGTGTGTTTTTACAAGGTTTTTATCAAGTTGCTTGTTTGTATAGCCCTGTGCATCTATTTCACATGTTTTGTTGTTTATATGTGGGTATCCGCTGTTAATCTTGATCCTTTTGATTTTCACTTGTGTACTCCCTCAGTTGTTGAACACGCAAACTGGCATGTGTGAGGTATCTCCCTTACAAACTAGTTTGAGAACCATGGATGTCATTTCCCCTGTTATGAACTTGAGTTTCAGGCGACCTGAACCCCCAGTACTGGCTTGTTTAAATAACAAATTAAAATCCACAACAAAAGCAAGGCAAGAATACAAAACTATGTATTATTTATCACCTGCAGTGGAGCATCTCAGCCAACTTTCACGCTATGATCATGTTAAATGCTGAAGGACGGTACATATGGATGTCATTGTCCTGTTTGGGGTTTTTTTAATGTATTTATTCTTCTCTTTCTGTAACTTTTTAAGTGGCTGAGTGGCTAAAATCCTGATCATCTCTGTCTGATGAGGCTTTTATCTGCAGGCAGTGGGTCACAGTTTTCACCTTTGTGCTAGTGTTGTGTCACAGCAGTCTTTGTAAGGGTTTTGTGGTATGAGGTGCTCATGCATAGTTTGGCAAAGATGTGATTAGGATCAGCTGCAGTGTGACAGCTTGCTAAGAACCGAAGCTTTCATAACATGAATGTACACTTTCAGACTCCTAATCAAAAGTCTTCTTTGAGGATAAAGGTCCTGTCATATCACCTAATGTGTCATGGAAGTTAATATCTGTCTAAAAAGAAGGATGAATAACCAACTTAGAGTAGGCTGGGGTTGGAAAATATGATTTTTTAATTATAACTGAAAACTTTATTGATGTTGAAAAGTTCTGCCATGCTTCAGTTGTCTGAAGATAAGGATTCTGAGCACTTTTGACCTGAAAATTCTTTCGTAAAATATAGATGTGGACCCTTCCAGAATGTATGCATTAGGCACACACATCAAAGTGAAAAACAGATTCCTGAATTCACAATACTGTTGATAAAGTGGAGAAGCAGCACCGGGCAAGGATATTTGGAACATGGGGCTAAAATGTATTGGGTCTCACTGTTGCATGATAACATTTATGCATTTTGTTTGTAAGCTGGACGTCACCTATGAAAACTCAGACAAAAACGTTTTGCAAAGTAAGGAAGGCAGATATCAGAGAAAATACCACACTGAGAATTTTTTTTAATTTAAAATACGGACATTTGGGTGGTTTATTTGATTACAGGAGTTTTACTTTATTAACAACGTGTCCGTCCACCTTTCTGGTTTCTTCCATTTCAGACATTTGTTAGCGTTTTTTAATGCTAACATGTCGTGGAGTAAGTCCCACAGATAGATCTTAAGGAGAAGGGGATGATAAAGAATGGCATTTCCACAGTAGAATCACTGAATACGACTGGTTTTGCATTTTTTTCAAGTATGTGATATTACTCAAAGGACACAATTCACAACTTTTTTGTTATCGATGGGATATAATATGTGACCATGATCCTTACAGTCTCTGGTCATGCATTATTGTAATGACAAATAGAAGAATTTTTTCTTACTTGGTGAAATAGATCTTTTTGGAGACAGTATGGACTGCTCTTTCAAAATAGCTTTTAAACAACTAATTGATGTAAGCTTGGTTGTTTCAGCACAAGTGAGGGCTGATTGTCATGCGATGTGGAGAAACCATTTTCATTATTTTGGCAAGAACAGGGACAGTTTTGTCCTGACAAGCTATTAGATGAATACCAGAATGTGTCACATGAAAACCCACTGATCTTTAACCCAGCTATCTACTTAACCAAGCCTAGAAATGAATAGTGAATAAGGCGAGAGCAAAGGCCAGTTTACTGTCATTGCAAATTATAGAAACTGTTAACATTTGCAGCAAAATGAACTCTGGGAATTACAGGTACTCTCTAGGAAGTCTCTCGGGGGTGTACAGGCTCAGGAAAACTGCGTACACAGATACAGTATCACTAAATGTGTATGTCTTGTGTATAAATTGTTACTGTTGAAAAAACGGGACATTTGCATAAAAAGACATAAAGATTTTTCTGAATCTTTTGCCACTACCTTCAAAGAATCTTGAGAATAAACACCAGATGTAAAGAATTGCTCCTTTAGAGCAATCAATTGATAGTTCCATTATATAGAAACGTAGATACTAAATGAACAGAAATAACGAATCTGTGCTCACTGTTTCATCATATTGTTTTTCCCCAGGAGTAGTCTTGAAGATGTTGCTGCATGTACAGTTAATATAAACATTTATACTGAACTCCTAGATGCTTGAAAAACAAATAATGTAAAGATCAGTAACATTTTAAAATGATCAGTTATGGGAATTAATGCTTACAGAAAAACACCATTCTTTCTTGCCCTGCTAGTAGAATCACATTGTCTCCCAACAGTCTTGTTAGCTCATACTAACTGAAATGCAAATTCTTTCCAACTAATTGGACCTCGCTGAATGTACATGTACAGTACATAGTTATATGCATGTAGATTTTTTTTAACTAAATTCCTCTGTAATTATTTTCTTGATTAATATCTAAAGCAGAGACATGGAGCAAAAATCTCTTTCAAGAGTTTACATATTGTTGAACATTAAAAAGTTAGGAACTGTTGCAGGTTTTAACAGCTTAATTAATAATACAAAGTAATTGGAACAAAAAGGAAATATTTTTCAATGTTTAGTCATTTCGAACTAGTGGCATTAACCCTTTCATTGAACCCTTAGCATCGAAATGATAAGAATAATGGAATTTATAAAAAATTATATACTTTTACATAATAGAGCATATTCTGCTGGCTCAGTCTTCTTATTTGCATCACCTGGGCTTTCTCTAATCAACTTTCCTATCATTCTTGCCATATGGTGCTTTTCTGTATCGGTAGTTTTAAAAGCAGAGACAAAATCATTATTTTTAAAAGACTTGCAAAGCCCCACATGTAATGTAATTGTCTTTGACAGTAAGTAATGTGTTAGTTAAAGTGAAATGAGGAGAAAACAACCTTACATGCAGCTCACTTAAAATTCTCAAACTTACAAGCAGACAACTGCAATGGCACTCTAGGTGAAGTTCCATTGGAACTTGGATTCAGTAGCCACCTCTTCTGTTCGGCACCCGTGTATTCCCAGGAGCTGAAATGTAAAATAATTTCACAGATACTTTTATCTTTCAGCACAAATGCCACAGGACAGAATTAAAATATTTGCAGAAC
>VXBP01004144.1:126044-140944 GCA_013400115.1 Rhinopomastus cyanomelas
TACACTGACAGTTATGTTTATGCTTAATTTCTTCTTTCAGTAAGAAGTCAGATTAAATTTTAAAAGTGAAGACAAGGTTCTTTCCATTTCAGCCACAAAAGTGTTAACATAACTAGATCCTGACAACGATCAATTGATAAATGACGATTGAACCGCATAGGTAGTATTAGAATGTCTGTTTAGTATTTAGACCTTTTAAACAGCTTTAGTCTCTGTGGTCTCTGGAACTAGAAAATGTTCAATACTGACATGGAGAGGAGGCAAAACTAAATAAAAGACTATAACAATGTGTAAGGGGGGGGGGTGTGTGTCAAATAATTTGAGACAGCTAGCTCATTAAACCAAGACAAACATTTATGCACTCAAGCTGGGCCCTTTGGTTTCTATTTTCTTTTTAAAATAATATTTGACTGTGGTAATTTTTCAGTATTAGCAGGAATTTGTACATTATTGAACATGTGTGGTCATGTTGTATCTTGCATATAAGGACAGAAGTAATGTACTAAATGATTAAATGTGTGCTAGATGCTGCATCAGTGTGTGTGCTTCCATTGGAGTACACATAGAGTAATGTTGCAGAGGTGGTAATGTCGACCAGATTTATTTCTTGAAAGTCTGTGCTTCACATGTTTGTGTCCTGTGTTAATCTCACTGTCTCATTTTGTTTGTTTGCTTATCATGTGCTAAACATATTCAGTCCAAATATGCTTTCATCATGCTTTTAAGACAAGGGTAAGTTGCTTTGTTAAAAGCATTTCTCTTCACCTCAAGGATAATATTTTGTCTTATATTTCTGATTTGTTAAGGCTGTTGTAACTCTGTAGCTTGCTCAGACTGTAAGCAGAGACTATACGCAAGTGCAGCTGCAAATTTGTGCCTAAGAGGCAATGCTTCTTTCTAAATAACAAAAATGTTGAATATTGTTTTCTGTTACGTATTTTTATCGATTTGTTAATTATTTCTAATCTGTCTTATGGAAAAGTAAGTATTTTTTATTTTTCCTATGCTTTAAGAAGAATTGTTTTCATTAACGACAAATTTAACGTGACGTTATGAAATGTACATAACTTGCAAGCAAAGTTTGGCATGGTTTGAAAGAACAGTTTAATGAAAGTTTTCCAGCTATGCATAGCAGTGCTAGAGACGTTTCTTTTTTAAATTGTTACATATAACACTGGCTTTCCAGGATCTTTAGAAGCAAACAGTCCCTGAGCACCACCACTTTTCCTTGTGGTTGTGACCTAAACTCAAGCAGATTTTTAGTACCAAGATTAGAGCATGGCAAGAAGAATTGAGAACAAGAAATAACCTTGCAATCCTCCCTGCTTAACTATCACCCCCACTGTACTGCTATTTGCATACTGTAGGAAGGAATAACTTTTTCAAAACCTGCTTCATCATAACAGGGAACTGCACGTGTCTTAGAAACATTAGGATTGATTGTAAAGGTTTGGGCTATTAATATGAAGTGCGATATTACTTATTTCTTAGAGAATGGGAGTGCATGAAAATGCCCACATTCCAGAGCAGAATTTTTTTGGTGGGATGAGAGGAGAAGAGGAATAGTCACCTAAATTACCTGAGAGAAGTTTATGACATGGCCACTTGACTGCATTGTTTTTGCCTGTGCACCTTTTGTCCATGTAGAAGTGTGTGATTCACTTGAAAGGGGTCTTCCCATTCTGTATACAGAAGAATGTCTGATAACCTCAAAGGGCATAAATCTTAACTTTTAAAAAGGAGTGCCTCTTCGGGTCACTTTGATCAGTGACAGGTCGAGAATGAGCAGAAACCCTTGGCTTCTCTTCTATGCTCATCTGGTTAAGTCCAGGGCACCCACTGCCCATTCTGGTTCTGGCAAGGAGTTGTTAACAACAGAAAAGAAGGTCTGGATTTGATAGAATTTATTTTTTTTTTTAAAGCATGCTTTTGTGATCGTCTGCTTTCATAAATGTTTTGTGCATTTGTCAGAATAAGAAACGTCATTTTCCTTCATCCAGTTACCTTAAGGGCTGTAACGTACTAAAATACTTTGAAGTCATTTCAGAAACAAGACCATAAGAGAAGTGGCTGCAACCCACAGACACACAAAATGCCACAGCTATGTATGCCTTTTTGTTACAAAAGAAGCATGTTTAATCTGCTTCAGGTAGAAAGGTAATAGTCTTTCCAGAAGCTTTTTTCAATCTGAGAGTGAAAAAGCTGTACATCAGAATTATAAATGGATCTGTGCGTCATTATATAGTAATTTAGGATTCACTCAATGATGTAACAAAATTAACAACATAATTTCATTGTGTAACTGTATCTTATTAAAGAACAACTGTCTGACATTCTCTTACAGTTGCTTTATTTAACTTCATGCAAATATTATTAGTAGTGACATTTCTCTATTGTACATTAGATTCTTTCATTAGCATGATGTGTTAGTTATCACCAGAGAAATCACTTCTAGGTAGTTGAGCGGGAAGGCAAGAAAACTAAAAATTAAATCAAGGATGTATATTAATATAGACGCGTCTGTTCACGAGAGATATGGTACTGTAAATTCAACTTTTTTTTACCTTGCATAAATGCATGGTTATTCCAAGGAAAACGAAATAATACAACACATGGAGCATGCATTAATGTTGCTACAACTATTGAAGTGCACTGTCTGTTTTGAGCTCTGCCTGTGTTCTTCCATCTGATCATTGCTAACATTGATGTAGACATAGGCACATAAACTGTTTATTGAACCAGTATTTAAAAATAGGAGCGTTGTGTAATGTCTAATGGATTGAAAGTGGAAGCTTTTTAAATATTCCTGGATTGCTGGTCAGAGAGGTGGCGTGCAGTTATAGACTTTATTAAGTAATTAACTGTTTTACTGTAGCATATAACTTCTAATATAGGTGTACATGCAAAAAGACTTCAAACTTAACAGGCTGTAATTCCACACATTGATTTATTAAGAACATTTTTGGAGGAAGAGTAACATTGGCAAAATGCATTTTGCAGTTTACGGTAATTAACAACAGTCTTTGTCCGTAAGTGCCAGCAAACATAATGATTTTATTTAATTTTATTACATTTTTTTATCACACCATTTTAAAGATTATCTGACCCCAGGTGGGGATTTTTTGTGTTGACATTCAAGACTAAGTTTATCTGCTGATAGGAATTCAGAAGCTTTATCAAGTTGCATTGTCTCACTTTAGAAACTTTCTTTAATTTTGGTAGGTATTTTGATAAAGCGTGGTTTAGACCTGTAATGGTTCTTGTCCTCTTAGCAAACTAAAATATTTGCATAAAAGATTTTGTGCCACTTCCAAAATGCCAGAGAATAGAGTTAGTAGAACATATTGTGCACAACAAAAGCGCAGTGTGTTTTTGTATGGCTTATGGCACTAGACACACTTATGTGCAGTGATAAATACGTTGGCCATGTGCAAGATGAGTGATTAAAAATGAAAAAACCCTCTTTCAAAACTTCTCAACTAAGAGCAAACTGTTCTCTATTCCTCTCGATACGTATTAATCTCTCGTGTATATACATACGGTGTTTGAATGTATTTATGCCGTTGTATATTTCACTGATGTGCTAAGAGCACTGTCAGACCATTGCTTAACTTTGAGATACATAAGCACGAAGCTGTAAAATCTGCATGAAGCATATATTAAAGCACATGCTCAAAAGTATTGTGCAGCGAACACCAGTGTTTAATATTCTGAAAATATATATATAGTTTTTTTCAATTTTCTAGCTTGTATTTTAAAAGTTACTTTTTCATGTATAGTTTTATGGGGATTTGATTAATGTAGTGACAGAACAGATTTGGTATATAACAGCAGCAGTCTCCTGCTCTTATGTCAGGGTTAAGAGCTAAGGCAAATCTTCCCTAACTAATTAGATGCTGAGTAAGGCATCTTAGTGAAGTTGGGGCAAAAGTGAATGGGCCACAGCTGAGGCAAGACTGCAAGGACTGTGGTGATAGTGAAAGCATTCACGTTTGCCAGGTCGTTGTGACACTGTGCTGTTTGCAAAGGAACACTCTGTTCACTGATACAGAACTGCCATCATCAAGTACAATCAGAAACAAAAGCCTTAAAGAGCTTTTACTTTTTACTACAAACACTCAAAACATATGCTGTGTATACCTTTCTTTGCACAGTTATTTTTCTCAGGTAGGAATCCTTGTGCTTTTGTAAAATGATTTGCCTAGCAGACTAATGTTTCTTTGCAGTTAGGATTTCCAAACTTGGGGCTCTTAGTATACCCAGGAGGTGATGAATCACTCTGGCTTAAGAAAGAGAAGGCTGCAACAGAGAAGGGGGGAAAAGGGAGAATTCCATTGTTTCCGTCTCTTGATCTTTCCAGTTCATAGAGAGTTACTAATGCAGCTTTTTACCATCATTTGTAGAGTAATGACAAAAATTCAGCGTCTCCATAAACTGTAACTAAGGCATTTGTTTTTTGCCCAGGCTACTTGTAGAAAGGGGTGCAGCTAAAAAGCATTTTTATTAAATGGCAGTCTGTACGTGTAAATACAGTTTTTCAATGAGGCAAAATGCATTCTTTAACATCAGGCTGTCTGACAAATGTCCGAAATAAGAGACTGTACATCAGCCTATATGCAGGCATGTGTTGCTTTGTTACTGCTCGCCCCACTCATTAGTGTAAAGCCCTAATGCCTCCTTTCCTTTACTGAAATACTTGACAACTGTTTTCTAAATGATTTTCCTTTGCTGACAAAGAACACAGTGCCACTTCTGTGGCTGTGTCACACAACATTTTGTCATAGGCCATCTCTTTTGGGGGGCGGGGAGTGAGCATCTCAGGATTGCTTTGATCAGTGTGAACTTGCCAACAATGTACCATTGATGCTATTCTGATTCTCCCGGGAAGCCACTGCATCCCCATACTCTACTGACGATGCGTATCTGTGCACTTGTGCAAAGGAAAGGAGTATCGTCTGCCACTTACAGAACACAGGCGTGGAGAAAATTACTTTATTACAGTCTGCCATGCCTTCCCATACACAGCACAGAAGTCATCAAGCTTTTATTTTAAAGTGGATAGTAAGCCAGACTTTAAGAAGCTTTATGGAAAGTGAGAAAATTTATACTGGGCATGTCATTAAAGCTGAAGTGTACTGTCCCTGGCAGGTAAACTTACTGTGATATCTGAGGTGTCATATATTTGGAGGTGGACCACAACATAAATATGTCACTGGAGATCAGTTCTGCAGTCTTTTGCCTTGTGAATTTTGAAATCTGCCCTTACAGAGGAAATGCAGCAGTGTGGTAAATGTCTGGGGTTTGATTTGGCTCTTTATTTTGCCTAGGGTTCTTTTTGTGATACCTACTGCAACTAATGTTGAAAAGAGCTTTCACTGGGTTTTGTTTTCTTAGCAGTTTTAACAATGCAGGGAAGACTGAGACACACCTGATGAACACAATTTTTGAATTGTGGTGGTTCTTTTTAAACTTTTAACCAGGGAAGGAGATGGATCGCCTGATTTATCAGTATATGTATTTTCTCCTTGCGTTCCATAGTGTATTTCTTAAAGATCAGTAACTTTTAAATGCAGTACTTTGAACAGTTTGAAGGAAAATGTTGCACAATTATGTTCTTTTCAGATGAACAATTGAACATTTGATGTGTACCAATGAGAGGAGAATAGAATGTAAAGGATTATATCCTCACCGTGATCAAGCATGTGTTTTCCATTCATGTCATTGGAGGCCCTGTCATGCATCAAGGACAGCATACAGTTTAGGTACAGAATTACAGATAGCAGTGTATTAGCCTTCAGAGTGAGCTGTAACAAGGAGCTTAGTTCTGTAAGCCTTCTGTACATGTGAAACTTTTATGAAGCTAAATGTGCAGGTATTTTGCATGACAAGATTATATAGTGGTAAAGAACAATGTTCGTGTATTTTAATCTTTTTCTATTATTTACACAATGAGGAGATGAGCATCATTTAAAAAAAGTTGTGTGTTGCATTTTCTTGAGGAAATCTGAACATAGCCTCTTCTATTACAACTGAGAAATTAAACCAGTTTATCTGTTAAAGGTCTGAGCTTTTAGACATTGTGGTTCTGTACATGATTTTATGTACACCTTACTGAAAGCTCAGTTTTTCCTGGCGTATCCTAGAAGCCAGTGCAAAATAATGCTTTCTTCCATTCTTCCAACTTTGAAGTTTTGGATTTTTTTTAACTCGAAATGTTGAATGAAATTGGGCAGTGTAATTCAACATGAAATTAAATTGGAGTAGAAATGTTTACAAGACTCTTTGCTAACTGGAATCGCCAACTTTTCCACAGGAAGAGCAGCAATGCAGTCAGATAAAAGGCAATTTAATCAATAAAATAGCATATTTAAAGGAATTAGTCTCATTTACATAAAAATTTGGATGTCCAAGTGTTCGCTCTTTGTCCTCTCATTAAGAGCAGAAAATCTCCACAAAACAAGACAAACCCAAACAAACCTGAAGATGTTATTGTCAGACCTTTTTATGCAGATTGATTTCCTCTTAGCATATTCATTGCCCTTTGCCTGCACAGAGTGCAAGAGCTTGTGTACTGTACTGCAGTTTTATTACTGGTTTGAGAGGGATGCCTTGTGAGATGTTACAGCTCCTGCGGAAGCACAACGGCAAAACGTCATTTTATGATAGATCATTATTGATATCCTTTATTTATTTATGCCTTTCTTCATTTCTCTTTCCCTACAGTTTTTCTTGCTCTGTACATATATATCTGATCATGTATTAAAGGAAGAACTCTTTGTGGTACTAATTGAATAATTAAAACTGTCTTGATTGTAAGGCACTGCACTACAGGAGGAGATGAGGGCCAGAAGGAGAAGCATCCCTTTCCAGGGTTAGCTGAATGTATGTGCTGACATGCAAAAAGCTCAGTTGTTTGTTCCAGTGGTTTTTTATTTCAGTGTGCTCACATGTAAGAGCGTGATAAAATGTGTGATGCCCTGGCTTATCACATGGAAGGTGCTGAAAAGCATCTCAGTTTGATCTCTGCTTTGTACAGTTTCATGTACAGTAATGTATAAAAAGAAGCCCTCAATGTATTTGTTTTCCTTTAGCTCAGATATGAGCTTTGTGGGTTTTTTTGACAAAATAAGTATCAGGGAAAAATGGGAAAATTAAATTCATAGAATCACAGAATCATCAAGAATGCTTGAACACTTTTTTGTGTACACAGACTTAGCAGAGGAAAATGTCATGAGCTTGGACAGGTGTAGGTTTCTTAAAAACAATGAAACCCAGAAACCTGCGTCACTCTGTTCAGACTTAATTCTTGATTAAAAATGTGACAATTTTTGGGTTGATTTTTTTGGTTGAGGCTTGATTGGGTTTTTTTCATGAATTGTCTTAAATTTTATAGCAATCTGTAAAATGGAGCTCATTTTACAGATGTGGTAGCGACTGTTGTCTCTTCAGAAGTGGCAACAACTGTATTTCTGAGTACTGGTCACTGGGGTCTCTGTATTTCCTATTGTCTTCTAGTGGCTGTTTTTTCCCTCGACAGTTTACTGTTGAAAATATATGAATTTGATAAGAACATCTGAAATAGATGTCATGGGGAGGAAGGAGGTACAAACTAATGAAGAGTATGCAAGAAAAAAATAATTACTTCCAGCTGGCTTTATGTAATAAAACTAGAGAGCTCTATTAGCAAGACTTTAATTATGTATTTTCTTACAATTCTAAATAAACACTGTAGTTTTCACAAAAATAACAATTAAATGAGTTAAGCATGACAGACAGCTCTTTTGCTAGGGAAAAACACAAAAAAGTACCAGCTCATGTCGCCTGCCTTAATGCCCCACAGCAGTTGACATTGCTGGAATGCCTCCTGCAGCTGGTGGCATATGACTGTCATTTGCAGGCAGGATATACAGAGAGTTTACACAATGGAGGCATTCATGAAATTGTTCCTCATCTGGGACTCCTGCAAGCTCTCATTTTATTGACCCTGTCAGAATTTAACTGGTAGGCTGTCAAATTATGTGTTGCTTTATCTAATATTAAGATGGGGATTTTTTTAAATTAGAAGGCACAGAAGAAGGCATTGTGGAAAGCAGGTATGGAAAGCAAAAACAGCCTCTGCCGTTCTGTTTCTAGACCAGAGAAAACATTACAGCTGTGTTACAACTTTAGCATTTGTGCCACAAATTGCAAGGATTCGATTTTTTTTTTGTTCAGGATTAAATAATCAGCTTTATTTGTGGACTTTTTTCAGTGTTGGGGGTACTTTTTTTTTTCAGCATTATAAGCCTTAATCAAAACCTGTTTTCTAAATTACTGTGTCCGTCAAGTGTATCTCAAACATTGGTGTACAAACAGCTTTATGATACAGCTCGCTCTTTAACTGCTGGTGTCCACAAAGGTAGCAGGAAAGGTGGTCTCTATACAACCAAAAAGAGATTTATTCCTGTATTTACTGCATTTTTTTTTCGGAATGCCCTAAAGAAGCGGCCTTTATAATGTTCTGCAAAAAAATCTAATAATGTGAGAGGTGATTGAAGATTATAAAAACGTTCTTTATATCACAGATTGGCTGCTTAGTAATTAAATGGTGTTGAGGCATGACCTCTGCAAAGCCATAATTTGCATAAAAAAATAAAATGTATGCACAGCTTCATTGATAACCTGGGAGAGAACTGGTTACAGCAGCAGACAGCACACCAAAACATTGGCTTCATGCAGATGGAGCACACTGCAAGAAAAGGACCTTGCGCAGTGAGTTACTCATTTTAATAGATCCTCCTATCCACCAGTCCATTCTTAATGCAATGATAAAGCTCAGTTCAGGGCAGAAGGGGAAGAGGGAAGTGAGAACGAGAAAGAAAGATCGGATTGTAACAGGAAAACAAATTTTAACTTGCAGGCTGTCAATAACTTCATTTCTGATTGGGGGGGGGGAACCACTCAACTCACTATATATGTTTTTGTTCACGTACAGAAATAAGGTACGGCATCTGTCTGTCTGACATAATGTTTATCATTGTTTTTACTCATCTTTGTTCTACTTTTAAAAAGTTGTATTTCTACTGGAATATTGATAGCCGAAATTTGACTACATTTGTTGTGATGTACATGGCTATGTTTGCCATGTATGATTTCCAGTCTCTTCCCACTTTGCTTCCCTCTTTTGTAGAATGCAGAGTGCTTTTATACACAAAAGACAAAGTAATCTAACTAGAGTATTACTACACCATTTGCAAGATGACCTGAAATATTGTTCTGGAATCTACTAGGTTGTTGGGTTTTTGGTTTTCTTTTTTTCTCTACAGAAATAAATCAGAAACATAACTGAAATGTTTTAATTCACTTGCAGATGCATGGGGAGGGTTACCTTTTGATCTAGCATTAAGGGAGGACATCATCCTCACTTAAATGTTATAGCCTGAGCTGTAATATGAAATTACTATTTAGAAATTCGAAGATAAGTTATATACGAGAATGTGCCAATTGAAGAATCTCTCCATGATAAGTGAATTTTTATTCCAAGGAAAGTGTTTACTTCTCCAGTTTCAGCACTTATTTTAAAACAGCACTTTTTTTGCTTTCCTTAAACATTAATGTAGGTACGTACTGTTGTATTTTCTTGTAAATGAGGGTAGTTTCATTCGTGGCTTCTCAGTCCAATTGTCTGAGGAAAGAAGTAAAAACGGAGGTTTAGTACACAAGCAAAAACATTGGAAGTACTGAGACAACAGTAAAACAAGTTAGTGAGTTTACTGCGTTGTCAGACTTACCTGACAATTTGTTTGAAAGAATTTCTTTAAGTTTGATCTATTGTGAAAGCTTATTTGAGATAGGCAGCCCATCAGTACGATGTTACGGGTCACAACCAAGGTATCTCAAACTCTTCTGCTGATACAAAAGGTTGCTGTGGAACAACAGTACAACACCAGAAAATTTTAAATGCCTGGTCTTGTTCTTAGTGAGACCGATACATGTGTAGTCTGTAGTCACGTAATGGTCTGAGGGCTTTACGCAGGAGAAGGTAACTTGTGTTTTGCTTATTCCATGATAGAACACATTTAAAGTAAATATTAATAGGAGAAATAATTGCTGAAGTAAAATTTGGGAAAGGGATTAGAAGACTTTAAACTAGACTGCAATGTTCCAATAATGCAATATTTGCAGAAGTATGACCTTTAAAATCTAAGTTTGTCAAAACTTTAATTACACATTTAAGAGAAAATGTGTGCTGCATGCTAGCTGGTTAAAAAAATAAACCTTACTTATTGCACTGTGGACATTGTTTTACATTAAAATGCAGTTTGTTCTTGCATAGAACTATGTGATTCATTAAGCTGTATGTTCATTGATGAAATCTATCAGGAAGCAGTGGAAGGAAATAACTCATGGCACAGGAAAGTCAAGATTTTTAAGAGTAAACCAACATCAAAATCCCCCAAACAATACTAACTCTGCTTTAAACATCTTTAATTGGTATTTTTGTATCTTTTGCCTGAGACTTGCTTAGACAAAATTATGTATTACTCCACATCCTTATTTTGGTTTTTTGCTAAATTTGGGAAGCCAGAAGTCAGGTGTGACGATTTCAAAGCATTTCAGTGCATAGGCAGTTGTATAATTATGAAGTGCAAATATGAATTTCTCCAAATAGACCTGTATAAATCATGTGTTTTACAGTTTTCAGTTCTCATCTCTAAAACTGAAATAAAACTGTTCTAACAAGTGAAGTACATAAATACGCAAAATGCTTACAGTAAAAGTGTAGACCTGAGACTGAATTTAAATCACAGGTGGTGTTTTTTGAACCTATCCCTGCTACACCATATACCTATCCCTTCTAGAATTCAGCAGTGGTCAGGTGTGGTGGTTTGATTCTATTGCTCTCTTGCATATGCATGTTTATATACCTACAAACTGTAAAAAGAAAACTGACGAAATGTGGCTGCAGGGAAAAGAAAGGAGTGGTGGGCGCAGATACCAGCTGGAGCTTTATCCATGTGTTCTCTTCTGTGGCACCGTTTTGTTGTTGATGTGGGAATGTAGCTAAACAGTGGCTACAGATGCTCCACTAAATAAGGATCCACATAAATTCCAGCTGTGAACTTCTGATTCATCCTTGCCCGCACAAAAGATATGTTTCCATATGTCCCATTATGTTCCATATTCAATTTTTATCGCACACCATGTGAGAGTCTGAACCTTGTCTACATGCTTTTTATGAATCTTGTAACCCTTTCTCTCTTCCTCCTCTAGAACTAGAGTCATAACACACCTCCAGCCTCCACGTGAAAAATCTGCATTACTGTAATTACGGCTTGTAAATAATTTTGTTAATGAATCAAGTGCATGAATAACATATTTGCATAACCACTGTAGCACAGTTGGACATATCAATAGGCAATCATACTAGTCCATTTGAAAAGTATTTCTTTTGAAGCTGTCTCTGCAGTACTTAAATTTATCTGAGTTCTACATAATTTCATCTTTAATACTTGTATCTTACTTTGCCTGATCTAAATGTGTCTCCATGGTATCTGTAATCATTTCAGGTATCTAGTGTACACAGCTTGGCTTTATGCTTTTAAGTGTACATGGTGTTTTGAAGGTATATGGTTTAGCAGGGATAGGTTGAAAAAACACCACCTGTGATTTAAATTCAGTGTCAGGTCTACACTTTTACTGTAAGCATTTTGCGTATTTATGTACATTATGTAATTGATCGATACAGCCTCTTGTTTGGAAGTATCAGTAATATACATTATCAAATTGTTTATGCTCTCTGGGATTCACTGAGAGGAATTGCAAAACTGTCAGTGGTTCCGTAGTACCAAGTAAAAGATGCCATGGGTCAGTTTTTCTTATATTTTGCTCTTCCTTTCTTCAGATGTGAATTAATAACTTTTTCTTCTTCTTCTGCCATGATATAGATACGTAAATTGGCATCTAGAAATACAGCATGGAAAACCCCGTAGTTTAAAATACTAAAAGACGAAGTAAGGACTTTAAAAATGCTAGCTGAATTACAGTGTCAGCTTTTGTAATGCAGTTAGGAAAAACATGATCCCTGCCTCCTGCATTGAGGAAAGTGGCTGCTCGTCAGCCTTGTGAGACAGATTGCTGCAGGAGCTTTGAAGGAGGTTTGGCATAGGATAGCCATTGACTATTGTAAAACTACTCAGAACATGAGACGTAATTCAGTATTATTGTGTTAGACAGCTGTGACAGATGCCGTCCCTTTGTAAAGGTAAAACCTCAGAGGTGGCTGTGGTTATTCAAGGTGTGATAAAAGTACAAACTTCGGTGGTTGGTGTTTGCAAGTTGTTGAAGCCAGTGATTCTAGCTCCAGTTCTAGCATCCAAATTTTGAATGGTGTATCAGGCCTGTATGAGATGCTTGCAGTCTTCAGAAGTGAAGTTAATTGTGCAGATGCTCCACCAGTGGTCTAACTTTAATAGTAGTAAAACACAGTACATTCACCTTCAGAGGTAGCTGTAATTTTGTTGACTGAGGAAAAGTATTACAAGAACAGAGTTTTCTGAAACAAGATGTATAAAAGCAAATACCCATTGTAAAGAAACAGTGTTTAGTTGTGTGCAGGATTTGATGTCCAGTGCTTTTTTTAATCTATTTTGTTGCAAGGAGGATTGTCTATTCATAATTGAAATTCTCCAGGCAAGTCAGATATCAACACTAGACCAACATATTTCAGCAGAATGGATGGATAATTAGTTTGCATTTTAAATTTAAGGTTGCTGTGTTACAGATTTCTGTGGGAACAAAAAGAGCATCTAGTTAAGTGATAAATGGGGCTTGTTCTACATGGTCTCTGAGGTACCATTGAGCTGAGCCACTGGTCACTGTCAAATTCCAATCAGAATGTAGATAACTTTAGGATAAACATAATAAGGTGTTGGTGTGTTTCCAGAGCCGCAAAGAGGACTTTAACTAGGGAAGAGGCTGGAGAGTAAGAGTTTGTTTTACAGCTAGGTTAGGTATTTCAAGTCAAGCAACTGGTGCTGCTTGTAACGAAGCATTTGCAAAGTGTTTCAGTGTGGTGTTGGAATTCTGTGTTCAGGAAGTTCAATGTCAACACAGCTGTGACTTACCACTCTTAGCAGCCTCTCAACTGTGAATTAGATAAAATACCTTTAATTTGGGCATGAGGCTGGGGGAGAGTACTGGAATGGGAGTATAATTTCAGATGCTATTAATTTTCACCAGATAATGTGTGCTTTGTCTTGCTAGATAGTCTATAATGCTTTTCCTCATTTAATGTACAAGGCTGTTTTTATATTATCATTTCCTTCTCTGTTGTGTTTATCTTTTCTGAAAATGGTGAATGTAAGCTATTACAGACTGGGTGGGTGGCACACATTAGCACAGTAACTTTCAAAACACCGAGCAAGCATTTTATTTGGGTTTTGAAAACCACCAAGAGAACTTAATGCAGCTGCTCTCATGGCATCAAAGTGAAACATGTAAAAATCTCACTTTCTATTCTAAATAACCTTAGGGCTGTTGAGTCAGATATTTCCGGGTTGATGTGTTTTGCACAGGAGTGACAGTGGCATTGAGTATATATAGTAAATCTTAATGTTCCACTGAATCTCTTCACTCTTCATATGAGCTTCACAGGGTACTCATCCTTAACAAAATGTCAAGTTAAAACATGTCACTTTGCTATGGTTGAAATTACTTGCTTGTTTTTAATCAAAAAGCAACTCTTAATGGGCTGTTTTACTGTAGGCAGTAAGGAAAGGAGCTTTCCAGTTTAGCAGCAAGTAGTTCTTCTGACCCATTATTTGCTGCCATTTCTACTTCTCATCCAGCAATGTGAAGGGAGTTGCATGCTTAAAATCTGAGGATGCTGAATCAAGATGCTGGTGCTCCATATTCTTCACCAAGTAGAGTGATTATTTTATAGGGAAGGTTAAGCCTTATTTAGTGCATGTTTTTCAGTTCAACTAGACACTAGTCCTGTGTTTCCTAGGAATTTTACCGTATTCAGGATTTGATAGTAACAGAGGTGATCTTGCACAATAAGAGTGATTTCTAATACAGTGCTTCTTTGATTGTAATTTTCCAAAAGTCAGGGTGAATTTCACATGCTGTGTATTCAAGGTAATTTTTGGATACTGTCCTGTGAAGTAGTAGGCTTTATGAGCTGGCACCACTCAGAGGCTCAAGCAGTACACCTTCACTGAATTCATTTTGTATGCTTTTTAAGACTGCATGTGTCTTCAGTTTTTAGGCCAGTTAATAATCCTCCTCTTAACTATGCTGTACATATCACAGATGGTGCTTGATGGACTAGTCAGTGTCTCAAAGGTCACCACAACACTGTTAGCTAGATCACTGTGCCCTTTGTTTCTTGAGGATGCTTCTGCCTACAGTACTTGCTCTTGAAAAAATTACAGAAGTAAAGTCTGGGGTTTGTTTTAAAAGAAGACCTTAACCACGTCTCACTCACAAGTGTTTCAAATGTGGAGTTGTTTCTTATTAGTGAAGTGCTCCAGAGCTTAGCGTTCCGCTGATAACAGGTATGGTCTCAGTTTGGTGGGGGTGTTTCTGTGCAAAGTTCTAACAGTAAGGATGCCTGACATTTAAATTTTTTATCTGAGTTGCCTTTTGGATTTTAATTGTGCTTTGAGGATGTATTTCTACACGTGAGAAACAGGAATCCTAAAAATTCTTCTGACCAAAGCTGTACATGTTCTGTCTGTGTAGCTTCACAATACAGAAATAACTAAAGGGTAGTTTAAAAGCAAACAGGAAAAAGCAAGACTTCAAATTCTGTTGTTGGTTTATTGGAGTATTTACAGTAATAGCCACGGAAGGCCGCTCGCCATCGTCATAGCTGCAGAAACACACAGTGACAAATCTTTTTGTTTGGGGTAATA
>VXBP01004144.1:148465-161643 GCA_013400115.1 Rhinopomastus cyanomelas
TTTATATATATATATATATATGGAAGTTCATTTTTATATATGATCTGCCAAATAAATTTTAAGTACATAGGTGAGTGTAAAATAAAAAAAAACCGAACATAATTTTGAACCCATTTTCAAATTATCTGAAAATAAGAAAAAAAAGTTAGATAAATTCTGTGCAATTAGACTATTTCTTTTGGGAGCTGGCACCTATATAGAGAACTATGTCACTACCTCCACTGCTATGTTAATGAAGAAACTGACTTTCTAAATGCCACTGCTGTTTCTAACCACAGGGACTGAATTGTCTGTAGGGAATTTAATATGAGGTATCAGTAGTGTTCCATGAAAAACTTCTCCTGTTATTTCATCTTTTTGAGTTCCCAGTAAGAGGAACGATTTGTAGACATTAGTTCATAACTGTGGCTGCTGAATAGAAAAACCCCATGAATGACAGGATACACTGCAGCTCCTTTGTCAGTGCTCTGTCAGTGCTTTGTCAGTTTCTCTACGTTTTAGTCATTGTACCGTGCAAA
Organism: Rhinopomastus cyanomelas; assembly: GCA_013400115.1. Classification (NCBI taxonomy): domain Eukaryota; kingdom Metazoa; phylum Chordata; class Aves; order Bucerotiformes; family Rhinopomastidae; genus Rhinopomastus; species Rhinopomastus cyanomelas. Next base: position 148,984 of record VXBP01004144.1, read on the forward strand.
CCTCATATATTTAACAATGATTATTTTTCTTACTGAAATGACTGTCAGTTATGTCAAGCCATGATCTAAGTTGCACAACCCTTGATGATTTGAAATAGATGCAGGCCTGTCTGTGGTTATTTTATGTCCTACAGGTGCTGATAAAGCTTTGTCAGAGAATCTTTTAGATCTTGCTTTACTGCCATGATACAAGGACAAAGGAAAGGAGCAATGGTTCAGAGAATTGGTTAAAATAATCCAGGACAGGATTCAGATACAGCATCTTTCATGTGAACTGAACGCACTGCGTGGATCTCAGTGCCCACCAAAAGATGATGCAAATAGCAGAGTTCATATAGAGCCCTTTCTTTCTGTACCCAATTTGTCTTCCCACTACAGGCAGACACTTGCTACCATGTCAAGTAGAGTTTCTTTCAGAATTACATTTGTATGAAGGTGCACAGGCTTCCACTGGTGCTGCCTGCGAAGTCTTTATTGAAGCCCTTGGGAAAGCTTCCATGCAGATGGTGGTATGGGAGCCCCTAGAGCCAATCCCTGGCAACCAAATAAGCAGTTCATTCCAACTTGGAGGAGGAGGAGGAATAGCAAGGTTGTGCTAGTCTCGTACCTTAGCATCCAGCCCCATGAACTCAGTGGAGGATTGTCATTTCAGATGCTTCTCCAGAGATACAGGATCCTAAAGAAGCAGCCAGAAAAATCCTAAATGAAGATGTGAATTCACTCGCTTGCTACCTGGAGTATTGTGTCCAGTTCTGGGCTCCTCAGTTCAAGAGGGGTGTGGAGCTTCTGGAGAGAGTTCAGCGTAAGGCAACAAAGATGATAAAGGAGGTGGAGCACCTCCCTTACGAGGAGAGGCTGAGGGAGCTGGGTCTCTTTAGCTTGGAGGAGACTGAGGGGTGACCTCATTAATGTCTATAAATATGTGAGGGGTGGATGTTGGGAGGATGGAACTGGGCTGTTCTCGGTGTCATGTAGTGATAGGATGAGGGGCAATGGTTGTAAGCTAGAACATAGAAGGTTCCACATCAACCTGAGAAGGAACCTCTTCACGGTGAGGGTGACGGAGCACTGGAACAGGCTGCCCAGGGTGGTTGTGGAGTCTCCTTCACTGGAGATGTTCAAGGGTTGCCTGGATGTGCTCCTGTGTGACTTGGTCTAGGTGATTCTGCTGTTGCAGGCGGATTGGACTAGATGATCTTTCGAGGTCCCTTCCAATCCGTAGTGTTTCTATGATTCTATGATTCTCAGGACTCCGCAGCTGTCTCCTCTGGCACTAACCCCCTGCATTGATTCCAAATTCTAAATAGGAAAATATTCTTACTGTTGTGGAGGAGAAGTCAGACAGCCACCCAGATGTTAATTCTTTCGCAGCTTCTACTCGCTTTTGTTGGTGCTAAATGTTCATCCTGTGTCAAGGAATTAAGATTATTTATATTGCTCAGACATGTTACCTAATATTGATTCTTGGATTTCCAGTTTTAAATAGTGCTTCCTCTTTTTTCAGACCACTGGTTTTGTGCCAAACCCCCAATACTTCAGGCATCCTCCCTTAAAAAAAAAAAGTTAACTGAGGTATTTTTTGTTCTGTATAGCTTGTTTCCCAACATGCTTTATTTAGGCAGAATTCTGACTGACAGGGTTGATTATCTAACGTTCTACTATCTCCTTTCTACCCTGTGAGCAGATTAAAGGTTAATGGACCACAGAAATTTCTAGACATTTAGAACATGTTTGCTACCTTCACCTATTCTGTCATACACATGTCGTCTAATTATCTTAGAATTAGACGAATTCTAATTCGTCTAAGAAAATGTAGTTTATGATATGCAAGACCACTGTTCCTGATCCAAGCTTAAAGAATGCAGGAGGATCTGGGACTACTTTCTTTCTCATTGCAAATGTTCAGGATGGAGGATTATTCACAACAGCTTGAACCAAGGTGCCTGTGATGCATTTAGGAAGTGGTAAGGTGCCTGGTATGCTAGGGAAGTATGTACACAAAGGATACCATTGATGGTTTCTCTGCAGAGATGAGCTTGAGTGGGAATCTTTCATCTTTTCCTGATGGATGTTTTGTCAGCTGTCAGAAATAGCTAGAGTAGTGAGGAATCAAGTATATAACTTTTGTTGTTATCCTGCATCACTTTAATATTAACTCGTTGAGAATTCTGAGGAACTGAAAGAAAGTAATAGATATGATGCATCATTTAGTGTCTTTCTAAGCATTCCATTTTTCCTTGGTATCCTAGTGGACTCTCACAGTTGCTTGTATTACTTCATGGTGTCTAGGAAAATAATTTTGGAATGATGTCTAAGTGGTACCAAACTCAGTCCATGAAAGCATCCATCTAAAGTGGAGGCAAGAAACTGCACAGTATATCATCACTGATAGATGTTCTCAGCTATGCCCTAGAGACCTGTCAGCCTGTGCTTTGTATGTTTCCTAATTCTTGCTGTAGTGATGATAATGTTGCTGGTACAGAAAAAAAAAAGACTTCAGTAGCCCCAAACAGAGCAATGTTGCACATTTAGTCAGAATTAAATTGTATTTTTCAACCCTGCAGCCCTGAAAGACCTCTCCATCCCTCTGCAGCAGAGCCGTGTTTTCTCCATCTGTAGGCTACATGCTCCTTGAGATTTGTGTCTAAGCAACCTGTGAAAGATAATTAAGAGAAACAAATTGTATATCCTAGACAGCCCATTTCACCAGAAGAAAATTTTTAGGCATTCACAAAACAAACAAAAAAGTTCTATACTAGTATTCTAGATTGTCTGCGGTGTCAAAGACAGTTTTGTCACAAAAGGAATCCAAACTCGATCATCCCACGAGTAAATTTTACTCCAAAATATACTATAAGTAGCAGTTATTTTTCTGCTTGTTTTGAATGGTTATGATATAATAGAGCTGTATAAAACAGTGGTAAATACTAACTGCTATCTACCCCTTGTCCTCCTTTTTTTGGATGTATGTGATACAGTAAGTAAACCTGACTAGTCTGTGCTATGGTGAACTGTTAATTATTATTTTGATGCAGGGAAGATTTGTTGGATAAGACTCAAAAGAATAATGCAGAATTTAGTAGAAATTAATAGTTCCTCCTTAGGAGAAGGACTAAATGAGAAGAAACCATGTTAAATCAAGCAAAGTAATTATAAGCATGGACAGGTCTTACTGAGCACTAGAAAGCCTGTGCCTCAAAGATACATATGAGGTTGCAGCCTTGTTTATAAGTGATGAATACATTAACACTTATTCTAGGTAGAATTAAAAGTGGACCGTTTGAAAAGACAGCAGTTCTTTTACAATTCGTAGATTTGGGTCATTCGGGTGCTGAAAAAGCAAGAGCATACCTTTAAAAGAACAGCTACGGGTTTCTAGCAACAAGATCAGATGTTTTCAGAACAGAAGATAAGTTTCTGGGAACTTTGTGTTCGCAGTCAGTATATTATCATCCATAGACTAAACTTAAAGTATTGCTTGCCTTCAGCAATGGAAAAACATTGATTGCATATATGCCTACTTAATTTTTGTCCTTGCTCCAAATGCAGTTCTTCATGGTGACCGTTCATCCTGTTTTGTTACATACTCATGGTAAACACAAAGCAAACTTGACTGTCGCCAAAGCTAAAAAATATTTTGTATGCGTAACGAGCATACACAAGTACTTACATAATTTGAGTGAAAAATCAATATAATTTGCTGTAACCAGAAGGAAATTCCATAGACACCAGAATACCCTTAGCAAAACTGCAGCTTTCCCCCCAGATTGTCTACACCTTCACATCGTGCCGTAAACTAATCCAGAGGGTGGAGATTATGAAAAGCCTATTCTGTGGGCAGCATAGGCTGTATTTGTCCAACACTGGATTCCTTTCTGTGAAGTATGTGATGCTAACCACTGCTCGCTGTGGCTGCTTTGGCATTTGTAAAGTCTCTGATGGTCTAGAAAAACAGAGAATTAAGCCTAGATTTCCTGAAAACACAGACTACTCGGGCAAACCTGGAGTCGAGAGGAACTGCTCCTTTGTTTTGCCTTCTGGAAACATGATTGTCACTGGAAAGGTCTGAGGAAAATTATTTTCAGTACAGATGACACAAGGCATTCTTAATCAACAGATCTGTGAATCTGTTGTGCATTTTGAAATGTATCACTTGGATGCTGTTGTGTGTTGATGGAATGTCTCTCTAACCTGTGAGTATTTCCCCTGACTGCTGGTGATATGGTTCCAGATATTACGGTGTAGAAACAAGATGCTGTCTAACTAAAGCATATCTCCTGGGCTTTCAGATGTATGCAACCTCTTTCGCCTTCCCTCCTCTTCTGTTTGCACCCTATATTTGTTGCTTGCATGGTAACATCTCATTTCTCTTTGTAAACTCCTTGGACAGAGGGACCTGTCCTCTTGAGTCTTTCTGTGAAGCATCTGTGGAACCACAATGGCATGTCGATAATTATGATAACATGATAATCAGTCACAAGGGAGGGCTAGTCAGCATTCATGAGTTACAGTCAATGTTGTGTTCTGCAGAACTAGGAATGCTTTTATCTCATAATTTGGTTTACAGACATCTGCGATGACCTGCGTAAGGGACAGAACAAGGACACAAGGACAGTTGATATCGATTGTCTTTATAATGCTAGCGCCAAAATAGCTGAGGCTAAATTTCTAGATTTTAGAAAATGTTTCCTCCCCTTTTTGTTCAGTACATTCTGTTCACTTAAAGATAAATCAGCGGCAGAATTAAAACAAGTAGTGAAGATGGGCAAGGAGCACCAAAGTTACTTTTGGTGAAGCTGGCTGTTGTGCTTGTAACTCAGAAAAAGACAAGTGTGTAGAAATCTGTGCTTGTAGTTACCAAAATCAAAATGACAGGTGTACGTACACCTCTTGTACATCAGTCCGCTGTGCTACACGTCTGATTTGTATTTGGAGCGTTCCTGTCATTACACAAAAGAGTTAAAGAGCGCAAATGAGACACTTAATGTTTTCCTTTCCCCATCAGGCGTCTTTGTAAATCATCAAAGAAATACTTCTGCCTTTTCTTTCCCTTTTCTTTAATTACAGAAGAAATAAAATGCCACTAGAACACCAAAGTGCTGGTGGCTTTGGTAACTAGTCCCCTAAGCAAACTGTTCTGTCAGTAATCATAACCTAATTACCACCAGCAATTGAAAAGGTTGGGTTTAGGGGTTTTTTTCTTTTCTTACTTTTTTTTTAATGTGGGAGGTTATATATGTTAAAAAAAAAAGCTGGAAAATATATATAAAAAAAACAAAACCCAACCGCCCTCTGGCAGATGATCAAGTGCCTGTTGAGACAGAGCAGCAAGTCAGTGAAATGCTGGAGTTGCCTGCTCAGTGTTGTGACTCTGCAGAAGTCCTGAAGTGACACATGCATCACAGGGCTGTCACCGTGCTGAAACAGGCCAGGGGTCACGGTTAAGAGCAGGGTGTTACTGGATAAGGCTGAGGAAGCAGAGGTGGCCCCTCTGTGCTCTGTGTGTGGGTCTGTGTACTCCTTTCCCGTCAGAGCTGGCCCAGCACAGCCAAAAAAGTGGTTCCTTGGCAGAGCTTAATGGCAGGATGATGTAGTCTGTTGTGACTAGTGCATTCCTTTCAGGTTAAACTAGGGAAATGGCATTGTGTTAAAATTCCAAGTCGCATGAATGTTTTATTGCCACAAGTGCATTCAGGCCTCAAGGGGAGTGTGTGTGGTGGAGAAAGAGGGAGGGAGGGTGACTTGGAGACTCGGGAACTATCAGAAGAACACTTCCCCTGGAAAATTTTACTGAGCAGCACGAAGCTGACGGGCTGCGATAGTCACTTAGACAGGTTTCACTTTTCCTAAGCTGTGGCTGTTTAAAATCTCGCAATCCAGGCAGTTAGCGGCTGAAGGAAATATGACAAGACACACACAAAGAGGTTGGGAGATAGAGAGGAAGGAATGCACAGGGAGGGAGCCGGGTTGCCATCTCCTGTAAACTGCCAGACCTCTCCCCCAGCCCCCTCCCGCTCCTCCACCCCAGCCCAGAGCCCTACGGGGAGAGGGTTTTTTTTTCCCCCTGTCTGCTGAAGGCCGGGAGTGATCTGTTAAATGTACATCACTGACTGGGAGGCCAGAGCAGCTCATGGTACCATATGTTACCGTTACTACTCCCTCATTCCTTTTTACATTTTTTAAACATCTCTTTGTGCTAACGGTTGACACTGACTTGGGAAGAAAGACAAAACAATGGCACAGAATGATGCCCTGTATGTGTGAGAGAGATTTTATTTCTTTAAGGGAAAAGGCTTACCCGTGCAATTAGTTTCATTTATAAGCACTGAATTTTAGAAAGGATTGTTTAGCAGAACAAGAAAGAGAGTTTGGGGCAACAGCAACGCAGACACAGTCCTTGCAAAGAAACTTTATTTTTAATAATCGTACTAAATTTTTTCAGTTTCTCTGTGTTTTTACATGGTCTCAGGCTATTGAGGTGATGTAGTCTGTATGGTTTCAATGTGATTTTTCGGCAAACCACTGTGAAGTTTTCTGTTGAGAGTTCTTTATAGTTTATAATTACAGTGTGTGTTGTACTGCAGTTGCTTGCACGTACACATTGCTGGTGATTAGTGTGAAAACAATGTGCGTGGAAGTCTAACTGGGACCTGTGTAACACTTGTGGGTAGCCCCAATCTCTAAAAATCAGCCTTGCTTTTACAAAAAGGTAGGCACCTATGCTTGTTGTGGAATCTGTGTACTGTTCACACATGTACACACACAGGCGTCATGTCTTCTCTTAGCTTCATGTACATCCTCTAGTAAAGTCACTGAAGTCAAAGAAGTGGCAAGAATGTGAGTGAAAACTGGTTTTGTCCCTGCTAGGACAAAATGCTCTAGTTCTTTTGTTTTTGTCTTTAACTAAACATTTAGATTTTTGCATCTGGGTGCAAAAATGTCGCTGTGTGCCTATAAATCCAGATCTTTGTGTTTACGAAACATATTACACTAGAGACTGATGTGACGTTTTTGGGTTTGCAAGCGAGAAATGATCACAGGAGATTTAGTGTCTTGCAAACAGTCTTTCCCTGTTTCACTTCAAAGGTTATGTATAAACTTGAGTTTATTGTTGCTCATATTGTTGGCATTCTCACTGTTAAATGGATTGGTTTCATGCAAGGATTCATCTGGCCTTGTATTATGTATTTGATTTCTGAACGATATGGTGTCCGTGATATCAAACATTACGTGAAGGATTTGTATCTGCAAGTGTTTATAAAAATTAATGATGCTTAATACTGCCAGCTTAGGATGGAAAGTAGAGAAAGCAAGCCTACTGTACTTAAGGAAAAATTCATGGAAAGAGGGATTTCTTCCATCTTATGTAAGTATGTAAATACCCTGTCTGTGAGTATGTTCACCTATGTAATTTAGCACCGATACGGACAATATACTCTTTCTGAATCCTGCATTTAAAAATTAGTATAGTATACCTTAGCAACAAAACAGAAATACATGGTTTCTTTGAAAACTTCTATATTTGCATTATAAAGCAGATACGCACACTGTAATTTATCATTTGACCACAAATCTGCCAGGATGTCTAGTATATTTTTTCCCATAAAGCCTGCAACACTAGGAAAGAATGGAAATCCCTAAACAACCTATAATAAACTACATCCTGTCTTATCTATTGCACAAGAATTTGCTGGGACATCTACATTTGGCTGTATGCAGAATTTCTTCCGCTTGCATAAAAAGATGTGTTTTTGTCGCATCAACAAGGTGTTCATCTGATTAGTTGATCGTTTAGTGGTTGTGTTTTTAAATACTTAAATTGACAAGGCTTACAGAGAGGGTCATAAACTCAACAAGCAGTCAGCCATAAAGGCAAAGGATGATTTATAAACAGAATCATTACTTAAAATTCCAGATTAACACCTTTCATAAATTCTGTACAATATGTACTTTGTGTATGTATTGGCTGTTTTGAGCTGTGTTGAGTAGAAACTGTTAAGAGTTTACTTCAGATGATGTGCAAATGAAAGTTTTAGAATGGCAGTTATTGAAGGTAAGTGGCTGGTGATATATGCTCATATAATCTAAGTAAGTACTTGTTTATGCTACTATTTGTTAAAAGTAATTTCCCAAGTCAATTGTAGTAAATTATAACTATTTCCTGAGAACTAGGATGAATAAAACTTCCGAAATATCTTGCACATAAATTTCACATGTCATTCAGAAAAGAGATAACTTGACAGAAGTTCTTATTTTACATTGCTACATTCAAGTCCAATGTCAACATAAACCAGTTCTTCCCTAATTTTAAAAACAGTGGATGCAATTCTGAATGCATAGTAATGTGGAAGCACAACTAACTCTGACTCTTCCACTCAAATCAGAGCATTTCATACAGTCACTGTTCTCAAGGTGCAAGATTGTAAAGAACCTTTTTGGTTTTACTGTTGTATTAAAACAGAATAATGTGCAGCATACAGTGGCTGGGAATTTCAGAGACTGCTAAGCATTAATTGCTGAGCATGTTCTTGGATTTCACAATGTAGTGAGGCTGGTGTAAAGATTAAGATATTAAAAACAATGCATGTAACATTAATGTTTTTTCCCTTTTGATACCTTGGAATATTTTGTTAGATGTTAGATTTTGATTTGCAAATATAAAGCAGAAGCTGATGCTATATTTTACTTCGATGCTTTCAGTTTGGTCTTTAACAGAAAATAGCAAAAGTTGCTTTGAGTTACAGACATATAGTTACACACACATATGTATGCAAACATCTCGATGTGCACATCTACATACACATCTCTTTAGACATCTAGATATACATGCATGTGTATGGTCATCTGATTACGATATTGTAAGCTTTGATGTACACACGTTTAGAGCAGTTTAAATTTTGCTGTAGTTAGGTTGACCTCATTGAGTGGCAGTTCAGAAGGTAATCTGGTATTGTAAGTTGACTGAGCTACAGTAATTAACTTCATCCAGTTATCACAGCAAATGTGAAGTAAAAATGTGTGAGGAGAAACCTCTCTCACAGAAATTAATTGTTCACATTTTATCTGAGGTTTACAGTGGGCAATAAACGCATGTGTATTTTTGATACCATGGTTAAGCAGACACGCAACGGTTCTTTAAGCCGTGATCATTCAGTAGTGTGTCTGAACTCAAAACTAGATCTATGGGAACATGGGTAGATCTTGTTTAAATATGTCTACATTAAGGTTGTAAACTGTTATTACTGCCTCTGTTTCTAGATGGATTCATATATTTTGATGCAATAAATTAATAATATTTATTAATAAAGATTGGTCTTGAGAAGTGACAATATTTATTTTCTCTAGGAACAATCTTTATTTGCAGTAATAAATAACTTTAATCATTTTGGAAATTATTTCTTTATAAGTCTTGAGAGGTCATTCAAGAGTGATTTTGTATCACTTATGTTCATGATGTGCTTACCACATCAAGAACTAAATATTCTTGATGTTCTTGACACAGTTCTTGACATAGGATTTGAAGTCCAGTCTTTATGTACCATACTCTCACATGGCAGTGACATGGGTGACTTCTCATCACTTTTATGTATTTTTTTTTTAATGCTTATACCCCTGTTAAAGATGTGGGACCTGTTTTGTGGGGTTCTGGTATATTCTTTTTTCACTTTGGTCAAGTCTTCTCTGCTGTTTGAGAGGTTTAAAGAATTGCAACTTTTTGTTTTCCAGGTAGCTTGAAATAAACCCCATAGCTTTGAACCTTGTTATGTAAATAATTCTTATTAACAAGTTCTTTCAAGGCCAAATTTGAAAAAAAATTATTTGAATATTTGGACTATGAATGCTTTGCTAAAGTGTTGAGGCACGGAGTGCTGTTTCATGTGCTTAAAGTAACAGACTTGGCTTACATACGGAGTCTACGTTAGGAAAGCCTGGAAAATGAGAGAAAGAAGCAGAAACGTGTACCTGTATCTCCATGAAGATGTTGACAGAAAGTACATCAAGGATTTGTTGTTTCATGTTGAATTGTAGCAATTTTGAGAGTTCATGAGCTTTATTTCTGGAGAGAACTTAGCACCTGATTGTCACCCAAAGAAATCAGTGGCAAAATAAGGCAGTGGTAAGGCCCAGGAGAAAACAAATACGTTAACTGGAGCAAGAATGTATGTTTTAATTTCTTTTTGCTTTTCATTCTTTTTCAGGAAAAAAAGTATTTTCAGGGATTGGATATTTTTAGTCTTGTGAAAACAAAATTCCCGTAGCAGCTTTGGAAAACTTTATTATAGAATTGTTTCCAAAATTGCTTTAGAAAGTTGACTTTTTGCTAGTGAAATAGTAAGTTTAGTTATTTTTGTTTCTGGTTGTTTGCTTGTATCTTTAGGTAAGCACACAACCTCAAATTAAGCCAAGGTTTTCAGAGAACAGGGTAAACCCACAGGCAGACCTAGCAATGCCTTTCATTTAGGCAGTATGTTTTCAGCAGCTTGCACACCCCCCTCTGCATCTTCTAAGCCTGATCTTCCCTGGCACTACAGCTGACAAGTCTTCGAGCTCTGTCTAGGCAATACTGTTCTACCTGCACACCACACCATCCTCCCCCACCCTGTTTTATTAACTGGCCTGTAAAAACATGTTTAAAACAAGTAAACAAGGTTCTCCAGGGCATAGGCTGTCTTCAACAAAGAGAGAGAAGCAAACAAACAGGTTGTTCCTTACTTGGGAACTGAAGATGATAAAAAGTAGGAAATTAGTACAGTTCTTACTTCAATCTTGCACGTGAGATTATTTTTCACGGTACAAGTGCTACATAAACACTGTCACTTGTGTTGTTTGTGGTGGCATAGCAGGCATGAGGACAATAAAATGTGCTAACAGTGTTGCTCATTCACAGAGTAATGTGTGTTCCACCCTTTTAGATGTCTAGAATAATCTAAGGGCCTAAACACTGTGCTAGGAGAGTAAGGTTAGTGATACGTAGTTTATTTAGCTAGTCTTCCTCTCCACTGCCAAACAGCAGTTGCTTGCCACGGATTGGGGTGAACTGAGTTTACTGATGCAGATATGGAAGCCACCACATCATAGAATCATCATGGCTGGAAAGGACCTCCAGGGTCATCGAGTCAGCCTTCAAGAATTCAAATTGACAGGGCTTATGTGTAGACCTCAGGGTGGCAGAAAGGTAGGAAGGAGAGACTATTCCAATCTTACATCTAATGGGAAAATTCTTTATCATCCTCCAGCTGCTGAATGTGCTGTTTGTTGGGGTATTTTACTGCATTTCTGATCTGTCCAATAGTATCATCTCCTCAGCATTTTGCTGGAAGCCCTATTAATCTTTGACAATAAATGTGATGAAAATGTTAGACACAATCTAACTGCAAAGCAAAAGAGAACTACTTCTGTGGCTTCAAAAAATTCACTTGAGAAGGAAGAGTTTTTCAATTAATGGCTGTACTCAGTTACAAAGAGTTGTATTGGCAGCTTTCTCACTTAGCATGAAGCAAATGATGCCTGCTCTCTCTCCACAACCAAATTTAGGTTTTACCTACAAAGAAAACCACCTTGGTTCATTGATCTTGCTCCAAAAACTGCATTATTGTATTTTGTCCCAGATAACTTGGTAATTTAATATTATGATTTTACTGATATGCTGCCCATTTCTTAGAAAGCTAGGTGGAATTTATTGCATTTCTTACCAAATATGCTTTAAATTGTAGATGAAAAAACACTCTTGTAACATTTCATATGTTTAGTCTATAGATATGCAAAGTGTCTTTACACTACTGACTGAAACGGTTTTTATGCCAAATTCCTTAAACCCCATTTGTATCTGAATTCCTTGATCTGAGCAGTTGTCTTCTCTGACTGTAGTATCTAAAGTTGCAGAAACTGAGGCACGTACTGGAAGCTTTGCTTTTTGCTTCAGAACTCCTCCTTGGATCTGTATGTGCTAGCTGCATGAGTGTGGGCACACTCTGCTGATTGATTCTTGCATTTGCTCTGTAAGTGGCCACCAGCAGAACCTTCCAGTGACAGGAAACGCCAAAATCATCAGTCAATAGTCTATTGTGCTTTACGTAAAGAATAAAAATAGTCAGAAAAAAAGGACAGAAACTGTCTAGTTGAAATAGGGGAAAAAAATGGTAGTGGTCCCCCAGGAGTTTCAGGGGTGCTTTCCCTCCTTGGAGCAACAGAAGAATTTCTACAGTGACATTCCCACAGTGGTGACCTGTCTTCTGACCTCTTGTGGATTTTCCTTATGACCTGTTAAAACTCTCATACCCTTTCCTTGACAGGCATTGGCATTGACCTCAAAAGGTGCTCTGAGTCTCGTTGTTTAGAAGAGCGGGAGTTTTCATGAGCTGCACCGGCCATTGAAGTGTCTTCCATTTTTACCTCTGGTCACACTGCTTCTCTTTTTGGTCTGTCTTTTCAACTCTTGGTCAGAAGAGCATCAACCCTAATTTATTCCACGGTCAGGTCCTTCCTGGCCCCTGGACAGCCCTGGTGTGGAAAGGCAGTATGTACAAGTATGTCTATATCTGTGTGGGGAAGAGAGACCCGAAGAACTAGGTGGATAATTTTTCCTGTAGCTCAGAGTATTACCTCAAAATACCTTACTGGCGTGAAAGGCTGTGCCCACTGTTCCCCTCCATCCCCCAC
>VXBP01004144.1:161651-189275 GCA_013400115.1 Rhinopomastus cyanomelas
AGCCATTTTGCTGCTTGTTCCATCTTTTGTTTCTGCTGATGATACACAAAACAAGTTGTAAATAGCTCGTTCACAGAGAGCTGTTATTCCTTTGAGAGAGATCCTGCACAGGAGCTTTGCTCTCAGCCCTGCTATGCCCCAGGGAGAGGGACACTTTAAAGACCCTTTTCATTCATTTCTGCATTTTCGACAGAAAGAAATTTAGCTTTGTATAGACAAATGTCATCCAATTATTAAAGCCTGAACATTATTCCAAAACTTTAGCAGTAGTCAGCACAGTATCAAACCATCTCAAGCTATAAATTTGCATGATAAACAGAGTCCAAAGTGAATCCTCATACACTGCTTGTCACCTACACCATACCACATTAAAAAGAAACAAGGAGTAAAGATAAGTCAGGTACACATTTTATTTTAAATACAAGTAATAACAGGAGTCATAACAAGGTTTAATTCAATTTGTTCTCCCATCAATCAAGTGAGGTTCACAAACTTGAACAATATTAGAATACATGGAATGAAAAACAATAAATGCTTGGGTAATTATACTTGTTCTCGATCTGGTTTTAGTATTTTTGCCACTTGGGAGTATAGATGATGAAACAGATTGTAGCGTGCATCTCTCTGTTAGACTTAGCAGAGAATAATTTCATTCCTGGGAGATAAACTTTCTCTGACATGTTTTTGTGTGACAAAACATGAGAATTTGCTGGTTGTATTGTTAAATTCTATAGTTTAAAAATTAATAAAGTCCTTGTTTTTGGCTACCCTTTTGTCCTGCAGGTATCTAGAGCTGTTTTTGAAAATTCAGGTCTAGTTTGAAAGTCTAGTTTGAACCTGAATGTAGTGGATCACTGCATATATTAGGAGTGGAGGGAGTCCAGGTTGTCTGGAGAGCTTGCAGAACAGATCCAGAAATTTTGTTCTCTGTTGCTACATGCATTGTCTTGAACAAATACAGTGATGAACGTAAGTAGGAAAGCGAGGTGCAGTGGGGTGAAGAACCTATGAAGTATTTGCTGGTCACGACTGGTCACGTTGTGCTGGCTTTGCTTTCTGCCGCTGAATTGCGTGAACATTTCCCTCCTGGCACTCTTTCATATATACAATGACTGCGGAAGGTTAGGTAAGTGCAAGTGGGGGTGGAGGTGACTCCACATGACTATAAACAAGTGAAGAAGAGGGCCACACATCATCTCGTTTCTTAAGATGTTGTTCATGCGCTTAAGCAGCGTGAGAGTTCTTGAAGCAGGGGAGAAAAAGAAGCTGGAATATAAATGCAGAGAGATGTGAGCCAATTTGTGTAGGATACTTTAGTTAAGGAAGAACAGAAAAGTATAGTAATGGAAAATGGGACATGACTTGGTCAGTGCCGAGTAAGAGAGTAAAAGGTGAAAGCTGAAGAAAAATCACTTAATGCCTTGAAAAAGGGTAGTGGAGAAAGTTCCATGTACAAGTAGAAATAAAAAGGACTGATAAGAGAAGTGATGACTGAGACTGTAAGGTGTTAAAACACGTTGTCAAAATAAATCAATGATGTGTATTAAGATCCACTGGAAATTCAGTTGTGAAGTTACTTCAGTAAGTCTTTCTGCCTCCAAGTATAAACTTGAAAACTAGGTTTGTAATTTTGAAATAAATATGGGTCTTAAATTGAAACAATATAATGATACCATTTTAGTCTGTTTTTTGGAGAAAGTGGCTGTTTGTGTTTCAGTGTTGGGGTCCCTTGTAGCTCAGAGTGCACTGAGCTAGACAGGGTCCATAAAAATGCCTGCTACAGTTAACTAAGACAACCCAAGCTTCAAGGCGCAGGAATAAGCCTGTGTCGTGTTACAGGTTGAAGTGGCCGTGGGATGACATGGCAGCTAGTGATAATACTAAAAACCACAACAGTCACATGATTAAGGGAACATAACTTGTGATTCTGAGGCTGTAGGTAGTTTATTAGGTAAGAAAAAGAGCAACCTCTTATAAAAATTTGTTGATTATTTAGGAAAAAATCCAAAAACCTAACTTTAGTTTTTACAGTTAATAGTAGATCTAATAGATCTGTTTATCAGTTATCGGAAAGGACAGCTATTTTTTAATATCCCATGGGGAAACCTGAAGTCATGAATGCTTCATTTCAAACAAGAGTTTTGCCTGTGCAGTAGTTTTCTGCAAAGTGAGCAGATAGTATGTGCACTTTATTGAAGAGGTCAGTTGTGACTGCCACATTGCACTTGTTGATGAGATACCACATAATGTTTCAAGTGCCACAACTCTCCATTCTTGAATCCATTCTTGGATTTCAGTTCTTACACTGGCCAAAATGAAAGGACTTTCATTTGAAGCAAGGGTTCTGTGTTCATGTAATAGAGTTGTGAAAAGGCAAGGATTTTCTTCAGAGAACTATGAAATGGAGTAAGTTTTGGAGAGGCTAGGTACTTAACACTCACAGTTTTGCCATGAACCCTCAGTCCCTCACAAAGGAAGCTGACTTGTAATGCTGTAATATTGTCACTGTGTATAGGTCACTGCTGCTTTTTAGTCCATCTGAGGTTAAGAGTTCAATGTAAACTAATGGTTTACAGGAGGAATGCATAAACATTCAGACAGGACCAGGTACTGTGGTTTAGCCTTCTTATCACACTGCATTTGTGCTTTCTTTTTTTGGTGGTGGCTCTGGAATGCCTTTATGTCCTTCCTCTATTGCCATCTCTCTGTGGCTTTGGTGTCCATGGTTCTGCCATAGAAAATCTAATCTGATTGACATATGTTATCCTCTTTCAGGTGCCTTCACAAAGTCGTGCTTTTTTCTAGGCCGATGAGCTCAAAACAACCCCAAACAAAATCAGTGCAGAAGGAAGTTGCCTGAAGGTATTCTCCCTTCAGTTTAACAGTGTAAATGCTCTTTTGGTATCTGATTCCAGACACTTAAGTTATTTGGACACAGAAGGTTCCTTATACCTTTGTTATTTATTAAATAATGGCAGTGACAGGAAAGGGTTTCTTGCCTTCAGGAGTTAAAAAATTAAATGTTTTTGTCTTTGTAAGTCATATTTCTGCAAAAGTCCGTTCCCACTTTATTTTCTAGAGTAAGGGCTTCCCAAGTCTGTCTGTGGTGTTTCAACTTTTTCCGTTCAGGTGGGACTAAAATTTTGTTCCTCTCTTGACTTCTGCAGGATTAGTTTCATAATCCTGCTCATGAGGGTAGAAGATTGTTCTATCTTTCTCACAGATTTAATGCTAAATCTCTTGATTTTCCTAAATATCCTGTTTTACCAGTTTTTGAGAATGCCTAAATGTAACTATCCCGTGAAGGCATCCTTTACATTTGAAATTATTTAAATTCTTGCCAGAAAAAGTACATATGTATATTAGCAACCAACGAGTGAAAGATTTGGTTGCAGGGAAAAGCTGTAAGATGTTAATGACATTAAAAGTGAATTTCATTTAAGGGTAGCACTATACCATGCACTATATGAAGACACAATACTGGACGGATCCCTCCTGTAAACACTCATAACATAAACAGATGTTTGGAATGATCCAGTTGTGAAACACTCACAGTGGCCCTGGGATGACTGTCTCTCTGAGACCGCAATTGACATTTAATGGTGGGACAGAGACAACTTTTCTTAGTTTTTTTTTCCCTTACAGTTTTTCTGCCTCACAAAAGAAATTAGTTGTTTTAAAGAACAGGTGGAATGCAGTGAAAGCAATTGCCCAGGCATGAAAAAGGACATGGAAGAAAGCGTGAAGACAAAAGCCGGTTAAATAGACACAGGAGGAGGAAGGCTATGGGCTTCAGGGAGCAAAATGAAAGGAATATGATGTGGAACATGTAGCCAGAAGCAGAGTTGTTCAGAGCCTTGAAGTTTAGGATGAAGAGCCTGGACTTGAATCAACTTCCTTTACCTTCCACATCAAAGAGAACAGTGACATGATCCAGGCAATAGGTGAGCAATCCCCTATACTACAGGTTTCATGCTACATTAATGGGAAGCATGCTTACAAACCTGAAGCATTTAAGAGAGAAAAGACAAAGTATGAAAAAATGGTCTCTAGATTAGGAATATTAATTTGAGGTTCAAGCTACAGTTTAGGTACAGGCCATCTGTTGGCTGGCACTGCTTTTATGGCAAATGCATACCTGCACAGTAGTGTTTATTCAGAGTATACAGGTTACAAACAGGCCCACATGGCATTGATTTTGTGAGGTGAAGAAGCATGCAGCACATCAGCTCTGTGGATGTAACTTGTTTCCTGTGTAGTTTCATGCTCAGAATTAGGACAAGTCAGCTGTGGAGTAGAGAGCCTTCAGTTTTGTTTTAACAGCCAGGAGCTCTTTGTCATTGGCATTTTTTAATTTGAAAGCAGCTTGAATAATACGGTGTTTCAGTTTGTCTGTGTAGTGTGCCCTTTGCTGGAGTGGTCCAAATTAGCTTGCGTGCCGAAAGCAGTGCAGTGACAGGTTCACAAAGCATTGTGAGGGCTGCTTTTCACAAAAGCAAAATGAGGTTACTTACTCTTCCATTGGAAGGCAGAATTCCAGAATCTTTCAAGATGTTTTCATTGCCTGAGTTCATCTGTGTCTTCGTTAGTGGCAACCTGCTTTACAGAGAATTCAACACTAATTTTAAAAGACAGCTCAAGATGATAATAATTTATGGATTTGGGAAGCACATCTTTTGAATTTTGGTGGAATCCATATGTTTCATTGTTTCATTCATTACAGGGGATTTGCTGGCTGCATTTGGAAGGTCTTTAAATTAGAGCTGGTAGTACTGACTGAATTAGAAGGCTAGAACATCATTTTCTCCATGTGCGTGTTGATATCACCTAGAGAACATTGTGACTTGGGTGCAACACTGGAAAATGGTGTTTCACCTAAAAATAGAAAAATGCTTTCAGTATTGGAAGAGATAGGATTGGTTTCCCTTCATCTAGATATTGTGACTATATTTTAAAGACTATATTTTGTCTGGCCCTCTCTTTTCTACTTCTCTTTCTTTCTGTACATAAAACAACTAAAACAAAAAAAAACCACCCCACAATACAAATAAGCAAAAAAAAATTAGTCTTAACAAGTGATGGTCACATATTCAGTTGACTGAAATTTATTTGATTTTTAAAACAAAAAATAATCTCCTTAACAAGTAATGGTCACATATTCAGTTAAATGAAATTTGTTTGATTTTTTTAAACCTAATCAGATGAGACAGTGTTGTCTGTGCAGTGATTGAGAGAGGTTATCATAGAATCATAAGGGATTGGAAGGGACCTCGAAAGATCATCCAGTCCAATCCTCCTGCCAGGGCAGGCTCACTTGACTGGAGAAGCCATGGAATCAGAGTCACTCAGGGTAGGAAGGAACCATCATCCAGTTCCATTACCCCCAGCACAGGCAGGAACAACCCACCCTAGACTAGGCTGGCCAGGTTGTGCATAATGGATCTGAGGCAGGACATGAGGAGTCCATATTTATTATTTTATGTATCAGTGTATATATATGTATGCTTAAAGAGTACACTCCCCCTCTGTTCATATACATGTATATGTATACATAGAGAATGTGCTTCAAGACCTACCTGTTTTCCTTGGTGGGTAAGGACATCTTGGAGATGATGCCATGGTACCTGCTGATTTGGTCTTTCTCAGAGTATCACTCAACAGAGCAGAGAGCAGGATGAGAAGTGTGTGTGTATCTTAGTGTGTCTGTTTAAGAGTGTATATAATAGTTTATTAACATATAAAGCCAGGCATAGTCCCAAAGCACAAGCAAAATGGCAAGCCTGCAACAGTCATTAAACTCTACTTCCAGCTTAAATAGTAACCATGCTGTCTTTTCAGTATTTCTTTGGTGGAGCAGTAGTTTGTTAATGATTAGACTGTTGTAAAGATGGAAAGCTTTTTTTAAGAGTAGGATGTTGTCAGTGTTATTCCTCTCTTAGTGTTATGTGTGACTTTATGGACAGCTAGTTAGGAGAATCCAGCAGTTGAAAGTGTTTTTTCTGTTTGTAGGTCCATATACTGATGATGCATAACTTTTCTGTGCATTGTATTCTTTCTAAAGCTTTATTCTCTTTATTTTTCAGAATTCTGTTTCACTCATAGCAAAGCCACCCTTTCTCCACCCTAGCTCTTGTATGGTTTAACACCTTGCTCATTCACCCCGATTTTCCATTACTCTGTCACAACTGTTTACTGGACTCTACTGTAAACTGGATCTGTGAAGTGACCTGAGGAGAAATGGCCTTTGAAAATGTTTTTAGAAATGGTTTTCTGTGCTAAATCATCCCTGGGATTATCTTTGTGAATTTTTTTTTTGTTTGTTTTTTTGATCTTGAAGAATTAGAGCAAAGTTAAACCTATTTTTAAAATTGCCCGTATTACCAAAAATTAATGTAAACTTATACTTGCAAGCCTGTACCCTTAATTGTAGTGAGACAGCTAAAAGCATAATTGGGATGGGTAAAGCCAGCATCTGCTATAGATATATATATGTATAGTTAATTGTTAGAGGAAAATCAAACAAAAGCTAAATCAGCAGAATTACTTCAGTTCGATGCATGGAGTTCAGAAAAAGACAAACCCTCTGTGTCGTGCTCTACAGTAAACAGTGCATTTTCCAACCTGTACCTATGTAACTGTCTTCTTCTGTGGGATGTCCCTGCCCCTGGTAGGGCAGTTGGAGCTGGATGATCCTGTGGGCCCTTCTAACCCAGACTGACTGTGTGACTTGTTCAAGGTGATCCTGCTGTGGCAGGGGAATTGGACTGGATGTTCTTTCGAGGTCCCTTCCAATCCCTAATGATTCTACCGTACTATCCTTACTTATGCCAGTGAGACTTAATGATATGCTTTTCTTGACCTCCTGATACTCATGGACTACCCTAAAGAAGCTCAGCCCCTCTGCCCTTCCTTTCCCCCAGTGAATTGGGAACCCTAAACTTACATTGCGCTGTGAAGCTTACTCAAGAAAGCAGTTGTCCTTCATACATGTATGTACGTGTGTCTGTGTCGGTTAACGCGGTTACTTGTCTATGTCATTCTACTGATAGGTTTGAGTATTTTCCAGTTAAAGTACCCTTCATTGCATTTTACTGGCATTTACAACTCCTTAGATTAAACTAAAAAGAGCTACTTGAAAAAAATTCTGCATGCTAGTTGGACTCAGTAAATTCCACCTTTGCGATGTCTTGATGTGGGTATCAAGGCAACATTTTGTTCTCAATTTATACATAGAATCTTGTGATGTTTTAGATGTTTGAGGTCCTTCCTTATGTGAGTGGGCCCTTTTCCCCCTTTTTCCCAAGCATACTGGAGTGCAAGTGCAAATTTCCATAAAATTCAAATAAGCTGCTTCCTGTAATAATAAATAATTGTGGCTGCTCTCTGGTCTGCATAGTAATTAAACATGATCAGACTTGTTTGGGGGAGATATTGTTTGGAGGAGATATTGTTTGGGGGAGATATTGTTCCTGTTATAATTTGACAGGCTACTGTGATTTTGCCAGATTAAACAACCTGGAGCATTTGTTTGCAGCATCACAGCGACAAGATACGCTCCTGCTGTTGCAGCTTCTTGAAAGCACTGGAAGAATGAATTAAAACTACCAGTTGTGAAGGGCCATCAGTTGCACCCGTGAATAGAGACCTTTTCGGTTGTTGTTGGTTGTAGTGGCTTTTCGCCTAGGAATGTTTACAACAGTGTGCAGTGTGGAACTTGTGAACTAGATGGTAAAGGCTGGTGCCCAAAAAGGGCAAAATGATCCTTGTATTTTCTGCTTAGCAGGTATTTCTGCAGGGTAAGTAGAACCTCTCTGAAAAAAAACCCCCAGAACAGTGAGGGAAATGCTAAACAAAACCAAACCCAGAAATACAGAAGAACCGTAAAAATAGCCCTAAATAAAAAGATTGTATCTTTTAGAAATAGCAGCTGACCTTGTGCTGAAAAGCAGATCCTACATGCAGTAGAGTGATCTCTGTGGACTTGGTAGCATTGTATCTGGCCATTTGGTTAGTCTATTTTTATCTCCTTTTTTGGGTTAAGGACTGTTCAAAATATTACTGTCTAGTTACTGTGGTGTCTTTCATTTAGATTCTGTTTATTGACTAAACGACAATGATTGCTGCCCAAAGTAACAGACAGTCTACACTTGCATGATTTTGATTTTCTAACATCAGCCCAGGGGTTTATTTGAAAAATGTACATACACTACAGCTTTGACAAGTCAAGTGACTGCCTGATTTTGACCACGGAGTAAAGTATATCTGAAGATCATTAAAAAAAAAAGGGAGGCGAAATAAATGTAGTAGTCATTGTACCAACACTGTGCATGTGTGACACATGTTTTTTGTCTTTTCATCTTCCACAAGAGCCAGAATGTTTCCTGCCGTTCTCTTTCCAGCTATTGACAAATGATTGCCAGATGTGAGATCTTTGCAGTGTTCTTTCCCCTTCACAAACCTGCAGTGATGAGATATTCGATTCTCCCTTGCCCATTTCATCTCCTTTCCACATCTGCCAGGAAAGCATAGGCAATATATCCCTACATGAGAGTTTAAAGTTTTTTCAGGTCCTCCACTCCCACCAATAAAACATTTAGAGGCAACAGAATGAAGTCCATGTGACTCTTCATAAATTTCAAGGCATTTCAGAGTGGGCTGGGTTTTTTTATTTGTATTCAGCTTGGTAAGTTTGTTTTATTTGTTGGTGTATATGTTGTACATAAACTTACACACATCTATGTGTGCGTGTGTGTGTATGGAAAAGATGAAGTAAGTTTCACACTGCTTGAGAGTTTCTGTTACTACACTGCATGAATCTCCCTCCTCCTGATGCTGAAAACAAAGCATAAAATTTCTGCTAAAGCAATTGTAATGAGCAACTGGAAGGATATCATTGATGAACTTTGTGCCATGAGTACTTTTAAAACTGTTTTTTTTTAAAAGTGGTGGGAAAAATAAGCCTGTGACAGATTGCAGATGGTGTATTACCTCTTGCTTTCCTCCAGTCTTGCTACTGCATTTTTAGGAAAATTTTGAAGAGAATTTCCCTCAAAGTAACTTTGAATAACCTGAGCGAGAAACTAATTTGTAGCTGAACAGAAATACTTATGGAGTGGCCACACACATAATCAGACTCATGTACAAAGCTTTTCTGGCACTGCTATATAGGGTTTGTGTTGATGGGGGATATTTTTCCCTTCCAAGTCTGCCTTTAAGTATGTTTAACAAAAAACCAAAATGAAACACACAAAGGAGAGGGAGACAGACAGACTTTCCAGCTCCTGACCTTCATATCGGGTGGGCTAACACAGGTGGCCTTTCTGTTTTAGTACTACACTTTTGGCAAACTGAGCAGCCCTTTGGTCCCTGACACAGATCAGCATTTATTTTAATTAAAAAAAAATCAATAGAATGTCTGCCATATGTGCTCAAAATAGTGGATTTAATTTCAGGAACAGAAATGCTTGTTTTTTAATCTTAAATATGTAAGACACTTGCTGTTTTCCAGGGTTATAGTTGCATAGTTGTTACCCCTTCCACCCACTCCTTGTAAAATCTGGACACATATGCTCGTTTCCAGAATGTCCACACTCACATCTCTCTTTTTTTTCCCCCCCATGTAAGATGTCTAAGGTTCCTTCTGTGGAGACAAATACCTGAGTGTGGCAAGAAGAACATTGTCAGGGAAATTTTGCTCACAGAACAAAATAAAAACAAAGCTGAATGTCAGTGAAACGTCCCTAAGATTTGTGGGGTTTTTTGTATTCTTTGCTCGAAGAAGATGGGATAGTGAGATAATGTTGTAGGCAAGAGTTTATTGCCCATGTGGTTACCATTTTAATTTCTCCTTTACCCTTTTTTCCCCCCTCTAAAGCAAGGACAGACTATTTTTGAGAGAAACGTAGAAAACCTAACTTGAAGGACAAGGCAAACTGTTGTCTTTTTCATAAAACAATCAGGCTTTAAACTCTAGTAATAGGAGGTGAGATCCTTCAAGTTCAGAATACTTCACTTATTTTGTCCTCACTAATGCACTGGCAGGTTTCTCATGTCTTCCTTCTTCTCTCACCATGGTTACTCAGGGAGGTAGAGAAGTGCTAAGCAATGGAGGTGTCATCCAGCCTGTGCACTGAGGGAACGTCCTTCAGAGGACGACTTGTCACTAGCCGTCAAAGAAGAGAGTGGCTTTGTGGTCTCTGAACATCTGGCAGCACTGCACAGGAAGCTGAGGGGGTGTCATTAATTGTGATGAAATAATTTAAACCATCAGGAATAAATGAGGCTGTTAAACTAAGTTCAGATTCCATTTGCTGTGCACATGTGTCTCGCAGCCTGTGTGCAGTTAAAAAAAAAGAAATTAGTTATATTAGCTTGTAAGTAGAAGTGAAACAGATACTGTAAATGAAGTGAGTTACAGTGTGATGACATCATGTAGAACAACATTCAGAGACAGGGTTTTGTAAAATCAGCATGCACGAAAGTGCTAAGTTACTTTGATAAAGTTCTGCTTAAGGTCTGACCTGATGATGATGATGGGTAAAGGAAAAGATGGTTCATTGCAGGATATGCAAATCTTAACGGTGCAGTTTCAGAACAGACCGTCTTACAAACAGAGCTTTAGCTTGCAAATAACTATCCCATTTTATCTATCTTTTTATATCAACTACCATTTTGCTAACTTTGGAATGTGACCAAGGCAGACATACAAGTAAGTGGTTGGGCCCCCTATACAGAGAAAGTTCCTTCTGAAATGTTTTAAGTTTTATTTTGACAAAGGGACGAGGGGCATTTACTGATAGGAGATTTTCGTATCCGTGCACCAGCTGTTTTATAAAAAGAAGAAATCACACTATGTAAGATTTCAGGGAAATGGTTAATCTGAAACTGGCTGGAAAAAAAGAGATGCCTTGTCTAAAGCCTCTCATCTTGCTTTTTTTCTTGAATGTTCCTCAAATTCAAAAGAATTATTGTCCTTCACAAACTTGCACAGAAAATATCTGTACAGAGTCAAATTATTTTGAAGAGGTGTTAGGTGCAATCTCACTTGTTTCTGACCTTAATGGGCAGACACAGTCTGACTTGTTCTGACAGTGGCATAGTAAACAGAAACGATAGAAAATTGGTAGTCATGGGCATCTCCAAAGGAAAGAAGTTTCTTGAAGTTACAGATGTAGCCCAGCTTCTTTAGGAACCTGGGAATAATACTGCAAGCCTCTAGCAGTGGGTACAAGCCTCTAGTGGCAACAGCCAAAGGTCGCAGCCTGTGCTTTGGCTATTGACAACATACATGCCACTGCTCTCAGAGAGCAAGCAGAGGTGCAGCTGGAAGACTGCTCTAAATTCTGCCACGCGCCAGCAAGATACTGCTTGGTTTTTTCCTGTGACCAGGATAGTCAAAATGGGCAAACATTGGCATGTTTCTTCTGCCTTTCTGAGAAAACATTAAAGTTGCCTTCTAAAATTGTGCTAACCATTCTCTTTCCCAATTGCCTTGCAGTGGATTGATTGACTTGCAGTTTTCTTTGCTCAGCGGAACTTTAGATGCTTTGGCATCTAAAGACATAGTATGTAATTGCCAGTGGATGCCTTGTGGTATTAATAGAGGTAGGGCTGGCGTGGGTGACTTCCATTGAGGGAATTGGTGCCCCAAAATAGTAATAAGCATATGTTCTGTTCTAAAAATAAATTGTTGTTTTTAACTTCACAACTGTTTTTATCATTAAGATGAAATGTATTTTGTGTAAGTCACAGGTACAGCAGGTGGTGCAAGATCATTTCTGGTCATAGGAATGACACTGTAAGGATCACAGTCTTAGCAGCCTTTAAAAGATTTGCCTTCTGGCTGCATACACTTTAGGTGACATAACTGTTTCTTTAAGTATAGAAGTATATGTTATAACCAGTGCTCATATGTATGTATATACAAGTTTGACCCAAGATATCTTCAAATTCATAATTGTAAGTTTTGTACCAGCGCTTCCATCTGTCTGAAAGAAAAAAAATCGATGCTGTGGTTATCACTGGGCTCAGATTTGTGTCAAAGCATTCTCCAGAGTGTTGGGAATCTGTTGAGAAAGCAAGTGGGAGCAGGAGTCAGAAGGCGAATGTCCGAGCCCTGCAAGCAGACTGGGTGAACACAGCCTGAGTCCTGGAGGTGCTGAGCACTTTTTATCCTGCGTGAGAGTCCAGGTAGGACAGAATACTGACGCATGTGAGGTTAAGGGTTCTTAATATGTCTGTACCTGCTGAACTGCAGGCCTTTTAAACTGAGGTTTTAAAGTTTGGGATTGGACAGTCAAAATATTACTGATGTTTTCAAATGAAAAGTGCCTGAAGTGTTTTCCCTCTGGAGTCCTTTAGTGGCTTTAGCACAGGGCATATATCACCTTGAATATATTCAAAATGTTTTTGCAGTATGTGTATAGCATGTAGTTTGGCTGCTATGCATTTTGCAGGAAAAAAATTGCTTCTGGGTTTAGTTATTTCTGCTGTTTCTGAGGTACTGGAGCTCCCTCCTCATCCCTTCAGAAGGAGGACTTTGGAATTTTCAATGCTTTTACAATTTCTGCTGTTTATGCTCTGGACTTCCAGACTGTCACTTTGCTTCTTCCTAATCCTCGTCATGTATCAAATACATGTGTTTATGTCCCGTTGGAAGCTATGAAGAAACAGTTCTTCAGTAATGTCAGTCACTAGAAAATGTATAAATAAAAGCTTTGTGTCCCCTAGATCAGTTTCTTTAGGTGAATATACACAGAGAGATATTTCTGAGGAATACACTCTCTGTGTGTGTCTATTTTAGCCCAGTTAAATAACTGGGTTAAACTATGACGGAGTGGAGGGAGAGTGCAAAGGAACAATATTAAGAGCTGAGTGAACAGATAGTGTTCTAGACATTGTTAAAACTTAGCAACCCAAGTGTAAAAGTAAACCCTGGGAACTGGAGGCAAGGGTGGCTGTACTACAAGAATATAAATGTTAGTCTGTTAGCTGCAGTGAAATACAAACTGTTCAAGTTGCATATTTATAAAATATGATTATAAGTATCTTCTTTTCTCTTGAAGGAATAAACAAGCCATCCCATCCTCCTGAAAACATACGTTACACTGAAAAATGTTCAGAGATGTAAACTTTGTTCATTGAAGATAAATGTACTTTGTTTTGTAAAGCTGTTCTGTGAGGCTCATGATGTAATGGCAGAAATATTGTGATTATGGAACGATATTTCATACTGTGTTTTTGTTATCTGCTAGGGTGCTTCTGTGTGTCAGTTCAGGATTGTGTGTAAAATAGCTACAGGCTTGATCCTCAGTTACGGGTTTTTTCTTCCCTAGGATGAAAATTGTATTCTTTTAACCCATTACTCCCACTTCATTGGGTACACATACCTCCCAAACATTGCTTTCTCAAGGCACAGCTAAGTTCATTACAAACACAGCTCAGTACTTGTGGGCAGTGCTGCATAGTACTTTTTGGGTACAAAAGTTTTACTTGCATGGAGAGCTTATTAGATATTCTTTCTGTTAAACCAACAGTGTCCCTTGATGTTCAGACAAACCAAGTTGCTGGCAACTTACCATAAAACCAGTGGTTGAGTTATACAACAAACTGCCCTCAAATGCTGCATAGGTTGGTGACAGTGTTGATTACTGGAAAAACATTAAAGTAGAAATTCAAATACATGCATTTGAGCAATTGACGGGTTCACAGAACTGCCTTACATTTAGTACCACGCTTCTAACTGAATCATAGGCTTGGAGTACTGGAAGGACCGCTGCTTAACTTTGGATCAGACATCTAATGGAGTAACACATGCTCCAGGTGTTCAAAAGCACAAGGCACCTGCAGCTTCCACTGATATTTTGGAAACCAGGCAAGTACGAAAAGCAGCCAGTAGGGTTTAATGTCTATTAAATAAATTAAAAATATTAATCTGAATGCCACATTAGTGGCAGCTAGCAGAGAAAAAACAGCTCAACCTTTTTCCAGACCATTGAATGCATCATTTTCACACCTGCTTACATCCTTACAATGTTTTACTGCCAAGCACATGTATTTTGAAGAACTGTTTTGAAACAGTCTTCCTTCTGTAGCATCAACAGGTAGCACAAAACAGATATGATACTTAGGAATTGTGTCATTAACACAGATGTGACAGCTACTCCTTGAATTATCCTTATTGTCCTTGATCTACTCCACTTTAGATGAACTGATGCAGAAGAACTCCTCTATATGACAGGGAGAAGTGGCACTTTTAGATTTATTCCATTGAAAATGGTCAACCTAATGCTGGTTTTAAAAATAAAGATGTTACGGTAAAATTTGAGCAGCTGTTACATCTGCTTTTAGATTTTCTTAAATTAAGCAAATTTTTAGTAGTGATCTTACTCCTTGTTCTTTGTTAATAGTGTGTCTTGTTTCTGCGCTTTATGAATCAGTAGTTGAAGTTTCTTGACAGAATTATCCATGATTTTTTTCTGTGCGTCTTTTCGTCATTTGTTAAAAAATGGATAGTGAGACCACGTTGCATACAGGGTACAAATTTATTGTAGCATTAAATCAGGACTTTTGTTGAAAGGCCATAAGCATGACATAGAAACTAGGGTCAAATTTTTCACAGTCACTGTTGAGCCATGCAAACAAATTTGATTTAGATTTGATCTGTTTTCTAGAAGTTACTCAAGCCAACTGTTACTTAGTCTTTACCAAAATAGGAATACATCAATTTGAGCTGCAGTTTATAGTGGTAAACGTGAACTGTATGGGCAGGAAAGAGGTGGTGTTGGCACTGAAGCTGCTCATTTTTCGTTTGATGTGTGATAAAAATTATGAAAGTCGATTGGATAGATGTAACTGCAGATATGTGAAAAAATAACGTTGAAAAGAATGATTTTCTTTGAAAAGGAGTGGCAAAAGATGGGGTGGAAAAAAAGAATTATTGCTTCTGTTTTCCATCCTCTGCCCACATTAGCTGCTTTCATTGCCTTGAATCTGCCCTTAGGTTAAATAGATGTAGATCCTCAATTTGTATGGTGCTTGAGTTTTTTTACTTAGGTATTCTTTCTCACACACGTAGGTGGGCTTTATTGCCTGCAAGGGAGATTTGAGGGAACAGGTGAACCAGGATGGACGTGTGCCAAAAATTAATGCCTAAAGAGATGGCTGCCATTCTGCCACAGTATGGCAACAACCACACCCTCTCTCCAACCTTCTGGGAATTGTAGGAAAGGTCAAAGACTCACTTAAACTGAAATTTTCTGAGGACAAGGTCTCCTCTTCACAGAATCATAAAAATTCCAAGTTGGAAGGGATCCGTAGGGATCGTTGTGTCAAATTCTCTTTTTGCAGGCTGTGAGAGCAACCAGTTCTGGAGACTGGTAAATATACCAGTATGTGCTACTGGGGCACAATTTTGGGACCATATGGTAGCTAACTGAAAGGTTTCTGAATGGGATTTTTGCATTTCAGAGGCAGGTGATAGGTTTTAATTTTGCAAATGTCTGACTTTGAAGATGGAACTAGGTAAGCATTCCTCATGAATTGCAATGGGAGTGACTCAACATAACCATTTTGTGGTTTATTTTTTGTGACTTATTTTATTGATTCCATAGTGGACTAGTTTTTATTTATGTATTTATTTTCATAAATTACCAGGTAAGAGACATTGGATAAGGAGATGAAACAAGATCAAAGTTTAAGGCAGAGTGCCTTAGGGTGAAGCTAAATTCTTTAATGCTGTATTCACTTGTATAGCTGTAGAAACCACACAGAACTCTTCCTGCTCTTTTCTATAGCGTACAATGAATATTGAGGAGCGCAGAATCTCCAAAACTGGAAACAAATTGCAATGCTAGATGCTCTCAAACAGCTTGACTAACGAAGGGGCACTCATGTAGAGATAAGACTTAGCTACCTGTTAAAAAAGTTATTTTTCTTCATTATTATGACTGTGTTCACTGTTTGTGTTGCAGTGGTGCATAGAAGCACCAGCTATGGGGCAGGAGTCTGGTCACTGTACAAACACAGAACAAATCTTATTTTTACAGTGAGGCAATCCCAGAGTGGGATGTTGCAATTACTGTAAGTCTTAATGCCAACCATTTGTGATGATGTATCAGGAATCATAGAGTCATTAGGGATTGGCAGGGACCTCGAAAGATCATCTAGTCCAAACTCCCTGCCACAGCAGGATCACCCAGACCAAGTCGTACAGTCAGTCTGGGTTAGAAGGGACCACAGTGATGCTCACTGATCTTCAAGTAGGAAGATTACTTGAAAACAATAGGTGGAGGAAAAAATAATCATATTAGCTAAAATTTCATGTGCTTAAGTCAACTTTCTTTGTCCTTTGCATATTGAAATTTCTAGCATCACGTAGGAGGCCAACCAAGCACACGCGGAGGAAGCTGAAGTGGATGTAACACAGTTCAGTTGTATGAGACTGAATCAAGCTACCTTTTCAGGAGGTTTCTTAGGTGGATGGAGAAGTATGAAGGTGTTCAATTTTTTTTTTTATTCGCAGTGAAAGCTGTTAAATATCTAGTAGAACTGTGAGAACTACTTTTAATCAAACAACTGAGTGGAACCAAAAACCAGTAACAAGACATAACCAAATGGAATCAGAGCCTCATAATGCAGCCTTTTAGGCAAAAGGAGAGGCTTCCTCAGGCAAAATGGAATCAGAGGTGCACTTAAGGGATATAAGACAAATTTAAGTGTAATATGGGGACATGAGACGGAAGTCAATGTTTACTTTGAAAACAGTTAACTTCTGGGGTTGAAATTGGTTAATGTTTACTTTGTATCTTGTTTTCTGACATCTTTTGTGTAGTAATATTGACTCATTCTGTTCTGTCATCACAGTCAATATGTCAAGTATTGTACACTTCATAATTCCGTTATGACCTGAGAATGTGAAATGTGGTTAGTGAATAGTAGTCTGCAAGTATTTGAAATTCTAAATAAGTTAATACCATGAGTAATTCTGATCTCTCCAACACAGCCTGAGATATTTTCCTTTGTATGAAAATTGTGGGAGAAGCTGGAAAGAAAATTCAATACTATAAACTACCAGGTCAAGTTACTCAGATCCAGATTTGATCCGTTGTGATCTATTTTTCATTCATATGCTTGTGAAATATCAACTCATTGTGGCAGAGACTTGTTCTGAGTTACAATCCATTTAAAGTCTGAGAATCTATCAAAACCATATTTGTAGCTGTAGCAAAACATATGTTTGCATTGAGTCTGTCCAGTATGAGCAACGTCAAAAATATTGCAGCTAGCAATGGTAGCTCTTTCCAGGTTCCTATCAGAGGAACAGTGTAAACACAACACTAAGTTTTATGTCCTGCAGTGGTAAGTTAGTCCTGTTCTGATTAGATAAATAGATAGTGTATCTCTGTATGCAAGTATTACAATAGTTCCTTCAGGTGCACTTGAGTTATTTTTGTACCTAAGGAATTACTTTCAGGTACTTCTGCATTTTAGTTATAAACATAGAAAGGGCAGGGTTTTTTTGTAATATTTTCCTTTCTGAAAATAAATATGGTAAGTCAAAGACCCTAATCAGCAACTGGATTATTTGGGTCCTCTTTTTATAGGCTTCTGATCTACAGCAGGGCACTGACTAGGCTCAGCACACTCAAAGCTAACTGTTACGATCAGAGCTTAACTCAGCTTTCCACCAACAACAATTGCAGCATTTAATAGGATCTGATCACTTTGCCTACTGGTTTCTTTGAGTAAAATCGCACAATTTGGGTAAAATTACATGGTTGGCAAGACCATTGTATGTGCTTCTGCTAATAGCTGCTGAAAACGTCTTCACTCTTTAGCCTCCCTAGTGCTTGCCTGCTACATTATATGTTCTTAAAAGAGCAGCAAAGCCCTTTTCACCTGTAAAGTGAGAATTGACTACGTGTAAGCAATGCTGTGTAGCCCAGTTCCAATAACTTTCGGAAGACTTGTTGCTTGAAACAGATACCTCTTCCTTTTTAATGACAATTTTGTTCTCATCTGCTTGTGACAAGTTTACAAAGTTGTCATTTTGTCATCACGAAGTCTTTCACAGGATTTTTCTCTGTGTACTCTGAAGTGTGTGATCTGACATGTATTTTCACTACGAGCATCTGCGGTTTGGTATGCACCTCTGAAACTTCTCAATCTAAAGTGCATTTAGCATGTTGTGATTTATGAATGTGTATCATCTGGGCAAGTTTAAGAATTTGAATAACACACAAATGCATTGTGTCTGTTGTAGCAAATATTGGTGCCTACGGTGTGCAACGTTGAAGAGCTTTTGATTTTCAGTAAAACAGGCAAGGGAAAGGAGTCATTGCTGAAAATAATTTCAAGGAATCAGCTTGGGTTAGATGACTGGAAAAAAGTGGCTGATGGTAGCAGGAGGAAGTAAACATACATTTTCTACTTTAATGTGCTTTGTACACAGATTATCGTAGCACACACAAACTCCCAATTTGTTGATATGTGTATAATTATTTTCATGCATTTTGATGTCTGCTAAATAATACTAAAAAATTTGTTCTTATTATCTCTAAGTACAAATATATTAGGAGATATGTCCCTGTGACACAGTATAGGCATGCATACATATTTAGTGAAGGAGGGGTGGCAGGTGGGGAGGAAAAGAGTGAATTTCAGCAACTGGCAAGAGAAGGATCAAGGGGATGCCAAAATTACTGGAAGGAAAGAAAGCAGAGAATTGAAGATAAGAAGAGAATTAGGGTAACATGTAGATATAAGAGCCCAAGAGCAAAAGTACATCTCATGATGTGAGTGTCAAACAATGAAATAGTCAGAAAATGTATTTCTTAAAATGAACTAGAATAAAATAAAAAATGAACATGTAAAGAAATTGAAATCTCCTCATTCTAAAAATTTGAATAATATATCCCCAAAGTCAGTAGTAAAGTGGAGTAGAAACCATGGAAATTAAAAGGTTACCTAGTGATACAGTTAATTTGTAGTAATCAAGTTTTCCACATAATAAAAATACACACATAGTTGTCTTTCTAGGAAGCATTGTTCAGTTAGAAGACTAAGGGCCTTCGTATAAAGAAATATTCATAATGTGAATGCACGCACCCTCGACATCTGTACAGTTACCTAGGTGCACAAAGTTGAATATATTATTTAAACTTCATGGTATTGAGGCCTGCCTGCATTAGTGAGAACAAGGTACAACAAGAAAAAAACACGATAGCAGATTTACCAGAACTATTATGTCAGAGTATGCTGAAAACCATGTATTGCATGTAGGAATGGGAAAGCTGTGAAATGGTGGTGGATCTTATGAGAGAACACTAGTGCTACTGAAGAGTTAATTTACTGTGCTATTACAACATGATTAAATTAAGCATAGAGCTCCTTCCTTTTGTAGACTGAGTCTCTTAAAATAAAGTTATATTCATAGAATCATAGAATCATTACGGATTGGAAGGGACCTCGAAAGATCATCTNCATCCTGCTGTCCACCAGGACCCCCAGGTCCCTTTCTCCTAAACTACTCTCCAACAGGTCAGTCCCCAGCCTATACTGGTCCCTGGGGTTGTTGTTGCCCAGATGCAAAACTCTGCACTTACCCTTGTTATGCCTCATTAAATTTTTCTCAGCCCAGCTCTCCAGCCTGTCCAGATCTCGCTATAGAGATATGCCCACCATACATTAATGCCAGTAATGTATAAAAGTATAAATTTGGAGAAAACTGTTAAAAAGGACAGTATTTTCTTAGCTGCTGGAAAGCTGGGAAAATAAGCAGTTTGGGAAGCAGTAGCGTTAGGCCCTATTCACAACTGATTGACTCAAGCAGAGTCAATCCTAATGCATTCCTTCCTTAAAGGACCAGTGTGGCATACTGGAACCTGATGACTTTTCCATTTTTGATAGTTAGATTTCAGATATAAAATGTGACAATAAGGATGGATAGAGACATTTTCTAGAAGCAGATCTACGATTATCTGTGATTCTGTTTGGGTTACTGTCTTATTAGAGATCACTGGTGCTAGTTGTAGAAAAACAGTGTGGTGCAGACAACAGCCAACTTGGCCTTACAGAATATAAACTACAAAAGATTGGACATGTCTCTGTGCATATGTTTGCTTAAAATCGTAGCAGTTTAGTCTGCTGCTGTATGAAATCTGAGCTGATTCTGCAGCATTCCTGGTGTGTGGCATGTTTTGAAAAGCCGGTGTAAATTCTCTTTGAAGGGTAGACGTATCGTACAAAGCGCTGTTGAAACTTTATTGCACGTTTCTGCTGCAAGTCTCTACCACCTCGCATTCCCCTTAGGTTGAATTTTGATTATAGAGCATTGGCATTGAGTGTCTTGAAATTTGATAGAAGAATGGGTGATTTTAATCTGCATATTGGCTTCATTCCTAGGAAGACTATGAATGGTTTGGACAAACCATGGAAAACCCTTTTTTTAAAAACATTTTCCAATATGTGGTTTGCTTTCTGAAAAACAAAAGCTGTGCATTGATAGTTAAAGAGGCCAGGAGAGAACAGCCCTTTAGTGGATTGTATTTGGCATCCAGTGAGTTCAACCTACTTCAGTGAAAAACACCATGTGGACTGTTTTGGTGTATTCTTTGTGAAGCATCATGCTTGTAAGTTCTACAGGATTTCATGATAACTAGAGGAAAAGAATGTGAGAATTGTTGTTTTGGATTACTTTTGTTTGCTTGTTTGGAGAACAACCATATGGCAGATTGCAGTTGTTTCCCAGTAGACAGTTCCAGTTGTGTACAGGATTCGCAAAGCTTGAGGAAAGAAATGGATTCATGGTTGAAAGGGTCATAGTATGCAGCCAGTTAGCCAGAATTGTGAAGAGTGAGTGAATCATTAGGAGTTTGATATTCAAGGCTCTAATTGTGGTTTTGTGTATTAAGTTAAAGGATCAAAAAGTGATAGTCTCTTTGGAACATCTGGAGTTATTCAGGCCAGCAGTAAATGTGCAGCAGATTTAGGAGTGTTGTTAAGAGTCTATCATTGTTTTCTGTGCAGTGGTTTGGTCTTTTTTTTCCCCCCCTCTGTTTATTCAGGGGTGGTCTGAAGGTCAGTAGTAGTAGGTGCTTCAAGAAAATACCAGTGTTTTGGGAGAATGACATTGTTTCTGTTGTGTGTGGGCAAGAAAGTGTGATAGTCCTTTGCTTTCCTCAGTGGGAGAAATCAGCAAGCACAGAATGGGCAGAAGGTCAGTTGTTCCCAGTCAGAAAGTGCTGACCCTTTGCAAGCTCATCAACATCACTTTCATTTGTAATGACTGTGCTTAAATAAGTCTTTGTTCATTAAAATATGCAAGCAAAGCTGCTGCTTCTTTTAGTGAATAGCGAGATGCTTATTTAATGAGGACCAGCAAGAGGATTTATGTGGAAGCTTGCCATAGTTCAAAATAGTGGGACAATGCCAAGGTGAGCAATGCATAGAGCAGATGCAGTGATCTCACTTCTCCAAGACCAGTGTGAATTGGAAGCATTCACTCCGGAGTTTGGCTAACCCAGGATTCGCTTTCCTTCCCCCTTATCTTGTGCTCCTTCCTAATCAGATCTCATCCCCCTGCACTAAATCCAGCACACGGACTTTTTTTTATCTTGTGGTCCAGGCAGTCTGAAAGGCAGTATGCAAGCAGACACATTTTAATCATTCATATGATGATTGGTGGCTCCCTGTTGTTAAACCACAATTATTGATCCACTGCTGTTGAAGTACATGGCCTGTTGCAGGAAGGAAGCTCCTCTAAACCATGTCTTATCAAGGGGATTCAAAACCTCTATATGGCTGGGAATCACTCAACCTGCGTTACAGTTTGATTTGACCAAAATGGCTAGGATGACATGAATGAGTGTGCTTAAAATATTGGGGATGGGTGATAACTGTCTATTGCTCTCATATCCAAGTTGGCTAACAGGTTAACTGCTGGAAAGTGATTTAGCTGGAAGAACAGGCTTGGTATTAAGCTTCTTCCAAAGTAAATATAGCTGCGTGATGTATGTTAAAGTGTCATGGTGGAGATGTTTCTGCACAAATTACACTATTGGACAAAAAAATGCATAAACCTTGTTTGGGTCAACAGTACTCAAATAACTGTTTTCAAATAAAGTTCAGACAACTGCTTTTTTGCATTACATTTACAGATCTGCCAGATCTGTAAAATCTAGATTAAAAAAAATTGAGGTAAAACACTTGAGAAGTAAATACAGTCACTGATTTCAGGTGACAGTGACTCACAAAGTAGGACATGGGGTGATTCAGTTAGCCAAGACCAGATGTGTATTAATACAGGTCATCTCATTGTCGTTTGTGGTTTAGATGGGAAAGATGATAAACAAGAAAGGTCTAAGATGGAAAAAGTATTTAAAATGGAAGCTGAAGGACTGAAACAAAACTGCAATTATAATAATATTTTATTAGTGCCTGGGAGCCCATGTCTTTGCTGCAATCCACTGAATGTTTTATTTTTGTTATAATTACAGCATCTTGCCTGCACTTTGTCCCTCTGATCCTTTGTTGAAGCCCAGATCACTGTGCAGACTGTGCTTGTAGGTGTGATTTATTGAGTGACAAGTAGCTGTAGGGTAGAACACACGCCTCTGTACCTGAGTAAAGTATTAAACATCACAGAGCTGGGGGGGGCAAGAGAGAGAAGAAACGCACAGAGCAGTAACACAGCAGCTCCTGGATACAGATCAGACAAGAGGTTCTGCCACAAATCACCTAGAAACATGTCAGACGCTGCATGTTTGTTGTTTTACACTGAGGGCACAGCCGTAGTCCAAAAGTATTGATTCTTTTCTTTGTACAGAGACAGAAACTGTCAGCTATAGCAGGCTGACCTTGGTATGGCTCAGACAACTATTCCCTACCCTGCCTACCATATGAACCCCACAGGAAAAGTCCAGGCAAGATATGCCAATGTCCATTTCACATAAACAGAGAGAAACCCAAGCCTGGCAAAACAACTCCTGTCTCTCCCTCCAGAGGTCCACAGTAGCAGTTCTGCACCATATTCCCTATGACAGAGAATTCGATTTTTTTTCCCAGTGCCTCAGCATTCAAGATACATTAATTCTACTTAATCGTTCAAGAATTCAAGAACTGTCTACAGAAACATATAAAGGAAAAAAAGCCCCTGCTACTTTTCACAGAGGAAAAACACTGGCATTTCTTTTATGGGGCTGGTGTGCAGAGTGGGAAACGAGTCCCCTTTGCACCAACTAATCACAGGCAGGAACGTTTTCACAGAATTCTAATTGTTTGTGTTGGTATAGTAAAATTACTCAGGCATATTGTATGGCCAAAAATATGACCACATTTCTGGGAAGTATTTGAGTTTACTTTAGGCCTTCTTTTGCATTTTAATACATTTCAGTACATCAGAGTTGTGTGATGTGTTTTCATGGGTTCACTGTTTTACGAATATTATTTCCCACCTTTTAAACACCTTTTAAACCCCAGTCCTAACACCATCATTCATTTGGTGATGAACAGAACTCAACAGTAAGAAATTGTTATCCTGCAGAAAAGGTTAACCTGAGTCACAAATCTGACTCCAGGGATGCCTGGTTTGGTGTCTGTGACTGTATACAGAGAGCTTTACAGAGCTCTGTAGAGACTTAATCTGTCTATAATTATCTCCTTCATCTAAGTTCTAATACAGCTCTGTGTTCTGACATCACACATCATGACTTGCCATCATGTCTTGGTCAGTGAATGATTGTACTTTTACTGTGGGAGTTTATGGGGCATAAAACTCACTCTGGCCATCTGAGTTAGTTCTATTATTTTTAAAGTAACCGAAAACACAATTATATTTGCCTTCTGATGATTTAATAACGTGAGCAATATTTAGCACCTGTAGTCATAAAAGGACTGTGTGTACAGTAAACACTTGTATTTTAGTTAAAATAGAATGTTAATGCAATCAATAGATGAAAAGATTCTAGAGGATAAATGAAGAAAAGATTCTAGAGGATAAATGAAGAAAAGATTCTAGAGGATAAATGCACAAAGGTTATAATGATAGAGAATGGCTGTCTTTTGAAAGATTTGCTTATTTTAATTATTGCTACTATTTAGTTATTACTTAAGAACACATTTCGTGTTGTATGCAGCTTTCCAAGGAGTATGTCAATCCTAATCGAGATTCATTCTGCTTTGTAGTGTCAACTATAAATTATTTAAACCCAGCAATACTTCTGCTTAAAGGCTGTCACTTAACTATATTACATGACATGGAAGCACTGTGTCAGCACCAAGTCAGAACAAGTTTCTCTTGTTGGAAAAGTGATAGGATAATAGAGGCCCCTCAGCTTAAGAATCACAACATTTTACAATTTCCTAACTTGTGTTAAATAAAATAACTTGCCAGTTTAAAAAACTTCTATCATACTCAATACTCAAAAACAGGTTCTGGGAAATGCTTTTTATTTAACATTTTGTGAAGACACTACAATATTAATATGGACCTTCACTTTTAAAATTGTTACTTACCATATTGTAGAAAACACACAAAACAACCTTCTGCAGATAAATATAAGGTCCCACTGTCACTGGAAGTATTTATGTGGTTGATCAAGTCCTAGGGATTGCAATAGTGAAAAGATATTGGCAGTTTCCTTCTTTTGTTATTAGTTGCTTTGAGCTATTGATGGTGTTTTGTATGTGATGACTGCCACTTATTAGTTCACAGTAACTGCAAAGAAAAGGAGCGTTTGAAAAGATTTGAAATGAACTGAAAAGTACCTAAATTGCCTGGACTTTGACTGAAGGGCACAACTGAAAATATTTTAATTACAGAATCATGGAGTAGCTTCTTTTAGAAGAGACCTTCAAGATCAGGTCCAACTTCAACATATACAGGCCTATAGTTCCTGGGATACTCCTTCCATCCCTTTTTGTCGGTGAGCATCACATTTGCTAATATCCAATCTAGTGGAACCTCCTTGGTTAGCCAGAATTGTTGGTAAATAATGAGGAATGGCGTGGAGAGCACTCATGCCAGTTCCTTCAGCACCAATGGGTAGATTCCATCTGGCCCCAAATACTTGTGCACGGCTAAGTGGCACAATAAGTCACTGATCTTCTTGGACTATGGAGGCTGAATTTTGCTCCTCATCCCTGTCTTCAAGCTCAGAGGGCAGGACATTCAGGGAGCAACTGGCATTGCTGTCAAAGACTGAGGAAAAGTAGACATTTAGTAGCTCAGCTTTTGCCTTGTACTTCATCACCAGGCTTCCACCCGCATCTCGTTGAGGATGGGGATTCTCCTTAGTTCTCCTTTTACTGTTACACATAAATATAAAAACAATTTTTACTGTCTCTGATGGTGCTGGCCAGATTAAGTTCTAGTTGAGATCTGGCCTTTCTAATATTTGCTCTTCATAGCCTTGCAACAACCCTGTAAACTTCCTGAGCTACCTGACCCTTCTTCCATAGGCAATAGACTTTCCTTTTCTTTCTGAATTCCAGCCAGGTCTCTCTGTTTAGCCAGGACAGTTAGCTGCCTTGCAGATTGACTATGTCATTTCAAAACTTTGTGTGGCATTCTGAAAGAATGACGAGCCAACAGCACTTTTTTACTGAATCATTTCCTGTCACCACGAAGGTGGTTAATACTAAGACAGTACCCATGCTTTCTCTTCTTCAGGATGTTCACATTCGTTATGACGAGCACAACTGAATCACACAATTACCTTGCCTATTCCCTGTGCCCTCTCTGATGCTGTTACTAATAGAAATCTTTCAAAGCTATTAAAAGTTAACATTAAAAAATCTGGTTTTCTTGAAATTTTAAAAGGACTTACAATTATTTGTAGTTTAATGACCCACAGAATAATTTAAATTCATGGTTTTCAACATTCTGTCAGAATTGAAAAGAAAGTATTTAATGACCTGCAATTTTTTATTACTCTATGAAAAAGTCTCAGTGTGGTGTGTTATTCAGAGATGTAAATAGTTCCCAGATGATAAACAGTTTCTTTATGGCAGTATGCATTTGTGCCTTAAATATTAGAGTCATAGAATCATAGAATCATTATGGACTGGAAGGGACCTCAAAAGATCATCTAGTCCAGTCCCCCTGACACAGCAGGACCACCTAGACCAAGTCACACAGGAACACATGCAGGCGGGTCTTGAACATCTCCAGTGAAGGAGACTCCACAACCACCCTGGGCAGCCTGTTCAAGTGCTCTGTCACCCTCACTGGGAAGAAGTTCCTTCTCAGATTTACGTGGAACCTTCTATGTTCCAGTTTACAACCGTTGCCCCACAAAAGAGGTAGGTAGGTGCTGTATTTAATCTGTTTGTAACAGCAGTGAATCAGATACTTTAAAAGTAGTGCCTTGGATGTTACTGCATGTTCTGAAGTCCGTCTTGCACTTAAGAACAAGGTGATCTTCTGTCTGTGTCTCTTGGTATGTGTCATAGCCATGATAATGATTCTTCTGCCTGTCTCTCTTTGTATGTGTCGTAGTCACGTGATGTACTTTTATAGTTGCATCGCTTTTCAAAGTGTCAACTGAGTTGTGCCTTGCCTTGTTAGAGTCATGTTTGATTTCTTGGACAGGGACTGTAAATCACTATCTAATATGCAGATCTTCAGAAAATGCACCCAAGGTTTATTTCCAGTAACAGACTAGTGGCCTTATGTAGACTTTGTAATGAATAAAACAGATTGATGAGCCATTTTATAGCATTGCAAGCTGTTTTCTAAATATATCGCCCTTTTCAGTAATTTAACATGAAGAACAGTCTAATGAGCTACTAGCTATAATCTCCCAGAGAACTGAGAACACTGCTAAGCTCATAGGCCAAGTGATACAACTTTGATTAGAGGCTAGAAACTTGGCTGTTTCTAAAGGGTTTCTCTTGCTCTGTGAATTTTTTGCCTTTTTTTTTAATACATTAAACAAGCTAGTTATGCAATACTGTCATAAGTTCATGACATTATGAAATCTGGTGGTTTGGGGAAAGGAGATTAATATTTTTGTTATAATTGGTATATTGGCCAAATTAAGTCTTCCATCAAACTGCTGATGAAGTGTAAGGAGACAAACAAGTCACATGTCAGAAAATCATAGAAGATGGAAAAAAGAAAGAATTAATAGAAGTAAAAAAAAATAAAATGGAGGACGCTGAGTCTGTAGTTATTTTTTCTAAAAAACAGTTAGCAAGCATTGCCACCTGACCCCGTTTTATACAGTTTTCTGCTTTGTATAGTGGAGTAGCAGGAAGTTAGGCAGAAAGCTACTTCTACTGGCTGTTAGTAGCCATAATAGAATCATAGAATCATTACGGATTGGAAGGGACCTCGAAAGATCATAGGATCATAGGATCATAGGATGTTAGGGGTTGGAAGGGACCCAAGAGATCATCGAGTCCACCCCCCCTGCCGGAGCAGGACAAAACTATCTAACACAGATCACAGAGGAACGCATCCAGGCGGGCCTTGAAAGTCCCCAGAGAAGGAGACTCCACGACCTCCCTGGGGAGTCTATTCCAGTTGTCCCTGACCATCTAGTCCAATCCGCCTGCAACAGCAGGATCACCTAAACCAAGTCACACAGGAACACATCCAGTTGGGTCTTGAATATCTCCAGT
>VXBP01004145.1:415-12952 GCA_013400115.1 Rhinopomastus cyanomelas
CCCGCGTGCACCGGGCGCCTGGCTATCGGAACCCTGCCGGCCCCTGCCTGGCAACTGCGCACCCAAAACCCGCAGCCCACCTTCCCCCCGCAAAACAGAACCACACTCAGAACTATTCCGAGACAAAACAAAACACCCCAAAGCATGAGACAGGCCCCCTCCCAATCCACCAACAACCACCGACAAAAACTTAACACAGGGTAGCGTGCAGGAGAAGTCAGGTGGGCTGGGCAGCAGGTCAGGGCACAGGAACCGTGGGATCTCTCTCCTCCCTGGCTGGCCGGAACCACACCATCCCCGCCTCCCTGCTGGCTTTTTATTCCATGGTCCTCCAGGACCCTCCTACTGTGGGGTAGAGGGGAGTGGTTTGGGAGATACACAAGTTCTTCTTCTGCGTCCTAACCCAGCACAAGCTTCCAAACCAGTCTTCTATTCTTCCAGAATGCAAATTCCTATAAAAAAAGTGCTCTTGATTTTCAGGTACCTGATTCTTATCCTGTAGGTAAACTACACAGAATCATAGAATCGCAGGGTTGGAAGGGACATCCAAAGATCATTTAGTCCAAACTCTCTGCAAAAATCACCCAGAGCCCTGTCAAGCCTGACCTTTAATGCTTCCAGGGATAAGACCTCCACCACCTGTCTAGGCAACCTGTTCAATTGATTAATCATCTTCATAGTAAAGAACTTTTTCCAGATGCCTAACCTAAATCTACCCTTTTCTAGCTTAAAACTATTATCCTTACGCTATTATTACATGCACCATTGAATAGTTCTTCCCCAGCCTTCTCATAAGCTTCTTTCAGGTATTGGATGGTCATGTATTGAGTCTGGGTTATTAAATCCACCCCTCAGTCACTAGCACATCTATGTGTTACATCTTTTCCCTGATTTCCTGAACTGTCATGGACACAATGAGTTAAAAGTAGTTCACCTTTTTGTTCCTAGTCTAGGCATGTTCTGAAAACATTAACAGCTTGATCCACTTGCAGGGTTTTTTGTTTTTTTTCATGTTCTCCAGTAGCTTCCTTCTAGGAATGAAGGCATCAGCATGACATACTCTCACAAATATTTTCTCTAGCCAAGCAACAATGTCTTGTCATGTTGTGGCCACCCAGATAAGTTCTCCGGTACACTGCCAGTTTCCTTTTCATTGTTTTAGCCAACCCCACAAGGTCTTTCCTGCTATCCACAAGTCAGCATAGAGTACTGGCCACTTTTATCATTCAGCAGTGTCTAAAGTAAAATGGATAGCTTTTGCCCTTGCAAACTGACTTGATTCACCTTTTCCCTCAACTGCTTCTTCAATATGTTGTGTGATACTCCACACAAGAGTTTCCCACTTGTGATTTTCTGAGTCAGTAAGATCCATCAGTAAACAGAATGCCTTGTAGCAGGTGTTTTTCCCTTTAGCTGTTTTCATAGAAAGGTATCTTCTCTTAATATCTGCACTCCACTCAAGAGGAATATAATTTGTTTTCCTCTTTTTCTAGTTTCTTAAACTCTTTACAATTGATTCCTCCAAGGTAAATACATGTGCCTGTAGAGAATTAGAGAGACTGTCTCCCACTGTCATATTTTATGAGCTGCTTCCGTCACAGTTGGTATGTCATCATTAATTCCCTGGATCTATGTTGATTATGTTTGGGAATATGTTG
Organism: Rhinopomastus cyanomelas; assembly: GCA_013400115.1. Lineage (NCBI taxonomy): Eukaryota > Metazoa > Chordata > Aves > Bucerotiformes > Rhinopomastidae > Rhinopomastus > Rhinopomastus cyanomelas. The sequence goes on from VXBP01004145.1 coordinate 2,074, forward strand.
GTGGAACAAAATTCCACATCATAGGTCAGTGGTATCACATGGCATCACGGTCCACATTTGTTTGCTTGTTGCTGTGAATCATCTATCACTCACGTAAGTCTCTCAGGTATTTAACACATCCTTCCATGTTGGTCCATTTGAACAGACAATATTCAATATCATATACCTACAGGGATATCTGTGTCTTAGAGCTAACCAGAATCATCTCTAGTGGCTGTGAGGTCTTACTCAAAAGTGCTTTGTGAATTTCTCCATCCCTGGACAGACATCCAGGAATGCCGGTGCCTATATTATGAAAGAGCTCAGGATCTAGTGGTCTTCTTATGTGCTCACACAAATTTGGATATTTGTGACAGGAGGAAGTGAAACTCCAACAAGAACCAGTTTTCACTGGAAATTGATATCTATGTTGTGCATAGTCAGGAATCAGAACCCAGTAGGAAAAAAAAAATGAACAAAATTAAGTGTGTAACAAAGGACTCAAATTTGTAAGAGACAAAGTTGGAGATGTAAGAATTCATCTGTGAAATCTATGCACCTAAGCTGGTTGTTAAGCTTCAAAAATGACAGAGAACAAAACTTTCATAAGATTTGACGTATGTATTTCATTCTTTGACTTGATTTTCTCTGCTTATTTGCAGTTCTGTGGAACATAAAATGTTACCAGTGGCTCAGACTGCTTCTCCAGGTTACTCACAGTAGAATCTAGCAAATTGTGAATTATACAACATGATAGAAGAAAACTTCAAAAGAAATTTATACAGTTTGTAGATCCACTGATCCTCCAGAGAAAGATCATGTGCTGGAAAGAGTACCAAATTCATATGAAGCTTTGGTCATGGAATCGGTCTTAATGTCCAGAACATGTTTTCCTTCTATATGTGTTTTTTTATTACTTCCTGGACATTTAGAGGTAGGTGCTTGCCTTTCTAATACTCACCTTTTAATACACTTCTGGAACATCTGACCCATCTAAATCTAAAAGATCTAAATCACAAATACAGGCACCTCCATTCTATTGTGATTTCTGTATTTCAAAATACAGCAGAGTGAATGTTTAAGTAGTTAAGATTGGTCTCAAATCCTACGCTTTTCCTCTACAGTTCAGTAGCCAGGACATCTCCAGTAATAATATAAAACTTTTCCAAAGAATGTCTGACACCTGATTATGGTGGATGGACTATTCTTCACAGAAGACTGAGAATTACCATGTATGTGTAATGGCACAAAAGGTCTGGCATTTCTGCATATCTGTTTAAGGTTTATTTCCTTGCTGGTTTATCTTCAGTTGCCAACACAAAATTACCTGGGGGTGATCAGACTTATGTCATAGCTGCACAGCTAGTGTCCATGAAAAAGAAAGATTTCCGTTGCTTGCAACCTGTTAACTGTTGAATTTTCATTCACATATTCCACACTCATAATGAGTATGCTGAGAAGAAATGACAAAAGGCTAGCACCATTGCTCACCAACTTTCACAAATATAAGTAAGTATCACAGTACTATCTTTTGTTTCTGTAACTGCTTTAATAAATTTCCAACTGTTCTAAGTTATCCAGTATATGTCTCTGCCTCTACTATAGTAAGTTATTCCATAGGCTTGAATATCATTCATAGAAATGAATTCAGCAAAACAGTCTTGTGTCTGAAATATTCCTTTAGAAGTGAATTTTTTCTTGTTTTGAGACACCACTCCCTGAAGTTTCTGCTTGAAAAAGTGATAATAGAACCCGGAGTTCAAAGTGTTTTTGACTAAATGCCAGACATTTTGAGATGCCTGCAGCTAACACATCTTCGTGTGACAAATCATTTCTACTAACCCCTTTGGAGCACTCCATCCGTTTGTCTGCTAAGCTACTAGTTGCTGGGGTATCACTTAAAAGTTCTGAAGTGTAAGACATCATCCACAAGATATCTGTGAGCAATTACCTGGTATTTTTGCACTTGTAGGTCTCTACATTTAAGTGCTACTGCTTGGAAATACTGCTCTCCAATGTGTGAAGTAGAAGTAACATTTATCCCTCTTAAACTCGCATGTGATCATTGGTTGTCACTGACTACTATGACTCTCTAAAGTGCTACCAAGAACCATTCGAACAGTACACTTTCCTACCGAATGCATTATGTAGCACCTGTCCAATGACAGCTGAAGCGTATGAGAATAAAAAACACAACAAAACTAACCCTACAACAGAAAGTTTGAAGTGTAGCTTTTCATTCCCAGAGAAATATTGGATCATTCTTATCACAGAAAATATTTTTTCATATCCTGGTGTGATACATTTCATATGAAAGGTTCCCATAATCATCTTAGTTTAAACAGAAATGTCCAGTATATTCCACATGCCATTTTCTGGAAGTCATGTATTACCTGGTGAATGTCCGTAGGGAGTACTGGAAAATATTGGAGGGAATCTAGATCAAAATGTAATTAAGTAGTCTTTTAATTAATTAATGTCATATTGAATAGTGAGGGTGATCCATCTGATGAAAGATACAATCTTTGGTTGAGTTTATTAATTTTTGTTGTTCTGCTTTTTTACTACCTGTTTTTTGTTATCTGTTGGCTTTTTTAATAACCATTTTCTTTTTCTGATTGTAGTTTTTTAGTTACAAATTACAGGGTTGGACTTAGATGATCTTTCGAGGTCCCTTCCAACCTGTAACATTCTGTGATTCTGTGATTCCTTCTATTTAGATATTTATCTGCAGAAGATTATCTAATACAGGGGTTTGTATAAAAACCATAGCCAAAGGATGGCATAAAATGTGACTCCAAACATGCAAGACACTGCTCAATAGCAAGCTTAATCTACAAGCCAAGTTCTTGCCTTCAGGGTTACACAAGTGTAGCTAATCACACACTGCCCTGGGTTAGCCAAATACTGCATAGTGTTGAGGTGCTTTTACAGAACCAGCCAGTAAGATTTCAAATTAGCTGGACAGGAACCAGTACAGGTTTTTAGGCTTTTGCCATTCTTTTTTTATTTGGCTCACTGGATATAACATTACTTTCATTTTAGTTGTTTTTTGCAGGTTTGTTACTATCATAGGGAAATGCTAAAATAATTCTGGTAACAAGGTAGAAAAAAGGGTCATTAGAGAATAGAAGCCATACCACCAAAAATTATACTTTTTTAATAGACACAGAATAAATATTTAATATAATTATATATGTATGTTTAATGAAAAATGTAATTAAAATTGATGAATTATTGAGTATTAAGTGCTGGTTTTATTATTAATTCATCAGATGATTATGAATTATGTTTGATGTATGATTATTTAAGTTAGAATTATAAATTAAGAAACATTAAAAATGTATGCAACATATTAAATATGTCACTAAGTATATGGAATATGCACAAAACATATTCAACACAGAAAACCCTAAAATTATTAAAAATACATCCATTTGAAATGTCTATCCAGTCTTTGTATATTGAAAGCACATTCTGACCTTACAGGAAATGTCACTGTTTGTCCCCGTAGTTTTGATGGCTCTCTCTACACATAAATTTAAAAAAAAAGTACCACCATCACAAGTAAAAAAATTAAATGAAAGCTGCTGTCTCAGTAAACATCTTACTACAATTTTGGCAGATCCAAAGATGCAAAAGTGCAGGTTTAGCCTTTTGCAGACTCAATTCTTTCCAGCTATCACACATTTGATATAGAAAATGGAGAACTAAAAGTGGTCCCTCATTTTTCTGAATTCAAAATATTGAGTATTCATAAGTACAAGGAATATCTGGAAATAAGGTATAAACTGAACAAAGGGATAATTAATTACATCTTTTCAATATTTTCTCTTGCAAATAAAAATGTTACTTTTACAGTATAATTCCAAAGAGTGAAATAGTTAATAAAACTGCTATTTGCTTTTAAAAATTTGAGGGCAATGTAATACTCTACGGATACATATTCAAATGTTATACTTAATCCAAAATTATTCTGAATCTGAAATCTTTAACTATTTGAAAATATTTTTGTTCAGGCAAATTCTATTAGAATTCTGTATAAGAAACATCATTAGTTCAGGATTTAGTAATGTTTTATATTACATATAGATGCTGGCACAACAAAAGTCATGGTTGAAATGAATGGTCATTTAGAAATAAAGCACTCTGTCATTCAGTAAGAGTTTTTAGGTTTTTTTTGAAATACAATATGAAAATAGGAAGTATAATATTTATGTTGAGAACGGCAAAATTTTAAAATATAATCAAGCTGAAATATTACAAAATGGGATTTACTACAACAATAATTTAAGGTAATATCAAAGATGTCATTTAAGCAACTTGCAAATCATATATTTTCTAACTGTGTTTGAAAGATTACTTTGTGAATCATCAGGATCTATAACTCAAGAACTTTTGATTTACATTTTCCTGAGAGACAAAGGCAAGAAAGGACATTACAGATAAGATGAATAACTCGGTGATCTACTCTTCTCAATATAGAAAAGGCTCCCTTTTCCCAAGTGGCTTAAGTTAGCACCTGACAGAGCTTTGCAACCTATTGTAGAGATATACTACATGGTAAAAGACTATGCCTGACTCTGTTTCTGAGAAATTTTACTGAGGTTTCTACATGACGTTTATGAGTAAACTGACAATTGCAGGTCTGACATTGCAGGGAAGGAAACTTACAAAAGCTTAATTTTAACAATTATTTTCAAAAGTGGTTTGTCTTACAGTTCTGGCACTACAATTGCCTTATTTCTGAGAGAGCCAAACATTTTTGCTCAATGTCTGCCTTATTCTGTTCAGGGTCAGCTCTGTCTACAATTTACTGAAACATCTGAGTGCCTTTGTGTAGCATGTTAAGTAGTACAGCTAACATCTGTTCTGTATTTTTGTGTTGACTTATTTTTCTTCTATAAGAGAGAAAATTGAACAGAGAAAGGGTTTTATGTTTGATAAGTTGGGGTTTTTTTATTGTTTTTTAACTCATAGAAACTTCCATAATGTGAAAGATTACATTGGAAATCAGGATCAGGCAAGAAATACATCCTGTACCTGGAGTACATGACAATAAGGATTTCATTGGTCCTCAGTTCTGAGGGGACATTATTTATTTGCAAAAAACAGAATTTAAACTTAACAAATACATACTGTGATAAAGCAAAAAAGTGCTGACACACACTTCAATGTAAGATAAGAGATTATTTTTTCAATATCACAGAATCATAGAATCATTAGGGATTGGAAGGGACCTCGAAAGATCATCTAGTCCAACCCCCTGCCACAGCAGATCACCTAGACCAGGTCGCACAGGAACACATCCAGGTGGGTTTTAAACATCTCCAGTGAAGGAGACTCCACAAACCCCCTTGGCACTATGTTCAAATGTTCCATCACCCTCATTCTGAGGAAGTTTCTTCTGATATTTATATGGAACCTCCTATGTTCAAGCTTACCTCCATTGCCCCTTGTTCTATCACTAGATGACACTGAGAACAGCCTGGTTCCATCCTCCTGACACCCACTCTTCACATATTTAGAAACATTAATGAGGTCACCCGTCAGTCTTATCTTCAAACTAAAGAAGCCCATCTATCTGAACCTCTCCTACTAAGGGAAGTGTTCCATGTCCTTTACCATCTTAGCGGCTCTGTGCTGGACTCTCCCCAGAAGTTCTGTGTCCTTGTGGAACCGAGGAGCCCAGAACTGGGCGAAAGATTCCAGATGCAGTCTCAGCAGGACAAAATAGAGCCATGGTCCCTTTCTCCTACACTGCTCTCCAACAGCTCAGTCCCCAGCCTATACTGGTAGCTGGGGTTGTTTTGCCCAGATGCAAGACTCTACACTTGCCCTTGTTATAGTTCATTCAATTTCTCCCTCCTAAGCTCTTCAACATGTTTAGGTCTCGCTGAATGGCAGCATAGTCTGCAGGGGTGTCAGCCACTCCTCCAAACTTTGTATCATCAACATTCTTGATGATTGTGTTCTCTAATCTCACATGCAAGTTATGAATGAATAAATTGAATAGAACTGATCCAAGTACTGAACCTTGGGGGTCTCCACTAGATACAGGCCTTCAACTAGATTCTGCCCCATTGACCAATACACTTTGGCTTCTATCCTGCAGCCAGTTAACAAGCCACTTCAGCACCCAATCCACCACAGAATCATAGAAACATTAGGGATTGGAAGGGACCTCAAAAGATCATTTAGTCCAATCTGCCTGCAACATCAGGATCACCTAAACCATGTCACACAGGAACACATCCAGGCAGGTCTTANCTTGATCTGATAAACACCCCGCTTCTGATCCACCCCAGGATGCTGTTAACCCTCTTGTCCACAAAGTCACATTTCTGGCTCATAGTCATCCTGCAGTCCACCAGGACCCCCAAGTCCCTTTCCCCTACACTACTCTCCAACAGGTCAGTCCCCAGCTTATACTGATACCTGAGGTTGAAGACCAGAACTCTGTCTCACTGGTGCTCACCCATCAACTATCCCATCCCACCTCTAATCTAGTTCAAAGTTGTCTGAATGAACCTGTCAAGTCCTGCCTCAGAATCCTTTTATCTCTCTGAGATAAACTCCTCCCATTTGCATCTGCAAGCTCTGAGGTCTGATAAAAACAGTTGTTATCAAAGAACCCGAAGCCCTGCTTGTAACACTAGTCTCATAGCCAGGCATGAGAAGTAATGTAGAGAATACGTGTGCCCTAGACTCTTTCACCAAACATCTTAATGCCTTAAAGTCTTTCTTCATCCCCCTCAGGCTATGGAATACAGCTTCCTCCCCACCTGTCTGGACAATCAGCAGTGGGTTACAGTCAGCTGATCTCACCAGGTTAGGGAGCAACCTAGTAATGTCCCTGACTTGGACTCCAGGGAAACTGCAGACTTTCCTGTGATGAGGGTCAGCTCTGCATATTGGGCCTTAGTCGCCTTCAGGAGCGAATGTCCAATAACTGGGACCTTTCTCTTCTTTGTGAAGGAGGTTGTCATGTTACTTGAAGAATTCCTGGATTTATGTGACCTTGCCAGGACCTCCAGTGTGGATTGTCTATCCTATATTCTTATTAGATTGGTTGTCTTCCAATAGGCTCTTATATCTGTTACTCAGTGGCAACTGGGGAGGTGTGCCAGGCAAGGGCAGTACTTGCCTTCTCCCATGACCCTGCACTTGTCTTTTCTCACCCCTTTTACTTGGGCTTCTGTCCTACACCTGAGAACCTATAGGATATAGGTCCCCCCCATCGAATCTGGCTCTTATTTAGCTGTTGTCCAGATTGCTGAGCCTGGCTCCACCAGTCTACCTCTATTTCAGCCTCTCTAATTCTCCTGAGCCTTTCTAGTTCAGCTTGCAGCCTTTGAACCTCATCTTGCAACTGTGCTGCCTGGTCAAGCAGATAATCTACGGCTCAAAGTGTGCCCAGACACAATGTGTCCAGACCACACTGACTCAGTCTGCCTGCAAGGGTACTGTGAGAGACTGTCAAATGCTTTACTGATGTCAAGATAGACCACATCCACTACTTTGCCATGATATATTCACCTGCTTACGCTCTCATAAAATGCTATCAAGTTGGTCAAGCATGACTTCCCTTTGGTGAAGCTATGTTGACTGTCCCTAAAACCCTCTTGTCCCTCCTGTGCCTGGAGAGAGCATCAAGCTGTAGTGCCTCTATGCAAATGCACAGGGCAACAAACAGGATGAATTAAGGGCCACTGTGCTGTTGGGATGCCATGACATAGTGGCTATTACTGAAACCTGGTGGGATGATTCCAACGACTGGAATGTAGGGATAGATGGGTACAAGCTCTTTAGGAAGGATAGACAGGGAAGGTGAGGAGGAGGCGTTGACATCCATATCAGTGACCAGCTGGAATCAGTGGAGCTCCACCTGGGGAAGGATGATGAACTGGTTGAGAGACTATGGGTTAAAATTAAAGGGAAGACAGGGGATGGTGATGTTACTGTAGGGGTCTGCTACAGGCCACCTCACCAGCAGAAGCAAGCAGATGAGGCCTTTCACAAGTCTCAGCTAGGCTTCCAGGTCACAGGCCCTGGTCCTTATGGGGGGATTTCAACCACCCTGACATCTGCTGGAGGGACAACACAGCAAGGCACCAGCAATCCAGATTGTTCTTGGATTGCATAGATGACAACTTCCTCCTCCAAATGGTGGAGGAACCAACAAGAAAAGGTGCTGTGCTGGACCTTCTTCTCACCAACAGGGAAGGGCTGGTGACCAGTGTGAGGCTCATGGACAGCCTTGGCTGCAGTGACTATGAAGCAGTTGAATTTCAGACCCTCAGGGAAACCAGGAGGAAGTTTTCTAAGCTTATGACCCTGGACTTTAGGCGTGCAGACTTTGATCGCTTCAGGGATCTGCTGGCCAAAGTATCATGGGATGAAGCCCTTGAGGGAAAAGGAGCCCAGGACAGCTGGTTAGTGTTCAAGGATCACTTCCTCTGTGTCCAGTAGCAATGTATATCAACAAAGAGGAAAGCAGGGAAGAATGCTAGGAGGCCTGCGTGGCTGAGCAAGGAGCTCCTGGACACGCTGTCACACAAAATCAAACTCTACAAAGAGTGGAAGGGAGGCCAGCTAGAATGAGGGGTATACAAGGAAGCTGCCTAAACAGCGAGAGATCTGGTTAGGAAAGCCAAGGCACAGTTTGAATTGAACCTTGGCAGGGAGGTCAAAGGGAACACCAAGAATTTCTACAGGTATATGAATGGTAAGAAGAAGTCTAGGGAAGGTGTGGGTCCCCTCAGAAAGGAAACAGGGGAGGTGGTCAAAAGTGACGTGGAAAAGGCTGAGGTTCTCAATGACTTCTTTACCTCAATCTTGACTGCTAAGGCCTCCAGCTACACTCCTGCAATCATGGAAAATAATGGCAGGGACTGCAAGGAAGAACTGTCCATCATATGTGCAGATCAGGTTCGTGATCACCTGAAGAACCAGAAAGTGTTCAAGTCCATGGGACCTGACAGGATACACCCATGGGTACTGAGACAACTGGCAGATGAAGTTGCTAAACCCTTCTCTATTCTATTCCAAAAGTCATGGCGGTCTGGTTAAGTCCCCACTGACTGGAAAAGGGGAAACATAATTCCTATTTTCAAAAAGGGTGAGATAGAGGAGCCAGGGAGCTACAGGCCAGTCAGTCTGACCTCTGTGCCCAGTTAGATCATGGAGCAGATCGTTCTGGAGGCACTACTGACACAGGAGAATAGTGAAGAGGTGTTTGGGTGCAATCAGCATGGCTTCACCAAGGCCAAATCCTGCCTGGCAAACCTGGTGGCCTTCTATGAACAGGTCACATCATTAATGGATGAGGGGCAGGGACATTATGTAATTTACCAGGAACTGAGCAAAGCCTTTGACACAGTCCCACAACTTCTTCTGGTCTCCAAGATGGTGGAACATGGGTTTGATGGGTCCACCACTAGATGGGTAAAGAAGTGGCTTGATGGCCACACCCAGAGAGTAGCTATCAATGTATCCATGTGCAAGTGGTGACCAGTGGCAAGTAGAGTACCTGAAGTATCAGTCCTTGGACCAGTCTTGTTCAACATCTTTGTCCGTGACATGCACAGAGGCACTGAGTGCACCCTCAGCAAGTTTGCTGATGACACCAAGCTGTGTGGTGCAGAAACATGCTGGAGGGTACGGATTCCATCCATAGGGACCTGGACAGGCTGTAGAGGTGGACACAAGCCAACCTGAAGGGATTTAACAAGACCAAGTATAAGGTCCTGCATCTGGGTCAAGGCAATCCTAAGCACAAATACTGGCTGGCAGTGACTGGCTGGAGAGTAGCCCTGAGGAGAGGGACTTGGGTGTGCCTGTGGATAAAAAGCTCAGCATGAGCTGGCAGTGTGCACTTGCAGTCCAGAAGGCAAACCAGATCCTGGTCTGTATCAGGAAAGGTGTGGCCAGCAGGTCAAGGGAAGTGTTTCTCCCCCTCTACTCCCCCTCTACTCCACTCTGGTGAGACCTCACCTGGAGGACTGCATCCAGTTCTGGAGCCCTTATTAAGAAGGATGTGGACATGCTGGAGCGTGTGCAGAGGAGGGTCACGAGGATGATCAGAGGGCTGGAGCACCTCTCCTGTGAGGCCAGACTGAGAGAGTTGGGGCTGTTGAGTCTGGAGAAGAAGAGGCTCCCAGGTGACCTTCTTGTGGCCTTCCAGTATCTGAGGGTGGCCTACAAAAATGCTGGGGAGGGGCTTTTTAGGATGTCAGGTAGCGACAGGTCTAGGGGGAATGGAGCAAAGCTGGAGATGGGTAGATTTAGAGTGGATGTGAGGAGAAAGTACTTGATCGTGAGAGTGGTGAGAGCCTGAAATGGGTTGTCCAGGGATGTGGTTGAGGCCCCATCCTTGAAGGTTTTAAGACCAGGCTGGATGAGGCTCTGGCCAGCCGGATGTAGGGTGGAGTGTCCCTGACTGTGGCAGGGGAGTCAGAACTGGATGTTCCTGTGGTCCCTTCTAACCCTGATTTATTCTGTGATTGTATAACTTCTTCCCAATGAGGGTGATGAGGTGCTGGAGGGGGCTGCCCATGGGGTTTGTGGAGTTTCCTTCACTGGAAGAGTTTAAAACCCACCTTGGCCTGGTCTACGTGATCCTGCTGTGTCAGGGGGATTGGACTAGATGATCTTTTGAGGTCCCTTCCAATGCCTAATGGTTCTATGATTCTATGATCTCACAGGAGAAAATAGGCTTTGACTTCTTTGACTTCTTTGTCTGTGGGGAGACTTTTACCGCGCCAGATCTGTTAGGCCCTGATGCGGTGCAGTTGTCTAGTAGGGGCAGGAGAGTCCTGGCACTGGAGTTGGCAGGGCTCATTAGGCGGGTTTTAGACTGGGTCGGAGGGGGGTGGGTGTGGAAATCAGTGTCTCTGAG
>VXBP01004146.1:0-21221 GCA_013400115.1 Rhinopomastus cyanomelas
GCAGGGCTAGTAATTTTGGAGTGGTTTCCTTCTCTGTTGACCAAAACCAGGCAGTGAATCAGTGCTACTGCATCACTACATTTCCACGAAGGAAAAGAGTGCTCTGTCTTTGGCAAATGTACTCGTTCAGCAATTTTTTGTCTTAAAGAAAAACAGATGCTGCAGTGACACAGCCTCCTTATCGAAGCGAAGCAAGATTGGTCAGTGGGCTAGAATACAAGATTTGGTTCTTAGGATGCAATGAATTCTTCAGAGGCAATGTTAAAGTCCAGCAGGGTGATATAATCCTCTTTCTTAGCCTTCTGATTATCCCTCTCTCATAGAAGATTTCTTCTTATTATGTCTCATCCTTGCTTCAAGCTGATGTTGTGCCCTTTCTGCATAACCTGCATTCTTATTTAAAGTGTGATTCACATATGGAGCACAAATGCCTCCATAGTTTGTCTGTTGACAAGTGTATGCTCAGGTTACCCCAGGAGTGATTATTGGACTCTGCTTTAATTCTGTTGCTTCAGCAGAGAGCATGAAGTTCAGTCTTTAAAGCTAACAACAGGAAAGAGGATGTGGGGAACATAAAACTGCACCTAGATGTCACAGTTAATGCGTGTGTTGGCACAGATACCCGGAAGATCACAGTAGATCTGTTTTTCCACTAAAATAAGTACTACATGAAGAAAAAAGCTACAAAGAAATTCCTAAGGGCTGGGTATTTGCTGGCTGATGGGCAGATTTTCAGAAGCTCAAGATCTGAGTGTGCATGACTGCTTGGAAATCTTTGCTGCTTACATTAAATGCCTAATTAGGACCTTGGAGGATTTTGGAAAATGAAGGCCATGAAGTTCCGTCTGCTTCCAAAGCTGAAAAAAAAGCTGCATTAAGATGCTGAGAGCAGACCTAAAGGCTTCAATTAAATACATCTTGAAAGCTACATAAGTCTTAAAGAGGTGCCATTAATGGGGCAAGGTCAAGGGACAACGCTTATGTCTGCATCTTAACACTGACATATATGTCTTGATGGAAGAGAGACTGGGGCTGGGCTACAAGAATCATTTTTCTAAACAGGATGTGAACAGAATACAGGTCTGAAAGGAGGTGACCAGGGAGAATGAAAGAAATCCTTTTGGAGCTCCAAGATTATAGAAACTGTTGAAGAGGAATAGACTAACCCCCTGCTGTTAACTGGGCTGGTGTTCACAATCCCTGTCCTGAAAGGCTGATGTAGCTGTATGTCCTGACAGAAAAGGCCGTACAGGAGCTGCAAGGAGAGCTAAAAGGGATATTTTAGTTATTGCTGAGCAGCACACACTTGTTATTTTCCTTTAATTACAATTTTAAATAATATTAAAAATATTATTTTCTTCTTTGATTTTATTTCACCTATTAATCTTCTCTTACCCCAGCCCCTGAGTTTTTTATGCTTTTACCCTTCTAATTCTCTTCCTCAGTCCATCTGGGGAGGTATGAGCGAGTGTCTGGGTGGTGCTTAGTTCCCAGCTAGGGTTAAACCATGACAATGGCAAAAGGAGTCAGGACATTGTGACAGATCAGTGTTGATTTCATCAGGGTTGATGTAAAGCTGCAGAGCTCACCATGAAAGCCCACACTGAGCCTGTGTTTATGATGGATAGACTTTGCTGTGAAACACCAATTGCATTCTCTCACCTCTCCCATTCTGGCTCTGAAGTTGACTTAATGGCAGAAAAATGCAGGTCTATCCAGCCTGTTCTTTGCATGACTCAGATGAGGATTACTAGGGGACAGGTCTTTAGGTCAGCTTAGCTCTTGGTGCCACAGCTTAGAGAATGTACTGTGAGAGCAGTATTATTTAGAACTGGCAAAGTGATGGTTATCAGTCTTGGGGGGGCACAAAATACTATTCAGAGCTCTAAATCCTTGATGGCAGCAGTACTTTACATGGTAATGAAATGCAGGAGGAAAATCTGATGGATTTCCATTTGGCAGAAGCAGAAGTAATGTAACTGGCTAAAGAGTTCAGCAGCTAAACAGACTCTGGTCGTTGGAAATCCGCAATTCAAGGCAGGCTCAACTATGCTGCTCCCCAACAGCAGCTCACATATATTTCTACCTTAATAAGTTAAGAATTCACCAAAGACACAGGCAGACATCTGAATGCCTTTGGAAGTAATTGCTTCAGGAAAATTTCCAATATTATAGGATATAAATTGATTGTATATGCCAGGACTTGTCAGAATACAGAGCTATCCAGAAAACAGATGGAAATTGCCTGAGACATGTTTAGAATGATGTGAAAGTTGGAAGAGCATGTAGAAGTAGTTGATTGAAAGAATCTATCCACTAAATAGCACTAAGAGGAGAAAAACTGATGGGACTCGCACAACATACCTAGGACTGCAGAGCAGAGAGAGTGACATGCTGTAGAACACTTCAGCCCTTCAGGCTCCCTGCAGCAATCCAGGAAGAATTAGCAGGAATAATGAATTTGTTTATTTATCCTGACTTTATAACCATGGTAGAGGAGAAACTTACAGTGGTGATTCCTCGGGAAATGGATTATCTTCTGTTTGAAGTTATAAAGGAAACCCATGAATAACCCCAGCCATCATTTAGGAGCTGGGGTGCTCGGATGTGCCTTCCCTCCTCTTTTTAACAGGAGAATGAGAGGGTTGTTTTGTAAGAGAAGAGTTAATTTTTTTGGCTGTTAGGAGGTTTTGCAAGTGTTCCAGACTTTAGATGTACAAAATCAGGAAAAAATTCTTCATGGAGAGAGTGGTCAGGCACTGGAATGGGCTGCCCAGGGTGGTGGTTGAGTCACCATCTCTCTGGAGGTGTTTAAAAGACGCTTAGGGGTAGTGTTGAGGAATATGGTTTAGGAGTGAACTTGTAGAGCAGGGTTGATGGTTGGATCCCAAGGGTCTTTTCCAGCCTGAATGATTCTATGAGTCTATGGAAATGAGCATTTTTCTTTGTTCCAAGTCTATCGATCTCAATAGAACAAAATGTGTATTATATATAGAACCTCTCCTTAAAATCCTTGTTTTCCTAAAGTCATCATTGTATCAGCGCTGTGGGCTTTCTAGACAATCACAAAGAGTTAGGAATTGGAAGGGACCTTGAAGGGTCATCTAGTCTAGTCTCCCTGCCACAGCAAGATCCCCTAGATCAAGTCACACAGGAACATGTCCAGGTGGGTTTTAAAAGTCTTCAGAGAAGGAGACTCCACAACCCCTCTGGGCAGCCCATTCCGGTGTTCTGTTACCTTCACTGTGAAGATGTTCCTTCTCATGTTTATGTGGAACCTTCTATGTCCCTGCTTACACCCATTGCCCCTTCTTTTATCATTGAATGAAACCGAACAGAGCCCGGCTTCATTCTCCTGACACCCACCCTTTCCATATTTATCAACATTAATGTGGTCACCTCTCAGTCTCTGTTTTTCCGAGCTAAAGAGACCCAGCTCCCTCAGCCTTTCCTCATAAGGGAGATGCTCAACTCCTTTCATCATCATTGTGGCTGTACACTGGACTCTCACAGTTTTGTGTCCTTTTTGAACTCAGAGGCCCAGAACACTAGACAGTATTTCAGATGTGCCAGATACCAGACTGTACACTGTCCTTGTTATAGTTAATTCAATTTCTCCCTGCCCAACTTTCCAACCAGTCCTGGGTCCATCTAATGGCAGCACAGCTGCTGGGATGTCAGCCACTCCTCCCAGCGTTGTGTCATCAGCAAACTTGCTGGCAGTGCTCTCTAACCCCTCAACCAAGTTACTGATGAATATATTGAATAATACTGGTCCCAGTACCGACCCTTGTGGGACTCCACTAGATCCAAACGGCCAAACGGATTATTTTACTGGTGAGCATCAAAGACAATTTCCCAACTGTGCATTAGCTGAGGATGCATTGGAGTTTTTAATGTTTTTTACCTAAACGACCAATGCTGGCACCAGCTGATCATTCAGAGTTTCTATAGATCAGTTATTTCACAGATTATTGATCTGTACCTGTAAGCAAGCAGTCAGTTATTTCCCAAAACTTGTTTCCAGGCCATTTTCTGTCTTTTGCTTGCTTGCTGCCCAGTTCAAACTCTTTAAGCTTTGCAACAGACATCCTCATCTATGCCTTGCTATTAGCATACCTTAGTTCTGATGCATGTGCTTCTTGAGATGTAGAAAGGGAGACACACACTAATTATAACATAATTAGGGAGGGAGTTGAGGCTCCATCCCTGGAGATATTCAAGGGGAGGCTGGAGAAGGCTCTGAGCAACCTCCTCTAGTTGAGGGTGTCCCTGCTCGCTACAAGGAGGTTGGACTGGATGACCTTTGGAGGTCTCTTCCAACCTGGGCCTGTCTGTGATTTTGTGAACTTGGAGGGAAAAAAAAAGGATCCAATTCGTATTCTTGTTCTGGCTATTCAATTTACTAGTGTTTTTGACCATTTAATTAGAATCTGTTCTCCCTATGGTTCAACAGTCGTTCCCCTTCTTCTCAGTACTCACACCAAGAGCTGGTAACACCTGACAAGCAAGAAGTTGCCTGCTTGTTATGAAGAGGGATTAATTAATTAAATGAAGAGTGGTCTGCCAAAACTGTAATACAGCCACTAACGAAGGATTAGGTTAACGAGACCATTAGTGTCTTCATTACTCAGAGTCAATTTAGAGGAAGAACAATGCTGATGCTACAATTACCTTCCACAGTTCATTCCACTGCTCCTGAGTGTAAACAAGGATTATTGATTTCAAATTAGAGAAGGGTGTATTGAAATGGGCTGATAGGAAGAAGCTCTTTAGCAGGAGGGGGATTGAATGCTGAAACAGGTTGCTCAGAGAGGGAGTTGAGGCCCCGCCCCTGGAGATCTTCAAGGGGAGCCTGGACAAGGCTGTGGGCAATCTGATCTGGTTGAGGCTGTCCCTGTTCCCTGCAGGGGCGTTGGGCTGAATGACCTCTGGAGGTCCCTTCCAACTGGGTGACTCTGTGAGTATGACAGTATGATTTTAACAGCTATTTTGGTGTATCAGACTGTTGTACAAGGCTGAAAACTGTTAGAAAACAAGTACCACAGAGCCAGAAATTGGTGGCACTGAGTGGTAGCTGAAACAGCCCCTCCAGAGGGAGGAAGGGGCAGTGTCTGTGGTGGGATGGTGCTCTGTACACACTGAGAGTGAGTCCAATGGTTTCCCGTTGCCACCAGGAAATAACCCATTATGAGTCACTGCTTCCACCAGGAATGAAAGGTTTTTATATCACTGGGAGCAAGGCAAATCAGCCAAAGTGGTTCGGTACAGTCTGGGTCTTGCTCACGTGGTATTAAAGAGAACTGCTGTTTCAGACAGGAGCATGAGGAGTATGCACAGCACTGAGTGATGCATTAGTTTATGCACTCAGGGGATTGATTTAATTATTAAAGTATCTTCTGAGATCAAGAAGATCCAGTCTTGCAACAGTGGATTTATTAGAGACCTGCTTCTTGAACTTAGAGACTCCTGGCTGAGCATTGCTGCTGGCTACAAAGGGAGATGTTTTGATCCTGGAAATTCCCAGGGTTTTTTTCAACCTGAGTTATTCTATGAAATTGGAGGGGATACATAGAGGTGGTGGAGAGCGGGCAGAGAAGGGCAGCTGGGATGGTTAGGGGTCTGGAAAGCAGGTCTCATGGGGAGAGGCTGAGGGAGCTGTGGGGCTCTTCAGCCTGGAGAACAGAAACCTGAGGGGAGACCTCACTGCTGTCTACAACTCTGTGAAGGGAGGTTAGAGTGAGGCAGGGGTTGGCCTCTTCTCCCTAGAGACTAGCGACAGGACAAGAGGAAATGTGGTCAGGTTGTGCCCGGGGAGGTTCAGATTGGATCTTAAGAAAAACTTCTTCCCAGCAAGACTGGGGAGGCCCTGGAACAGGCTGCCCAGGGAGGAGTGGAGGCACCCTCCCTGGAGGGGTTCAACAAATGGGCAGACAAGGTGTTTTGGTTTGATGGTTGGGGTTGTAGGGTGACTAATTGGACTTGATGATGTTGAAAGTCTTTTCCAGCCTTGATGATTCTATGATTGTGCTAAATTCTGCAAAGGGAATTGGGCAGAGTGTCCTGTGGAGAACAGAACTTCCTGGAGATTCCTGGTCACAGAATTCCTTTGGCACTCTTTTTTTTTTTTTTTAAAGCATGATCAAAATTACTTTCTTAGGATCTGACCTGGGATTGCTTCCCTTGAAACCATCTTAAAGTTTGCTGAATTCCTTTGTACACTTGATATTAGATGACAAACTTCCTGCCCTCCTTTCCCCCAATCTAACAAAGTGTGAAAGATGGTGCCCAACTTACCACTTCCACACAATTAGTGAAGACACTGCTCCTGCTTCATTTAGCACTTGTGGAGGAGTGGGGAATGAGTTGGCTGATAAAACACACATCAGCAGGACTTCCCCCTGCTCTCTGTTAGTGTTAGGGTATGAAAGAACTGGGTGTCTTGTGTGGGTACTGCCATGAACTCTTCTCTCCATGCACCCCTCTAGGGTGGACTTGTCTCACTAGCTCAGATGACATCTTGAATGAATGAAGGAATGCTTTGAACTGCCTGATCAATGTTGTCTGGCACAATGCTGCTGTAATTCCTGGTAATATTAGGAGAAATTTATAACCAGGTTGCCTGTAGTTCCCTGGTTCAGAGACAAACCCACTGGTAAAATCTTTTCTGGGTTTTTTTGAGAGGAACTGCCCAGTTAGCTGAAGCCACTTTGAAGTGGCCGCTTTGTAGCTCACATGCACACGTCGGTGGCATGGAGCTCTACATTGTTTTCCTGGGGTCACAGAAGGAAGCCATAGCATCTCTGAAGAAAGTAATTTCACACTTCCACAAATCTTGTGGAAGAACTAAAACATCCCTTACAAGAGTTAGTATGGAATTGTATTTTAGAATGTGTAGATATATTGTTAGGATATGCAGAGGCTACTTTTACACGGAGGATGTTTAGGGAAGTGAAGTGACTGATTTGCATTAACAGTTTGATGATGCAGCTCAGGCAATCCATCAGATTTACTTTGGTCCATTTATTTTGCACTTCCCTTGCCCAAGGCTTTGTTTCTCATTGCAAGAAAGGTCGACTTCCAACACCGAGCTAAGCAAGACCAGTACAGAAGAGAGTTCAAAGACAAGGTAACAAGCAAACCAGAAGAATCTAGCTGAGGCTTGATATTTAAAACACATTTGTTTTAAGTATAAATACGTATAAAATCGATACTCACAAGTAAATCTGTCCTGGGTTTCTAAAACCCTACAGCTGACATCTCTTGTGTTGTTTTGGGAACACCGGTCAGTCTGCATGTCCATCTAGACCTACTGGAGTCAGACCTTGTCAGGTGTCAAAGGTTTTGCTGAAACCGGGAAGCTTCAGGAATTTGTTGTGCTCCTTCCCTTTGAAAATGATGTTTTAAACCTGAGCTGCGGGCAAGCCCTGCACAATGCGCTGTGCTCACGGCTCGTGCACTCTCAAGTCTTTGTGGGTGAGCACTGTGTAAAGTGAAACAGCTGGGACTGTGAAGAGGTTGGGTTGTACAAGAAGTACAAGCAGTTTTGACTTCTGTAGTGAAGATGCTGACGAGGATTGCTTTTATTACCAGGGAAGACCAATGGAAGCAAAATTCAAATCGGTCGTACAGGGAAGCTAGTACAGCCGTGAGAAACGCGTTGTGTTTTTCACTGGCACAGCACTGGAGAGCACAAAGTGAACAGAACAGCTGTGGCTGTTGGATGTGGGGAAACTCTCATGTCACATTTGCTTGATTTGCAAGTGGGTTTGGGCCAAATTAAATGAGAGCTTTAACGTGGAAAAACAGAGCTCATTTTCACCTGTTGGTGCAGCTGCTGCCTTACCAGTGTGAGGTCTCTTCAGAGAGGAAGAGGCAGTTTGTTTGCTGCAGGTTTCTTTCCCTGAATTTCACTGCCTGGGTTAGTGTTACTGACAGGGGAGGGCAGAGCAAACAGGTCAGAAGCAGTGAGACAGTGTCAAATCTCCCTTTCCTGAAGCTGCCATGTTGCTGTTTGCTGGATCACCAGCCAGATCCTCCCTTCAGAGTGCCGCCTTCTGAACATCTAATTGAGCCGGTGTGGAACTGCAGAGCTCTTTTTTTTTCTCCTTTGAGGGGTCCAAATCGGAGCATTTTTTGACCAAAAAAGTAGAAAATCTGCCTATGGGATTTAATTTCCTAGAGGGCATCTCAGCACACTGCTCTGATTCTGTCCTGCTGCTGTGCTGTCAGAAGCAGTCCTTTATAGTGGGCTGGTTTTTACACTCTAAATATGTTGGCTACTTGATGAACTGGGCACTGTATGGAACAGCCTTCCTAGCCAATCTTTCTGATTCGTTACCATGCTCAATCCTTGCTTGTTTCCAGTAGTTAGTGTCTCTTGATTTTTTTTCTGTGAGGGGTTTGGCAGTGATGAAAATAAAGCTTCTTCAGGCAGGATTACAAGAGGACTGGCTTTTCCTCTTGCCAGTAGGATGCAGGAGATAATAGTACTGGGTGTCTCTCAAGCACAGTGGGAACAGCGGTGTCTGGATTCTGTGTTTTGCACTGACGTGTTGGAGATGGTGCCAGCTTACCTCCATTCATTACTGGCCCTGATGAGGGGAAGCTCCCACAATTACCCTCACTGCTGCTTTCCACGTGCTTTGCGTTTTTAGGATGCCTAGTCTTGGTCAAAGGAGAAAGCAAGCTTGGGGAAAGTGAATCTGGCTCGTGGTGCTAGTGGAAGAACTTTGCCATAAATGATGACGAGGGTCAGCAGCTCTGCACTACCAGTACATTTGCCATGGAAATGTGTGAAGAAAATCACAAATCAGTGTTTGAGTCTTTTGTTTTAGTGAGCCCTTTCTAGCTGCTGTCTGAATATTAAACCTTGTACTCTTGAATCCATTGTATGTACAAAACTGCCTTTTCTCAGAGATAATCATGGTGAGAAACCAGAATGAGCTACTTGACAAGTGGGGGTGAGCTGAAATAAAAACCTGCTGTGGAGCTCAGAGAAGAACACAGAATGTGTCAAAAGAGGATTTTGTGATATTGTTTGGCAAATCAAAGCAAATAGATTCAAAGTGAAAACCCTTGTAGCATTGGAACAGGCTGCTCAGGGAGGGGGTAGAATCGCCATCCCTGGTTGTGCTTAAAAGAGCTTAGCGACCTGGTTACTAGTGGTGGGCTTTGACCCTTGGGTTAATGGTTGGACTTGCTGATCTTCAAGGCCTTTTCTGACCTAAATGATTCTGTGATTCTATGATTTATCTATGTGAAAATGTTGAGTTTCTGTTCTCTAGTTCTCAGATTTGCATACAAAGGCATACCTGGCTGTTCATGATTGGTTGTGTCTTGTTAAACTAAACACAATAGTCCTAAAAGAAAACTAAGCAATTTTTGAGCAGTTCAACCTGCTATATGAAACGCAGGCGAGTATTTTAAATGACCAGCTGAACAACACATTGAAACCAAGGAGGTGAAGTAAACCACGGAGTACACAGCCTTTAGGCTGGGAATTAGTCATCTAAACAATTTTCAGATCAATATAGCAAACAAAATCTGGAGCCATACAGCAATACTTTACATAAAAAGAGACTACTGTAATGACCAGTCCAAAGGAATGAATTTCTTGACCTTGATATACAGATCATCTGCAAACAGGACATGGGCTCTAATCACAAATGTTAACTTACAGAATAAGCCATCAAACAAAGAAGAGACTCATGTCAAAAGACTCTTGTCTGTGAGTGGCTCTTGGTGGCTGTGCCCTCCCGATGCCTCCATCTTGCTGGGGATTTCAGACCTGGAAGGGTGGGCATGTCAATCCACCCACACCCAGCACTTGGCAGAATGAAGCTGTGCTTGGAGTGAGCTAGCTGGAAGTAGTAGTGTACTGATGTTGCTTAAGGGTTGAGCCTGTCTCTGTATATACAAGTTGTGGTAACGAGTCTGACCTTTTTATGATACCCTTGATAGAAAATGCCATCATGTATTAGTAGCTGGTATTAAGTAAAGTGTCTTCAGTGAATGAAAGAGCAGCCCTTGCCCACTATGTACTACAGCACCATCTTCCAGCCTTCACTGGGCTGGGACAGCTTGCACTGGGACAGCAAAAGCTTTGATTTAAAATGCTATCTTGAGATGAAAACCTAGTAATGCTTGGAGCTTGTGTTGGCTGTTGCTGGATTTTGTTCCAAAGGTTTTTCTTCTTTGCTTGTGCCTCTGTCAGAGCTGCCTGGTTGGCGGCTGAGGAAGATAAGAGTTTGCTGAAGAGCTACCTAGCAGCCACCCATACACTTTATTTGCCTTACACTGAGATGTGAGTACAGGCAAGGTAATTAAGGTGAAAGCCAAAAGAGAGATGTAAAAACTGCACTGAGTTTGCCAAAGGCGAGAAAGTATTAAAAAAGCTAGTGAATATTTTGGTTGCTAATTGTCTTGGGCAGACTTCCAAGTCTTAATTCTTTTTCAAGTGTTTTTGCCTTCCTGTTATAACTCAGCTTTCTTCTGCTAGCAACATGCACCATGAGGTTTTTGCTTTGTCTACAGTCCCCAGGAGACAATATAGGTCTTTTTTTATACCTTCCACCCCACCCCGGCTCCATCTAAGGCAGTAGTTCCACTAATGGACACAACAATATAGTTGAACAAGACAAAACCAGAAGGCTTGAGAGAAACAGAGGAGGACCCTCCCTAAATGTAAGGTCCATGTGGTTTTGTTCAAGCCAATGGCGTAATTGCATGGGAGTAATACAGAGACTGATGCGTGACTTTGATTATGTGAAGTAGCTAACGTTGTAAACCTGTATTTAGAGAGAGTTTTCATAGAGTTATAGTTTCATTTGGGTTGGAAAAGCCCCTTGGGATCATTGAGTCCAACCAGTAGCCCTGCTCTACCAAGTTCACCCCTAAACTTTATCCCCCAGCACCACATCTAAACAACCTTTAAATATCTCCAGGAATGGTGACAGGGCAGCCTGTTCCAGTGTCTGACTGTTTTTAATGTGAAAAAATTGTTCCCAGTGTCCAGACTAACCTTCTCCTGGTGCAGCTTGAGGCCCTTCCCTCTTGTTCTATCACTCGGGACCTGTGAGAGGACACCAGCACCCACCTCTCTGCAACATCCTTTCAGGCTCCTCTTCTTCAAACTAACAGCCCTAAGTTTCTGTTTTCATTTTCTGTTTCACTTGCTGGCTTGTACCCCACAGCTGTTGATTGCTGAGTATGAGGTCCCCTGGCTTCAGTCTGATCTTGCAGGTTTTGATCCCAATGGATGTTTTTGCTAAGGAAAATATGGTTACAATGGACTGTGCCACAGAATCTAGTAGAGAGCAGGCAACTTCGTTTGTGAGTGAAGGCATCTTCTTTGCATGTGTTTGGTATGGATAACCAGAGAGAGGACACTTCCTTCAGGCTTCACCTCTTTGATTTGGAATCATGGAATCATTTAGGCTAGCAAAGTCCTACCATACGCCCTACTCTACTAAGTCCACTGTCAGTCCCACCACTAAACCCTGTTCCCCAACACCACATCTGTGTGGCTTTTGAACACCTCCAGGGATGGTGACTCAGCCCCCTCCCTGTAAAATGACTGGCTCGTGCTGTGGATGATGCCTGCTAGTCTTTTTGGTCATTGTGTTCCCATATGGTTCTTTGAGATGTGCCCTTACAGAAACGTTGTATAGAGGTCAGGTGTTACAGGAGTGACTTTAGAGATTACAGAACGATTGAGGCTGGAAAAGCCCTCTGAGCTCATCCAGCCCAGCCCAGGACCTAACATCACCACATCAACCAGACCAGGGCACTAAGAGCAACAGCCAGGCTGCCCTTTAACACCTCCAGGGATGGCAACTTCACCAATGCCCTGGGCAGTCCATTCCAGGGTCTGATCACCCTTTCCATGACAAAGTGCTTAGGCAGAGGAGGTTGAGATTGGATATTAGGAAGGAATCCAGCAGTAAGCAGTTGTTTTGACTTCTGAAGTTTTTTTTTTCATTGCTGTTGAGAGGTCTGTGTGAGGAAGAGCTCTCTCCTCTCAAGGAATTGATGGAGAAGCTCAGCAAGATTTTCATTGTCTGTTCTGCTCCTACGGGTGTTAAAGATACATTTCGAGTCTCTCAAAATCTGCTTTCTGTATTTCACCATTCCCTCAGCCTAAACCCGTTAATCTTCTAATCACCTTAAAGTAGCTCTAAGGGTCTTGTTTCTCCACTGATTTCTTTCAGTGCTTCTGAAGAGCATTCTAACTGCAGTGCACAATGGGTTTGAAAGGCTGGCTGTGCAGACCACAGACTTAACCACAAGACTGTCAGGACTGGGT
Organism: Rhinopomastus cyanomelas; assembly: GCA_013400115.1. Lineage (NCBI taxonomy): Eukaryota > Metazoa > Chordata > Aves > Bucerotiformes > Rhinopomastidae > Rhinopomastus > Rhinopomastus cyanomelas. The sequence continues at coordinate 12,308 of VXBP01004146.1, forward strand.
GCCTATTTCTGTCCTCTTAAGCTACTCTCTCCCTGAATTAGCAGGTGAAACTGAGGCACTACAGAGCTCACTGCCTCTCTGGGTCTGCAGGCTCAAACCACTATTGAAAACTGAAAACAAAATATTTTACTTTTATGAAAGTGAGCAAATCACCCTCAATCGCTTTCTTTTTCCCTGTGTGGCACAGACAATCAAGTGTCTGCCATGACTGAGGGCAGTGCATTTTCTGCACAACGTGATTTCCTGTCACTTAGGTATTGATTTTTCAATACTGGCAGTCAACAGAAGGCTGTATTTACTGTGGTTTGGTGGGAGGTTGCCACCATGCTACAAGACATAAACCTGTCTTGTCACAGAGGAGTGTTTATGAATACCCTGACTCTTGGAGCACAGTGATAGCTCAGAGTCTCAAGAACTGTAAATTCACTTAAGATTTCTATGGCAGATAGTGTAACCACAGAGTGGGATCAGATACCTGGGCTTGGGGCTTGTTTTTGAGGAACTTTGGACTGGAAAAAACTGTGAGGCAGATTTGCAAGATGTGAGATCCTGACCTCTTTAGCCCACGCGGGCTGTTGGATCCCTGCTCAGGGTCAGGGACTCACAGATCCCTGCTGATCTTTAGCAGAGTGGAAGGTCTGTACTGTTGACCACTGAAGACACACCCTATCCCTTCATAATTTTTGTAGGGTCTCTCCATACTTCAGCACTGGAGACATTTTGCAATTAATTGCAGCAAGAGTGATAGAAAGTGTCCTAGGGCCATGCTGGGCCATCAGGGAGGCCTCACAGTGTGAGACCTGTCTTTTGTTTTCCACCCTGTCTTTGTAAAGAACGATACAGCTTAGAAAACAGTTAACTTCACTTTTGATGAGTAGCTTAAGTGAATTTTATCTTTATTATACTTTAAAAAGTTCATAGCCTGTGTGGGTGGGTAACAGGAGGAAGAAAGAGACGGAGTTCAGGCAGCTCGGAGGACTTGCATTAGAAATAAATTGCCGCCTGGAGGTTTTATGCTTTATGGCCAAATTTTAAAGCCTTTAATAATAAGAAAAGTGAAGAAAATGGATTTTCCATTGCTGCAGAATACATAACGTTCTGTGTCTGCAGCCTGCCCCAGATTACTGTAGCACGTGCAGGATTTAAACACTTGGAACAGCAGCAGTCCTTTGAGAGTCTTGCTGCTTGTTCTGGGGAAATTGCAGTCCTTCTCAGCAGAAAAGACTGTGGTTCATGAGCTGAGCTCCTTTCTTCTGCTTTTTCTTTCTAAACAGCCATCCTGGGAGTCTGCTCTGGTTAACCAAGGCTTGTGCTGCTTGCGCTAGTGGAGAACGGTGAGATGAGATTTAGTGTAGTGTGAAAGATGTTGAGCATGGGAGAAAAGGGAGGGAGGAGTGGGCAAAGTTTATGCTCTGTACTTGTCAGTACAATTTTGCCCCTCAGGATCTTTTTTTTTCCTCTTCAGTTTTTTTGCATGCACTAGGATGTGGAGCATGTGGGATGAGCCTGTCGCTTAGCAACTGGAGGTGAGCACCCTGTGTAGAGAAACAGCAGCAAGGGAAGAGAAGAGAGCATGAATACATATGGCCCTTATTTCAGTTGCTCCATTTAGAAATGAGATGAGAAACCTTCTGCTCTTTTCTTTCCCCAACCAAGTGCCTTCTCTGCCTTTCTCACTGAGCAAGATGCACCCAGCTGATGGATTACTGTGCTAAAGGAGTTCAGTCATCTGGAAATCACAAAAGGAGAAGATCCTCAGAATGAATTGACATGCAAAAACACCCTGGAGCAAAGTTTGGTTGCTGGACTGCAACAGGTTAAGTTGGTTGAGCTGGTCTAGGCAAAGTCTGCAATGAATTGGGGAAACTGATCCCATTGGAAAGTGGGATGATGCACTTTGGAGCAATGGCTGCAGATACTACAGGAGACAGAGCTTGTTAATGAGGTCCCACACGAAGGGTCTGGTCTCAGCGTCCAGCTTGTATGAAATTGTCTTCATCACTCTGTTCTGTTTTGTGTTAAGCCCCAAGAAGAGGGATGGATGGTATGTCACTCTGCCAGAGTCACTTGGATGAGGAAAGAAATTGTCTCACCCCTTAACGAATTCCAGGAGAAAAGCCAGGGAAGTTGTCAGTTCCAGGCATCTATCATCAGGTAACTTTAAATGTGGAATCACATCTGAGACCATCTGAAACAGACTCAAAGCAACAGATTCCATCTACTAGCAATTTTTTTTCGACAGGTGCAAGGAGAAACCCTAGATCTCAGTTGGCCTCTGATTTCACAGCACGGCCCTGACTGTGTGGAAAAACTCGAGGAAATAGCTGCACGGTGAATTCCTGTCCTTGGGCAGTCCATGAAGCACAGCCCGCGCAGTGCTGTTTGAAATCCACCTCTGTTTTTAAGTCTTGTGCTGAAATACAGCTCCTCTGTCTTCATGCATAGAAACAGGAGACAAGAAGAGGCTGCAGTTAGTATTTGTGTGCAAAACAGAGTGCTGGCAGAGCTCTTCACAGAGAGCTGAGCGGATGAACAGTCAGCTTTGGCTGCTCAGAGTGGCTGTAAAGGAAGATGACCTGATGCTGAAATCCAATTCTTTCATCAGCCCATGGCATTAGCCCCGTTCTTTCTTTGCCTGCTAGAGAATGTCAGGATGAATACTTGTCTCTTTCTGGTGAGTCTAGACATGTAACCAGTGTGAGCGATACGAGATGCCAGGGGTGCCAGAAATCCTGAGCTGAAGTTCTCCAGCCTCAGCTCCCCAAAGTCCTTGCTGAACTCCACTGTTCAGGTGGGTCCTGGGGAGAGCATAGTTCTCTTGGTATTAAGCCCCTCTTGTAAGTCCAATGTGAAGTGACCTGACACAAAACAAGAGCAAAATTGATCCTTGGTAGTGTCAGCATCAACCAGGTGAGATTTTTCTTCTACCGGATTCCTAAGATTTATTTCCTCAAAAATAGGAAAGTCCCTAATTCTCCTTGATTCCAATAGACATTGGGCACCAGCATAATCATTCTGGTGATCTGAACCAAAGGACCTTCGGCCGGCAGCTCTGCAAAGGACACATGGAAACCTAACCTTGGTTGCTGGTCACTAGGGGAATTATGTGGCCTCACATATTCTAAATGCCCAGTAGATAATTCTTACATCTCCCTGTAAACCACATCATCATTCTGTGTATCGCATGGCTGCCAGTCACTGTGGCTGGATGGACTCTGTCTGTCAGGAAGAGCTGAGAGAGGCCTTTGCTCTGCATCATTAACATTTATAGTGCCATCGTGTCTTTGGTTGATCACTTGCAGGGAAATGGCAAGTGATGGCTACAATCCCAGAGCCCATGAGTTTTCAGTTCTCTTTGGCTCTCGGGAAGTGTTAGTTGCAGCACAGCAGCAGCAGAGCGGAGAAGACCTAGTGAAGACTGATGACCAGCTGGAGCTGTGAAAGTTTGTGACCTCAGGTGTAACGAAGCAATGTCCATTGCTGTGCAGAAATACTGAACTCTGTTTCTTTATTTTAAAGGAATAGTCCTGTAGAAGTGAGTCAGATATGTTGCTTAGGACGTGGTTTAGCAGTGGGCTTGGTAGAACTGGGTTAATGGTTAGACTTGATGATCTTAAGGGTCTTTTCCAACCTAAACAAGTGTATGATTCTAATTGTCTATAATTGTGAATAACGTCTAACAACTAAAGGAATGGGAAGAGGAGGATAATGTTGTGCTAAATGTACGCTGGTGGGATAAAAGAATTTCCCTCCACTTTTATGAGTTCCCTGTCTGGGAGGGCTGTGGCAGGCTACCAGTGCAGCATGGCTGGCAGACATCAACACCAAGATGTTTCCTCCCAACTCTGTCTCTCACATAGCTTTTTTCCTACAGACTGAGTTTTGAAACCCATCTGGCACCAGGCAATTCTCATTGGTGGGAACCAGCTGATGTGGAACCATTTGATTTGGAACTGTGTTTGTACATTTGTGTGTGAGGAGCAAGAGGCAGGCGAGGAAGTGCAATTCTTGGCTACGGGATTTGCACACTGGATTCTTTGTCTGCCCTGGGGCTCTGAGCTGGGGCAGTGTGAGATCTTTGAAAAGCCACAGCAGTTGAACTCCTGGGGGAAAACAACGTCCGTGTGTACCTGACTATAATTTCTAGAGATTTACCTGAATATGTCGCCTTGTCACTTTGGAGTGCCCAGGGAGGGGGAGGAGGCACCGTCCCTGGAGAGGTTCAACAAACGGGCAGCCATGGTGTTTCAGGAGATGGGTTAATGGTTGAGTGTTGTAGAGTGGGTGGTTGGACTAGATGATATTGAAGGTCTTTTCCAACCTTGATGATTCTATGGTGTGGTTTACCTCAACATAAGGTCACAAAGCAGCATGTGTGTAAGGGTACTGAGACCGTAACTCTGAGCTGCCTGGAAGCTGTGACATGGTAGGAAATCTCATTAGCTTCTCATGTTGCAAATGTTATTAAGATGTTTTTTTCCAGATTTGCATATAATCAATTTAGATTTAAATCCACCATGAGTGTTTTCAGAAATAATTTCTGTATATCACCTTAATCCCCAGTACTTTGAGTTTAAAAGGATTTTTTTTAAATCTGAAGCTGATGTTATTAAAAGATTTAGCTGAGTGATGTCATGCTCTGCTTTGCCTAAAATGCCTGTTTCATTTTAAATAATCAAGCATGGAAAATTTTTCTCAGGGAGCATATGACATCTGATAATGTCCAGATATGTTTTATTGTTGTTGGGGATTTAGCATTGATTCTCTACAGTTAGGTCTTGAAACAGAGAGAGCCTTGCTGGACCTACTCTGCTCTTGGCTTTTTCCTTTCTTTTGTTCAACCTTGATGTGTCCTTGAGCTTTGCTGGCAATGGTGTGGAATTGCTTGGAGGCTCATCTTGGCGAAGAACCCCGTGTATGTACGATGTCAGCTGCATGCCAGGAGCCTTGTAAGGTGAAGAACTCTTAGTGCATGTTGCTCTGAAAAATATTCCTTTGCAATAACAAACATGTATTTAGCTGGGTCCTGCAATTTGTTGAGGGTTTTGTGGGGAGGAAGGAGGAAATCAGCACGAAAATGGGAACAGTGAGAGAAAAGATTGTTAAGGAAGTGTTTGAAATCTCTCTCCAATGTACTTCTGATTTGCTTAGTGGAAGAGGGTAGAAAACACAAAAGACTTGTGATTTAAAAATAGAAATGAAAAAACATGCAGTAAGAAGCTGCCAGTGTTGTTGTTTGAGATTAAGTTGACTGATCAAATAATGAGAGCTAAACAGTGTGGTCTGCTCTGCTCAAAAAGCTATCTTGGATTAATGAAATCTGTCACTTGTTTAAATACATATCACATCATCATATTAAGTTTGCTACCTAAAACAAAAGGGCTGTCAAGAGAAATAGAATAATCTGGTTTAAAACCAAAGGCATGCAGATAAGCTGTAAATCTGTGGATTTTATAATGTCCCTGTGAAGGCTGCCTGTGGTCTATGATTAAGCCGGATCTATCAACCCTCAGAGATCAGTTATCGGGGCAGTATCCATCCAGTTCCTCAGCTTTGAAGGAAACGCTTAGGAAGCTGCATTTTTGTTTAGACAAAGGCTGCATTTATTGATGCTTGACTCCATGGTATCAGTTGTGCTGATCTTCTCCTAAATAACCAAAATACTACTCCTTTTAACATGCACATTCTGACCAAGTACAACCTGTGTTTGTGATGCACTGTGTGAAGTGCACTGAATGAATTCAGAGAGCTGGACAGAGCAGGAAACTGAACAGAAAACACGGATGTTCTTTCACAACAGGCACTGCTGCTGTCCTGGATACCTGCAGAAGCAAACACAGTCTGTTGGATTGGTATGACTCCAGGGCTATTGCAAAAACAAGCAGCATCAGGGTACAGGTTTACTGAGAAACTGGGGACACATAGGGCTTAAATTCAACTTTATCACATATTGCTTGGACCTGCTGCTCACGTGCAGAGCTACAGTGTGATGCAGACACAGATAGTTCAATGTGTTTGAGCTGAAGCAGAAACTCCTGCACCAGGAGGAGGAAGGGAAGGTGCCATATGTTGCTCCATAACATTATTTTCCATTAAATTCATTCTACAGTCTAGGCTCTCTTGGCTGCAGTAGTAATGGAGAAAACTGGTTTTAAATGCACTGTCTGGTTGGACCATGTTCTGACAGAATAGTGTAGAGCTGGGTGGCTGGGCATAGCTTTGTGTAGTAAGGAACGCCAGCCCAAGGCCTGAAAGTTTAAATAAATTGTGGAATGTCCTGTAAAGCCTGTCCTGGCATATGCCTGAGAGCCCATCAGTCTGCTCAGTGAGAGCAGGTAATCATAGAATCATTCAGATTGGAAGAGCCCCTTGGCATCATCAAGCCCAACCATCAACCCTGCTCTACCAGCTTTACTCCTAAAGCAGATCCCCCAGCACCACATACTGGACTGGCTGTCCAATGTTGTGCCATCTCCATACTTGGCGATATCTGAAACTGGGTCAGACCCCAGGCAACCACCCAACTTTGCAGTTAGTCCTGCCAGGGGCTAACTAGCCTTTAGAGGTTCCATTCAGCCTCATTTTTTCAGCAATGCTAAGACAGATTTGTGAGTTTGCAGCATCGTGCAGTTATGCACAGAGGATCTGGGAAAGAGGATGGGTCTGCTGCGCTCTGAACTACGTGCCTGTCCGCTTTGATCCAGTGCTGGTGCTCTGCAAGGATTTCTATACAGTAACACAGTGATCACCACTGTGATCTTACATTCTGCAAGTGTGGAGCTGATGTTTTCAAAATCATTGGGAAATAGTTTTGGAATAACTGAATGTTAACATAAGTAGGGTTAGGACAATGTCTCAAGAACCAGGTAGCTACAGCAGCTTCCTTTATGTACCCTGGCATTAGTCATTACTCATGAGGCTTAGCCTCCCCTCTTAGATTTGTTTCCTGTTTCATCATGACTTTGAAAAGTTCAGATTTTAAGTGGGTTCATGAACTTTTCAAAATTATCTCTGCTTCCCTGTATATGAAAGTTAATTCAAACCAGAGTTTTATTTCAGGTGGAGTGGAGTTACTGGAGTTTTATGGGTTCAGCATCAAACATTAGGCCAAGCGGTTGTTTTTCCTTTCCCAGTGTCAATCCCAAGAAGTTAAAAAATCTCTTACAGGAAGCAAAAAGAATTTCTGAAGGTAAGCGGGATCCAGAGTCTTTGTCACAGCACTTTCATGAGAAGAGGGAGGTGGTTTAAAGAAATAGTAGAAGAAATATTTATATAAGTACAAGTAATTGCCACTGCTTAGCTGTAGTGATGGCCTCATTTCCTATCTGCTCTCAGAAACTCATACAAAACACCCATTCACATAGACAGAAATCTTGCTTATAGGTATCTAGGTTTAAATGTTGATCATTAATCACCTTGGTTGTTTTGAGTCTTCTGAGGAAATAGTTTTTCTTTTTCCTATTTTCATTGTGCAGCTTTTCACGGATGGAACGCGTTGCCAAGTCCTCTTAAGTCGTCTGTCTTAGTAACTGCAGCTGTGAGGGAAAACAGGTTGCCTCAGCCAGATGAAAAACGTGTGGTGGCTTCCAACAGAGATGACGACAGTGCCAAGACAACCCATGAGAGGCTCATCAATGTATCAGAGCCTCTACAGCATATTGTATGAACACTGGGTAAGCTGCTGCCTTAGCAGTCAGTAAAGCAGTTCCATTGGTCTGCGTCACGCGGTTGCTACTACAGCGATACCGTTGAGTAGGCGACCGTGAAAATGCGCAGTGTGTTGTCTACAGCAGGACTCCCGCTCTGCTCTCGGTGAGTTGTGACTTTCATTGTGTGTGTGGTTGGGAAACACTGAGGCAAAATGGCATTGTGGAAAATACCTTGGCACCTCTTGGGTTCTGAAGTCCAGATGTACTGCTGGAACCATTCACCTTACTTAACAGATATCTGAACTCGTGCCTCTTTGATCGAAGGAAGAAAGAGCTGGGGGGAGCTATTACAGGAGTGACTGGGAATCCAGGAAATATCTGGCAATCAAAGCATGATTCTCTGCTCCCCTCCAGAGCATGGGGTGATGGCACCTGCAAAGAGTTGCAACCATCTGGAGCAGGCTGGGACAAATGAGGAGGCAATGGAAATTCTTCACCCTTTGGACTTCATATAAACTCCAGGACAAAACTGATGGAAGCACATACTCTAAGGAACCTTTTGTAGTGCTTAGTTTTCAACTACAGTTGGTTCCCGAGACCTCAAATTTGTCCCAGCTGCAAAAGCTCATATGACAAGATTATTAGCTTGATTACTAGGCAAAAAAAAAAAAAGACTCTAAGACAGATTAATGAAGCAAATTATGATGTTGCAGCAGCTAGCTTAACATACTTTGTAGGAAATGGATTCAGTCTACATCTGGAGAGGACCGTGTGTTGTGAAAAGATCTGTACTTTCCTTTAAATTTCTACCTCGCAACCTGATTGTGAATTTCAGTCCTGTTGGGACCAGTACTACATTTAGAAATAGAAAAATGCAGCCCCTCTTCACTTTTTATTAGGAAGGGTGAGGTGGAAAGAAGTAAGGAGTACCTTGCTGCTTTGTCTGCGCACTGCAGGGTGAGGAAAGGAGCTTTTTATCTGTGACCTTTGGGCAGCAACTTTCTTTGGTGACCACAGCTGAGTCTGAACATCCAACGTGATCCCTAGGACAGGCCTTGGTTTGCCATTTGGCAGTGGTGAGAGCCAACTGTTGGAACTGTTGCACCATTGTTGGTCATAGAATGGTTTGGTTTGCATTGGAAGGGACATACAAAATCATAGAATCAGAAGCATGGCCCAGGTTGGAGGGGACCTCCAAAAGGCATCCAGTCCAAACCCCCTGTAGGGAGCAGGAACACACCAGAGCGGAGTAGAGGGGGAGAATC
>VXBP01004147.1:0-66821 GCA_013400115.1 Rhinopomastus cyanomelas
TCCAACCCCTAACATCCTATGATCCTATGAAATGTCATTTGCCACCTGGTGCCACAGTACCTGTCCTGTTTGGCGGAGCAGTGAATATTTTCCCACTCTTGTACCTGCTCAATGTGATCATAAAATCACCCCTAAAATGATGTTTATTGTGTGATTTAGCAGCTTACTGATGCATAAGGGTGGTTGAGATAGATGGCAAAGACAGCAGAAGACAACATTGGTGCTGCTTTGTGAAACCAGTTTATATGAATAAGTTTGTGAAGAGCAGATGAACAGTCTGAGGCTGGTTAGTCTGAAGAAAAGGAGGTTGAGGGGAGATCTCATTACTCTCTACAGCTACCTGAAGGGATATTGTATAGAGGTAGGTGCTGGTCTCTCACATGTCATTAGTGATAGAACAAGAGGGAAGGGCCTCAGTCTGCACCAGGGGAGGGTTAGACTGGACATTGTGAAAAAACTTTTCACAGAAAGAGCAATCAGGTGTTGGAAGAGGCTGCCCAGGAAGAATGTTGTGTCATCATCACTGGATGTGTTTAGAGGTCGTTTAGATGTGGTGTTGGGGGATTTGGTTTAGGGATGAACTTGGTAGAGTAGGGTTAATGATTTGATTTGATCATTCCAAGGGTCTTTTCCAACCTGAGTGATTCTATGATTCTAGTAAACTGTTCCAGATGCTCTGGTAAGGAAGTTTTACAGCATTTCATTCTTGTTGACCTACATTCCAGCACATAGGCTGTTCCCAACCTCCATTTCGTTTGTATCTGTTTCTGCATCGCTAGTTCCACTGCTGCTGACAGCAGGGATGGTGAGGACACCACAACTGCTAGAAGGTGAAGAGGGCTGATGTGGCACAGTACTGACAGACCTTGGTGCTACCCTCATGAGATGTCGGCGCATCACATCCTTGCTGTGTCCTCTTCTAGAAATGTAAAGAAAGATGTGACTGACTAAGGTTTCCTCTAGAGGGTATTGTCTCTGTTTCATGCCAGTGATGCAAGTGTTCTTTCTGTCAGTGCAGCGAGAGCGGTGTGAGCTGGAGTGCACGTGTCCTACTAGGAGACATGGAAGAAGTTTCAGCATGAGCCAGCTTGACTGCAGCAGTGGGGGAAAAATGAGGGAGATGCTGTCAGAGACAGGGACTTGGACCTCAGTGAAGTCCTTGTGGATTGAGCATACAGAGTTGAGGTGAGATGAGAGGGCTGGTTTGAAGGCTGTCTGGTGAGCTACTGAGAGAAGAGAGCACAGTAGTATGCCATGGCTGACCTGCCTGGTACTTCACGTCTTCATTCCTACCTCGGTTTCGGGTTCAGAAAGACATTTGAGCTGCTGCTCAAACATCTGAGCAGGAGGGTAGCAGCAAGCAGCAAACTGCAGATGCATATGTGCTAAATTGATCTTTGAGCACTGGATCCACCTCCCATTCCCTTTTCTGAGTGTTGTCTGGATGAGCAGTGGTTTGGTAGCAGACAGAGATCCAACTAGAGCCTTGTGTTAAACAACAGGAAAGCCTTCAGTGAAAGACCTCTGGTCTCAGAGGCTGAGGTTTGGCTATGTCTGTGTTTGGATGTCATTCAGGAGGCAGAATCTTAGCTGGAGGGGATTGGGCTTGACCATTTCCCAGGGTGCAAGCGTGTGGCTTTGGAAGGGTGAAAGCACAGTGATGGCTGCAGATTCCATGCAGATTTACACAGAGTTCTGAAGACACAGAGATACCCATCTGTGGGACCTGCACCTCAGCCGACCCTCTGTGCCATAAGGGTGCTGCCCCCTCTTGTTGCCCGACCCTATTCTCTTGGGCTGTCTTGGGATTTGGGTCAGGGAAGGGAGGGTAACTGGGGCAGGGAAGGAGATGAGAAATGAACTGAGGCATGAAGACTGCAACCAATAGTCTTTTAGTAGGTACATCTTGGTTTCTCAAGTGCCCATCATATCACGCCAACTGCTCTTGAAGAGCCCTCCATTTACCCTCTCCCCTAATTAAATGTGCACTTCATTAATGTAAAATGGGGGTTTAATGCTCTTGTTGAAAATCTGAAGAAAGTGCTGTGGCCTTGCAAAATGCTTAAGCGTCATTGCAAATCAGATTAGGGACCAAGAAAGGCAGTAAAATTAGAATGATAATGGTTGATGTGGCTTCCTGACAGGCGTGACTATTCAGGGATCAATGGGATGGAGAGCAGCTTCCCCAGCCGAAAGCAAAAGGCAGGGACAGACGTCAGCCTACAGATGTGGCTTTTGGAAGCTGTTTCAATTAGTTTAATTTGGTAAATGGTGGGGATTTAGAGGCTCTTAGCCAGTCATACAAGACAAGAATACATTGAAATGTTTTTTCCCTTTTTAACATAAAATAGGATTGATCNAAATGGTAGCGCTGGAGCGCGTTTGGGGTCCGGTCCGACCGCTGCCCTGTGCGGGGACAACACCGCAGCCTGGGGAAGGGCTGGGGGAAGTGAGAGCGGCCCTTAAATACAGGGGTGACGCGGGGCTGCCTGTGTCCCGAGCGGTTCAGGATGCAAAGGGCTCTTCCTGCTGCTCTTTCCTCCCCAGCGCCCTTTAAGCGCTCCTGATCGCTGCAAAGTCGCAGCGAGAAGGCAGCTGCAAAACACAGCCTTCCGTTCGGAGCCTCTGCCGCAGCCACAGGTTGGAGCTGGGGGTTTGGTTGGCTCTTTCTTTTTTTCTGGGTTTTTTTTCCTAATCCCCTGGCTGGGTACGTAATTGTAGTTAATGATGTGAAAAACAAGCTCGACAGAAAGCAAGTGGCGCTCAGACCTGTCTAAGCTTGTGCGAGGAAGAGGGGAGAGGAGGCTCTTTCTTGCTGAGGGTTTCTTCACCCTCAGTGTGCAAACACAAAGCAGGGACCGCAGCTTTGAGGGAAAGTTGATACCTTAGAAACAAATCAGAGGGCACAAAGATGTGCAGCGGTGCATGCGCTGACTCTGAAGGCACCAACTGCATGCGGCAGCCCCTGTGGTTTACTGGGGGAAGGTAGGAGAACTGAACCCATAAAGCGGAGCTGTCGCTGAGAGTCTGTGCAGTTGAGTGGTCTCATAAGACTCTCTAATCCTCTTCTGACAGAAGACATTTCGCTTGTCGTGCGGGTGTGTGCCAGCGGGAGAAACTCTGCTCCCCGAGAAAGTGCTGTTTGGGATCAGTAGGGTTTGTTTTGTTGACATCAGGCAGTTCCTGGGTGAGATTAGCCTTGAGTGGAGCCACCGGAGGAGTAGAGCAGTGCTATAAATGGTGTGGCTTTCTCTGTGGCTTCAACTACTTGCTCAGCCTCAGGAGAGCACCAGCAGCTCAGAGGTTAGGTTTGAGATGCTCAAACCCTTGCTGATGGAATCACTTCTACTGTCGCAGGAATGCAACACAACATGGAGAGAGCTCCAGCTGCTGGATATCCTAGTGCCAGGTTAAAGGACGTCACGTTTGGTAACGCCTTCTCTGCCGTGGCTCCAGGTGGTGCAAGACGTACCTCTGCTTGCTGCCGGATAGCTTGCCTTTAGTAGCCTGCTCAGTGTTTTTCTCACCGTGTGTTCAAAAAGCAGTCCCAGACAGCTGTCCTAGAGGGATAGGACAAGAGGAAATGGTCTCAAGTTGCAGCAGAGAAAGTTTGGGTTAGATATGAGGAAAAACTGATTTATTAAAGGATTGTCAGGCCTTGGAAGAGGCTGCCCAGGGAGAGGGTCGAATTGTTATCCCTGCACTTACATCAAAGTTGTGGAGATCTGGAGCTTAGGCACAGGGTTTCATGATGCCCTTGGAACACTTGGGTTAGTGGTTGGACTCAAAGATCTTAAAGGTCTCTTCCAACCTAAGTGATTCTGTGAATCTACAAGTGAGACCTAAGCAACCAATTCTATGCAACTCAGCATCTGCATGCCCTGTCAGCTCCAGGACAAAAGATCCTGCTGAGCCTGGCAGGCCAGTGCCTTCCTTGAGTTATTGGTACTGGTCTTTCAATTTCATTAGCACTAAATTCACCTTTAGAAAAATTAAATTTTTCAAAACTGTTCGACTTGGCAAGGGCACCATCTGAAAGATCAAGTCATTGTTTGTAAATGCCAGACATTAATTAATTCAGCAGTGTGCTCATCTTGACTTCATGAAAACATTTTCCAAATATTGACTTTTTTCCTTCTTCAGTAAAATCTCTTTCCTTTGGCAGGCGAAGCATGTGTCTTGTACCCTGAGCTGGTATTGAGTCACTCCGAAGATGATTTTTCAGCCTGCTGCTCATTTAGAAATGTGGGCACGTAGTTGCTAGGTCTGTGCTGCTGCCCAGAGGGTTATGTGAGAGAATGTCGTAGTTGCTTTTGGGACTGGGTAGTTCCAGGACACTTGGAGCAAGCCTGCAAAAGAAAGAATTGTCTTCCTTTAAAATAGGAAGAGGGTAGCAAATCAGGTCTGGAAAAAACCTGGAAATAGGTCTGGCTGACAGGCCAGAACATTCTGCTGTGGAAAATGGGAATGGACAGTTGTTAACTTAAGGAAGTGGAGCACTTCCCTGATGAGGAAACACTGAGGGAGCTGGGTCTCTTTAGCTCAGAAAAAAGGAGAATGAAAGGTGACCCCATTAATGTTTATAAATATGGGAAGGGCGGGTGTCAGACTCTGCTCAGTGTCATCCCGTGGTAGGACAAGGGGCAATGGGTATGAGCTGGAACATAGGAGGCTCCATATAAATACGAGAAGGAACTTCTTTGCGGTGAGGGTGACAGAGCACTGGCACAGACTGCCCAGGCAGGTTGTGGAGTCTCCTTCTCTGCAGACCTTCAAAGCCCACCTGGATGCAGCCCTGTGTGACCTGATCTAGGAAATCTTGCTCTGGCAGGAGGGTGGGACTGGATGATCTTTTGGGGTCCCTTCCAACCCCTGATGTTGTGTAATGCTGCATGAACTATAAATGGAAAGAAATCTGATTAAAAAGAGATTGTCACAAAAAAAAAACAAACCAAGAAACCCAACCTCCAAGAAAGGCAGATGAACTCAGTATCACAGTGTCACAGTAATGATAAGGTTGGAAAAGACCTTAAAGATCATCCAGTCCAACCTAAACCCAAAAAACCCCAGTAATCCTAACATCTAACATCTAGATCATGCCACTCAGCACCTCATCCAGCCTAACCTTGAACACCTCCAGGGACGGCGACTCAACCACCTCTGTGGGCAGCCCATTCCAAAACCGGATCACTCTTTCAGTGAAAAATCTTTTCCTAATGTCAAGTCCAAACCTCCCGTGATGGAGCTTAAGACTATGACCCCTTGTCTTGTCTCCAGTGGCCAGAGAGAAAAAAACTCTTTGCAAGTCAGAGGTGGGAAGTAGCTGAGCATGCTTTTTCCCTATACCAGTTCCTCTTCTGACAGGCCATGGCCACAGAGCCAGCCTGACAAGCCAAAAAAGCTTCTCCCTCTCTACAACTCCCTGAAGGGAGGTTGTACTCAGGTGAGAGTTGGGCCCTTCTCCCAGGCAACTGATGCTAGGACGAGAGAACAGGGCCTGAAGCTGCCAAGGGAGGGTTAGGGTGGATGTTAGGAAGCCCTTCCTCATGGAAAGGGTGATCAGATCCTGGAATGGACTGCCCAAGCCATTCAGAGCCCTGGTCTGGCTGCTGTGGTGATGTGAGGTCTTGGGCTGGGCAAGCTCAGAGGGCTTTTCCAGCCTCAGTCTGTCTGTGATTCTGTGTCTCTTCTCCAGGCAATTGGCAAGTCATTTTCTCCCGTGGGTCTCCCAGTGCCCCTGTGGCAGCCAGACTGGGAAGCAGTGGCCTCTGCCGCTGGAAGGCCCCAGTTAGGTGTGGCCCTGCGTAGGGCTCTCACTTATTCAGCTGTTAAAGCAGCTTAAGCCCTTATAAGAACATTAACATTTAGGTGCGAATACCGGTTTGACCTTTATTCATAAAGAGCCAAGTGTTGGAAGTAGAACAGATTGGTTGCCAGCGAGTGCCTTTTATGAGCAGTTTGGAGGCTTTGATTTCTCTCCCCTTTCTTCCTTTAATCTGACCCTGCTGGCCTGAATACGTTTGTGCTCTAGGCAAACAGGGCCAGCGCAGGCCTCGCTTTCTGAAGAGCTCCGTGAGTAAGCGGGCTGGGGCGGCGAGGTGGCCTCAGAAAAGGAAAAGTTTACCTTTGGAATTAGAGAGCTTAAAAAGAGGTGGACGCTAGGGCTGAATGGAGCTCTGTTCGTGTCTCCAAGCCGAGCTTCACGTCAGTCCTTAGGAGTCCCCGCTATTGATTCCAAATAGTTGTGTACATGGAGAATGAGAATGTAAGGATTTATATTAACTCTCCTGGACTTCTGACTTCATGACATGCACAAGAGTAACAGAAAAGGTGAAGTGTCTCAAATGGTCACAGCGCTTTGTTTGCTGGCCATCTGAGCGCCCTTTGTGCTCTTGTATTACCCCAGATGTAAAACTGATGCCCAAGACTGGGTGTGAGGGGCTTATTTCTGATGATAGCATTTTGAGGTTGTGTTCCACAATTTTCTGCGTAGTGATAGTCGAATCATTGCTGACCCCTTTCAGAAGCGTGCAGGGGAACCTCAGAGAAGTAGGGTAGTAACAGAATAGTAGGAAATCGTCTACAACCAACCACTGGCATCATTGTCTGACACAGTTAAGGCCACCATACAGTTTGGGCACCCTCACAGGTACTGACTTCCTAATAACTTGGTAAAGGTAAACCTTGGTACCTACAGGTTTCAGTGTTGTTTGGGCAGTTAATTCTATCTTTGATGCTCCTTTTAAGCCTTTAGTACTGATTGAAATAGCTTTTTGGTGGTTTTATTTATAGACACTTGTCTTCCCTAGGCCCCGCAGCCCTTTGTCTAAGTATACTTTGTCAGAACAGCCGTAATAAATGGTACAGTCTAAAGAACTGGATTAAAAAATAAAACCTAAACCCAAGCTGGCCAGTAAAAGTTATCCAGCTGCCTCTGCACTGAGCCTGGTAACTTGTGTTTGAAAGAAACAACTTCTAAATCAAGATTGCCCATCTGTTGTGATGAAAAAGCATCCAAGAGCTGGATACTGCCTTGGCTTACTGCTTAGACTCACGCCGCAGCAAAGCCATCTTTCCTATTATTCTTCCCCCAGCAGTGGAGCTACTCATGACTTTTCCAGCTTGTGTGTCTTGGTTATACCTGTTATCAGACTCAAATCACATTTAAACCAGGAGTCCTACTCAGTCCCTCATTCTGTACATTAGCTTACTCCAGGCATTCTCGCCTTCTGCAAGACTTCACGAAACCAGTGCCCAGAGCATTTATTTTGCTAGAAGTGCTTTTTTTTCTGTGCTGACAGAATGTAGCTGTGCAGCAGAGGGAAGGCTGGAATGAACATTTCAAGTCTTACCTGTCACAAGTTATTAGCTGAATTGCTTAAAGAAATCCCCTGACAAGTGTAATTGCCAGTTTTGTATTACAGAGCTTCATGATATCACCCACAAGAAGAAATTCTTTTACAAAAGCCCTTTCTGGTTAATAAAGTAATTTGTTCCAGTAACAGCCATGATAAAATTGCAGAAATGAAACAGAACCGTTCGATGAGGACCTGAATCCAATTTGTCCTACCAATTTGTCATACCAGGGCGGTTACACTTTTATATCTGTTTACTCACTTGTAGAATTGCTACCAGACTTTCTATTTGCAGCTAATAGGATTAATTGTTCCCTGGACAGGCAAGGCAGCACCCAAGAGCGAAGCACCTTACTTTGCACGTCAGTGACACGTCAGGTTTTGGGGAGGTGCAGTGCAAAGCAAAGGGCAGGTTTGCTCTCTGTTCTGTGCAATGGGTGGAGGAATCTCAGGGTTTGGGTTTTGTTGGCCAAAGCAAAGCTAACTGCATCAGTACTGCTGGAAGGTCAGAAGAGTTTCTTGAAACAGTGATATAATTGCTTTTTTTTTTAACTTTTTGTACATTTGGAAATGACTTGTGAATCCCAGAAAAGCATAGTCTTTGCTTTATGCGGGCAGAGGTGGTGCCTATACAGACAGATGTAAACTACATTCTTTCAGTTAGAAACCCACAGACAAGAGGATGAAGGAAAGAACCATGTACTGATGTGACGTAGGGTGCCTTACGGGGTGTCTCTGAACCCAGTGTTGCATGAGGTCTCGTGCAACCAAGAAAGATCTAACCTCCCCCGTATGTGGCTTGTAGGATAGTTAGCTTCACGGTTCACAAATGCAAGTAACGTGCCAGATGCTGTCCTCTGCTTTCTGGCACTCTTTAGCAATTCCAAAATTGTAGGGCTGCTGTGTGAACTTCTAAAACTGGCAATCTTTGAGGCCTGAGAAAGTGACCAATGATAAAGTGAGCAGAGAAGTGGTAGTTTACTTGCCCCTTAACACTTGCCACAAGTGCAAGATGTTAAGTGCAAGGCTCAGATGCTTCATCCATTACTTCGATTCAAGTACAAACATATTTAACTTCTAATGAGGGAATGCAGGCATGCTCCATGGAGTTATAAATATTCCCTCACAACCCAGTGGCACCAGACCCGTGCTCGTTGCTGCCCACACACATTGCCAGAGCAAGAGCCACTCCAAAGAGCTAACTAACAGCATCAGCAGAAGTGTAAGGTTAAGGATTTGCTGCTCTGGAGACAGACTGAAAGCTCCTCTGGCACATTATTCAAACAGAAATGTAAGCATATTGTGCTAAAGGCTCCACAGATTAAGTTGCTGGACTTGATGAAATACCTAGACTGGTGGAAGAAGTCCCAGATTCCTTCTGGGTACCTCAACCAGATCACGATTTTTTGAGGGCCAGCAGGCAGCTGTGGCTGGTTTCTGCTCTGAGTTTGCAGAGATAGTAGCCATGCAGGTTTGGGGCATGTGTTGGGCTCTTTGAGAAAACTTGGTTTTCATACAGCATCTTGCTCTGCTTAGATGCTTCTGCGTGTGATAAAGAAACTGGGCCTCAGAGTCAGTCACAGGCAGGTATTGATGCTGATTGGAGGGCAAAAGAAAAAAGTGGTTGTAATTCAGCAAATCCTAACCACTACATTCTGAACACAGAAATAGCAACTGGAGAAATGGTCTCCTGGTACAGTGGTGGAAAATAGCAGTGTGATCATTTACATTGTGACTGTTTTACTGCAGATTTAATCAGGTGAACTTGTAGAGTCTTACGTTGCTGACGTTTCCACTCAGTGGAGATCAGAGGCCCTTTGGTAGGAGCCGATAGCTCTGTGGGCTGCTTGGAATGCTGGCTGGTGGTGGGGCCCTGTTGCCAGGGTATGCTGCAGGAGAGAGATGTTTATGCTTAGCTTAAGGGTGAATAAAAAAGATCAGAAGTAAAATTAACCAAAAGAGGTTGGGAAAAATGCAGCAAGTCTTAGAGGACAGGCAGAGGGTAAAAGAAGGGAGGGAAAGAAACAAAATCATTCTTTCCATTTCGGCTCAGAAGTAACGTGCTCTGCAAGATATTCTTCTCTTCCCCGCAGGTTGGCCACTCTGGCTCTACTGATGTAAACAGACTACTTCTATCATTTGGTCAACCAGTAAATATAAATGTTTTACTGTCATGCAAGCTAAAAAAAGAAAAACATACTCAGTGGTGTTTGATGTCATATTTTGAAACAGCTAAAAAAGTAACTTGTACTGGTCACCAGAAGATGCAAGGGGGTGCACTGAGAAAAAGGTATTCCTCTGTAAATGTGAGAGAAGAAAAAGCATAGGCTGGTGAATTTAGATGTGCAAGATACTTGTCTTTTGTTCAGTAACTGCCCTTTTCCATTTAGAGGTAATATATCTATGAGGAGGACTCGTATATATACTCTCTATATATATACTCATATATATACATACACTCATATACACACTCATATATACTCTCATATATACAGTCAGTGTAGTTGCCAGAGCTGCAACTTGGAATACGTGTGTTAAGGTCTCACGTCTCTGGTAGGACACTGAGCAGAAGGCTCTGGATCTCATTTCTCTGTGCAAAAATTAAAATCCGTGAATGTCAGCTGCGTTTTAACTCCAATTTTTACCTGCAGTGGCCCTCACTTGGTCTCCTGTGCGGTCAGTGGATATTGTGAATCCAGTGGTTAACCCCCAGGGGATAGGGAGGGTTATCCCACCAGTACAGTGACCCAGTTTCCAACCTGCTGATCACAGCTCTGCGTTGGACCTGTTCAGTTTAACCCCCATTTTAGGACATCACTGATATTTATTGGGTTAAATATGGAACTTTGCCATGAAGCTCTGGGTGGCAGGTAGAAGAACGGGCTATGTTGTTGTTTGTGGCAGAGCCTTGGACCTGCAGTTAGAGTATCTGAAACGCGAGTGTCCCATTTCTATTTGCTTCAGTCAAGTTTTGTCTTCAGTGGAGCTCAGATCTGCCTCGTGGAAGAAGATCACGGTGCTCTGGAGGGGATGACTGTGCCTGCCAGGTCAGGGAGCCCCACGGGGGAGGTCTGTAGGTCATGTCAGCAGTATCTGCTCTAGTTCCACAGAGTTTTCCATTATCACAGAATCACAGAACATCAGCGATTGGAAGGAACCTCACAAGATCACCCAGTCCAATCCCCCGCCACAGCAGGATCACCTAGATCCAGTTGCACAGGAACATGTCCAGGTGGGTTATCAAATATCTCCAGAGAAGAAAACTCCACAACTCCCCTGGGCAGCCTGTTCCAGTGTTCCGTCACCCTCACTGTGAAGAAGTTCCTTCTGATATTCATGTGGAACCTCCAGTCATCCAGCTCATACCCATTGCCACTTGTCTTATCATTGGATGACACTGAGAAGAGCCTGGCTCCATCCTCCTGACACCCACCCTTCTCCATTAATGTTAATATTAACATTAATGTGTGCACACTCAGTCAACTTTTCTCCAAGCTAAAGAGACACAGCTCCCTCAGCCTCTCCTCATAAGGGAGACATTCCACTCCCTTCAACATCTTCATTGCTCTATGCTGGACTCTCTGCAGCAGTTCTTTATCCCTCTTGAACTGAGGGGCCCAGAACTGGGCACAATACTCCAGATGCGATCTCACCAGTGCAGAGTAGATGGAGAGGAAAATCTCTCTCCATCTGCTAACCACACCCATTCTGATCCACCCCAGGGTGCCATTGGCCCTCTTGGCCACAAGAGCACATTGCTGGCTCATGCTCATCCTCCTGTCCACCAGGATCCCCAGGTCCCATTCTTCTACACTACTCTCCAACAGGTCAGTCCCCAGCCTATACCGGTAACTGGGGTTGTTCTTTCTGATATGCAAGACTCTACACTTACCCTCATTACACTTCATTAAATTTCTCCCTGCCCAGCTCTCCAGTCTGTCCAGGTCCTGCTGAATGGCATCACAGTCTGCTGGGGTGTCAGTGACACCACCCAGCTTTGTGTCATCAGCAAACTTGGTGACAGTGCATGCCAATCCCTCATCCAAGTCATCAATGAATACATTGAATAGGATTGATCACAGTAACAACCCTTGGGAAACTCCACTAGGTGCAGGCCTCCGACCAGACCCTGTCCCATTGACCACCACTCTGTCTTCTATCCTGCAGCCAGTTCACAATCCACCTCACTACCTGATCATCTAGACCACACTGCCTCAGTTTGGCTACGAGAATGCTGTGTGAGACTGGACCAAATGTCTTACGGAAGCCAAGATAGACTACATCCACCACTCTGCCATCATCTGTCCACCCGGTTATGCCCTCATAAAAGGCTATCAGGCTGGTCAAGAATGACTTCACCTTGGTGAAGCCATGCTGACTTTCTTTAATGATCTCCTTGTCCTTGATATGCCTAGAGACAACATCTAGGATAAATTGTTCCATCGCCTTTCCTGGGATGGAGGTGAGGCTGACCTGTCTATAGTTACCTGGGTCCTCCTTCTTTCCTTTTTTGAAAATTTGAGTGACATTTGCTATCCTCCAGTCCCCAGGCACTTCTCCTGATCCCCATGACTTAGCAAAGGTGATGGAGAGTGGCCTAGCAGTGACTTCCACCTTCTCCCTTAGTACACGCGGGTGCATCCCATCTGGGCCCATGGAGTTTTTTACATTCAGTTTGCTCAACTCATCCCTAACCCAGTCCTCATCAACCAAGACAAGCTCCTTTCTTGCCTCAACTTCCTTTGGAGCTTCAGCAGTCTGGAGCTTTGTATCAACACAGCCCCCAGAAGTACAGACAGAGGCAAAGAAAGTGTTGAGTATCTCTGCTTTCTCTGTATCCTCTGTCTCCAGGGCACCCACCTCATTCAGCAGGGGGCCTACATTGCCTCTAGTTTTGTTTTTACCTGCAATGTATTTGAAGAAGCCCTTTTTGTGGCCCTTGACCTCTTTTGCAAGGTTTAATTCTAAGGAATNAGAGCACTGGAACAGGTTGTCCAGGGTGGTTGTGGAGTCATCTTCACTGGAGTTGTTCAAAACCTGCCTGGATATGTTCCTGTGTGAGTTGGTCTAGATGATCTGTCAAGGTCCCTTCCAGTTCCTAATGGTTGTATGACTCTATGCTTCTATGATTCTATTTCTGTCACCTGGCTGTACCCACAGCTATCAGAGAGTTTGTTTTAAACTATGAGGTATTTTGGCAGTACACCTCACTTGTGTCAGAGCTCGCCATCCCACCCAGAGCTCTGCTGTAGACTCTCACAAGTACAAGGAAAGAGACCCATTGTGTTTTAGCAGTCCAGTAAACACCTAGCAATGCACAAACCAACCCTGTTTTTCAGCGTGGTGCTTCTACATACTTTCACCAGATAAGCCTTCTACTGCTAAACTGGCTGAAATGAATGCAGCACGTTGTTACAAGGTTCCTTATGAACAACATGGATTTGAAGAAAAGACTTTTCAGAGAGAAAAAATAATTAGAGAGATCTAGATTCACTCTCCAGTCTGTCCTGGACAATGGGCACGACTTGACTCTGCCACCTCAGGAAGCAGGCAAGGAACAACAACAAATGAATCATCTGTACAGATTAAAATAAGTTGACAAACTTGAACTGGTTTCAAGTTAGAGAAAGGCAGATTTAATTGCATGTTAGGAAGAAATTCTTTGTCAGGAAGGTGGTTGAACAGTGGTACAAGTTGCCCAGGAAGGTGGTTGAGTCCCCATCCCTGGAGATACTCAAGGTGAGGCTGAACAGGGCCCTGGGCAACCTGATCTAGTTGATGTCCCTGTTCTCTGCAGAGGGGTTTGACATACTGGGCCATTCTACTATACCATGACTAAAGTGAGTGTCAGACTGACTCTCACAAGGCATCATCTTGCAAAACTGATTGAACACCCATGAAACAGCATCTATGCATCCAGTTTCACCTTCAAGTTTTAACAGGTCAGCATACATTTGGCATAACACGATGACCCATAACTTGCAGCAGCTCAGAAGCCACAGAAGTCACTTCTCCAGTAGTCAGGCACCTGCCATGTGGTGCCAAATCCACCTTTCCCCTGTGGGTGGCAACATTTGAATCACTCAGGTTTAACCCAGGATCACAGACACAAGGGACCTTGAAATTACATGCTCTCCCCTTGCCTTTCTTCTGCTTTGCAAACAGGGAATGCTGTCACGATGCCTCTGGGCAACGGGTTATGCCTGATATCACACTGTGAAGCAATCACGACTCAAAGCTGGGCGTTGTTTTTGCCAGCACCCAATAATCATAGAATCACTCAAGTTGGAGGAGACCTACAAGATCATTCAGTCCAACTGTCAAACCACCCCGACCCTGCCCACTAAACTTTGTTCCCAGGACCACATCTACTCACTTTTTTAACCCCTTCAGCGACATTGACTCCACCACCTCTCCGGGTAGCCTGTTTGAGTACTTCACCACTCTTTCAGTGAAGAAATTTTTCCTAATGTTTAACCTGAACCTCCCCTGGCACAACTTCAGGCTGTTTCCTCTTGTCCTAAATAATAATAATAGTAATAATAATAATAGTAATAATAACAATGCCTCCAGCATCTCCTTCTTGCTTGCTCCAAGGAACCAACAGGGAAACAGCCAGCAGTTTCCCCCAGGCCCAGCTCTGAGATGATCCAGGGACATGAAATGAAAAACTATTTTTTCATCCTATTGTCTCCCTGTGCAGTCAAAAACAAATCCAGCTTCATGTAGGACAAATGCTTCTCTACTAACAAGACCACTATAGTGCCAATAATTTATGGTTTATACACATCACAAATGGTACATCTGTCAAAGATTTTGCAGGTAGTAGATTCTACTTTTTAGAAAAATAATGTTAGTTTGGATTTGCAGACAAATCTCTTGGTGCAGATCCATTGTTTATTATAAATATTAGTTTCCTTTTAAAAACTTCTGCAATGGTAGTTATTGGAGCGACAGCAGAAAACCCAGCAGTGGTCTGTGTAACATGATGAGGCTGCAGTCAGCAGCCCCACCTTTGTCTGCAGGAGGACGCAGCTTTATGGCTTCCATCTAGAAGTTACTACAAAATTATAAATTGACTCCTGGCATTTAGTATCTCGGACGATTACCATTGTCATTCTGACACTTTTACAAACCAAAAGGGAGGACACGCTTGCCTAAAATAAAGCTGGAATTTGATTACATCGAGCGGAACTGCCCTGCTTCCAGTGGTTTGAAAAAGCAGTCTCCAAGGTCTGAACCCACCTGCCTTGGAGACAGTCGCAGTGTGTTTCCAGAGCATCATCCTCCCTGCAGTGTGCAACATTCAGGGTGCTCCTGCATGTGACAGATGGTGAATAGCACAGTGAATGCACTGCCCCAGTCATCACACGGCTTTTGGACAAACAGCCCTCCGGATGAGTAGCACTGGAAGATGGAATGCAAAGATGGGGTGATGGTGGCTACTAACGCCGATATGCACTTGCACGCCTGCTTTTGAACATTTGCTGTGATTCTCAGAACTGGACATAAAGCTGCACTTGGATTGCTAATAAGTGCCATCCAAAATGCAACTGTCATCTCAGCATTTTGCTGTGCTGATCGGGTTGTGCCTTCTGAGCAAAGCAGCATCCTGCCCTCGACAGAAAGCCCTGTTTATCACATGGAGATGCAATAAAAATAACAAATGTCCAGAGTAAACCTAATTCACTGTGCTACTTAGTATTTGAAATACATAAACATGTCAAGCAAAAGACCTCTAATAGACCCTTTTATCCTGGTAATAGTGTACATATAATTTTCCTCTCATTAGTACAAAAACCACCTAGGGAACTATCAGGCCATCCTTCATCCATTTAATCTGCATTAGTTTACTTTTACCTTGTTTTTAATCTGCTTTCCCTCAAGGTATTTTGAATAAATCAATAGAAATACATGATTGTTTAATGATTTTTAGAAGAGCTCCCTTTGGTCACAGCTGCATGATTTAGAATGACTAATGCCACTTTTTACAATTGATCCCACTCTGCACGGCCCATCCATTCCTGCCATGGCTGGCCAAAGCAACAAGGTCCTCCACAGTAAAGGGAGGGGCCAGTTTAAAGGGATCAAGGAGTGTCACCAACAGCTTGGAGGGGAAAAAAGTGAGGGAATAAAATACTCCAAATAGATGGTCTTCATTTTCAGCAATAGGCTCCAGCTGCCTACCGAAGCTCAATGCTGCAGCCTCATGATGCCTCTCACATACCTGGGGACTTTGCGTGCACCATGGCACTTTGCTCCTCAAAGCATCCAAGGGTGACAGAGGGGCAGCAAGAGAAGTATGAGGGTCTGAGTATAAGAGGGGATTCTGCTCCTTTGCTTTGCCCTGCTGAGACCTCAACTGGAGTCCTGCATCCAGCTCTGGAGCCCTCTGTATGGGAAGGACAGGGACCAGATGAAACAGGTCCAGAGGAGGCCGTGAAAATGATCAGGGGGCTGGAGGCCTTCTGCTACAAGGACAGGCTAAAGGAATTGGGGTTGTTCAGCCTGCAGAAGAGAAGGCTCCAGGGGGATCTGATAGTGAGCTTCCAGTCCCTGAAAGGGGCTACATGAAGGCTGCAGAGGGATGGTTTTACAAAGGCCTGGAGTGATAGGATGAGGGGCAATGACTTCACATGAGAGAAAGGCAGATTGAAATGGGTTGTTAGGAAGAAGTTCATTAGCAGGAGCAGGGTTGAACACTGGAACATGTTGCCCAGGGAGGTAGTTGATGTCCAGTCCCCGGAGATTTTCAAGATGAGGCTGGTCAAGGCTCTGGGCAACCTGATCTAGTGAAGGATGTCCCTGATCCCTGCACAGGGGTTGAATGACAGGACCTTTGGAGGTCTCTTCCTAGGCTATTCTGTAATTCCACTAGTACAGCATGAGGGTTTTCTGACACTGGGATGTTAGAGTCAAATATGGACACACATGCTTGCTGAAGCTCAGTGTACAACCAGCACTTTCTTGTTTAAAAACAGAGGCAAACCCCTTCTGATTTAACGTGCACAGGTCTGGTCAGTTCTAGCTTCCACCTCTTTATAATCTCAAAGCCACTTTGTTAAAGCTGTGAAGATGAACTATCACTGAAAAGGGGTATTATATCTGCTTATCCCATTTACCACTAAGAAGTGTGGTAGTGTGTGTGTAAAACCAGGACTGGGATTAAGGGAGTTCATAGCCATGCACATTTCTGCCACTGAGCTGCTGCCTGACAAGGTACATATCATCCTCAGTTCTGTTTCACATCTCATCAGTTGTCTTATCTCGTTTCAGAGGGTATACATTTCCCCAAAAAACCTCCTAACCCATATTACTACATTTTAACAGATCTCTAAGCACAGCAGAGTCCCAGAGTCTGTTAGAACGTCTGGACACTCGATGCAAATAGTGATAGGTACAACATAAACTTACTTTGTTGTCATCATGGGGGAAATAAACACAGTTAGCAAGTGCCTAGTCCAGTGTTCTGTGCCCTGACCACAGTCTTCTCCCAAGAATGAGACTAGATGCCTTTATAGCAGCTTTTCAACACTCAGCTGGTACCAGGAACAAACTCATGTGTCCCTCTCTTCAGTGATACTCAGCATGCAGGCTGTCATATAAGTGCAGAAGCTATGGGTAGAAGCTATCTGAAGTCTAAAGGTATCCACCCTGGGGCTGAGGATACAGCTAGCACCTCTTACACACTCATGTCACCTGTAAAAGGACAAGAAGCTCTTGCTGAGGGTTATGTCTTTGTCAATAAAGGTTAATGAAGCCACACTAGAGGTGGTGGCTGCCTTCTGCCAGCCCACTTTCTGCTGGAGTTAGGACCACTGCCACCAATGTTGGTTTTGCAGGGTTGTTTTGAGTTGTCAGCACAGGGCACAGAGAACTGCAAAGGGACTATCAGCAGGATCACTAGGAAGCCAAATATTTCAGAAGGGTAAATTCACAGGACACAAGTCCCCAAAACCTTTTCTGCCCCTGGTCTTGTCTCTTAAAACACAGATGGACTCTGGATTAGCACACATATAAAATTCAGCAGCCTGGTTAAGATTAAATATGCCCTGTTGTTGCCAGTTGTGAGACTGGGTGATGTGTGAGCGCCTTGACACACGGACCAGCACTACATCAACACTCAAAGCTGACACTGCTGCAGCACTACATGAAAAACTGGTGGTTAACTACAATAAGTTAAAAATCTCCTTTAATCAGGACACTGAAAGTGATTGAGACAAGCTGTCTGAGAGTCCTTACAAAATGACAAGGTACAGAAGACACTACATGGTTTACGGTGAATAATCTATCGCTCTAGGGTTTCTAAGTTGACGGCAGTCCACCAAAGACTATCAAGAAGGCAGGCAGCTGAAAACTAGTCTAGCATTTGTTATGCTATTATCAGCTTACTTAATCAGTTTCCAAAGCTTTTTAAAAGAAGGCAAGGAATTTTGGGGAGATAGAGAGCTCTCACCTAAAGCTCAGAACAGCATGATGGTGTGGAAGTTAGAAAGCTCTGGGGTTTCAGGAAAGGTACCTACATTCTGCACTGGGAGTCTCCTCAGCATGCAGGAGGAGGCAAAGAGCAAAGCCACAGTCAGTCACTGTCAGTACTTTCCCTTTTCAGCTTGTCTCCATGAAAGGCAGGTAGAGGTTTTAGTAAGAGAAAGTCGACGTTTCTGCCTACATGCAGAGTTCCACAAAATGCTGAAAAGTCCTTGGTAGTGGGAGGTGTTGGGGAAGGAGTGTGCATATAAAGCAGCACAGCAAGAAAACTGGCAAAAGACAATAGAATCTGTGTGTAGAATTACAGCAAAACACTTGGAATAAGGCTTTCTGGTCCACTCAAGAGCTGTTTATCAATACCCACTACTGGATGGTGGGGTTTTTAGATAATATCTACCGCTCAGCACTAAAATAACCTCAATGCTATGGTTTGCATTAAACTGTCTAATGCTAAACAATATATTGCCTACTCACACTTGCAAGAAGACTGTCAGGCTGCTCTAATTTTATTTCTTTAAAAGAATTACCTTTTTACCTACACTATACCTCACTGGGATCAGTGTCAAGCACCTCAATACAAGACATCGAGGGGCTAGAGTGATCCAGAGAAAGGAAAATATCTTGGTGAAGGATCTAAAGAACAAACCTTGTGAGGAGTGGTTGAAGGAGCAAGGGCTGTTTAGTTTGAAGAAAAGGAGGATAAAGGGAGACTTATTGCTGTCTACAATTATCTGAAAGGAAGGTGTAGAGAGATGTGGGCCAGACCCTTCTTACAAGGATCAAGTGATAACACAAGAAAAAGTGGCCACAGGTTGCATCAGGGCAAGTTTAGGTTGGACATGAGGAAAAAATTTCTTGCTGAAAGGAGTCGTCAGACCCTGCAGGGGGGTTGAATAGTGATTTCTGGATGTGGTCAAGAGTTGTGGAGATCTGGAGTTTAGGGACAAGGTTTAGCGATGGCCTTGGGACAGCTAGGATAGTGGTTGGACTCTATAGTCTTAGAGGTCTTTTCCAACCTAAATCATTCTGTCATTGCCTGCCACAGTGCTCAAGTGCTCTATCAACTTGATAGAATCATGGTATCATTAGGGATTGGAAGGCACCTCGAAAGATCATCTAGTCCAATCCCCCTGACACAGCAGGATCACATAAACCAAGCCGCACAGGAGCATGTCCAGGTGGGCTTTAAACATCTGCAGAGAAGGAGACTCCACAATCCCCCCCGGGCAGCCAGTTCAAATACTCTGTTATCCTCACTGTGAAGAAGATCCTTCTGATATTTATATGGAACCTCCTATGTTCCATTTTAAACCCATTGGCACTTGTCCTATCACTAGAAGACATTGAGAAGAGCCTGGCTTCATCCTTCTGACACCCAGCCCTCACATATTAATAGACATTAATGTGGTCACACCTCAGTCTCCTCTTCACCAAGCTAAAGAGAACCAGCTCCCTCAGCTTTTCCTCATAAGGAAGGTATTCTACTTCCTCCATCATCTTTGTGTCTCTAAGCTGGACAATACTCCAGCAGCTCTGTGTCCCTCTTGAACTGAGGGGCGCAGAACTGGACACAATACTCCAGATGCGATCTCACCAGTGCAGAGTAGATGGAGAGGAAAATCTCTCTCCGTCTGCTAACCACATCCATTATGATCCACCCCAGGATGTCATCGGCCCTCTTGGCCATGGGGGCACATTGCTGGCTCATGCTCATCCTGCTGTCCACTAGGACCCCCAGGTCCCTCTGTCTAAAATTGCTCTCCAACAGGTCAGTCCCCAGCCTATACTAGTACCTGGGGTTGTTCCTGCCCACGTGCAAGACTGTACACTTACCCTTGTTCTACTTCATTACGTTTCTCCCTGCCCAGCTCTCCAGCCTGTCCAGGTCTCACTGACTGGCAGCACAGTCTGCTGGGGTGTCGGCGACACCACCCTCTGTCTCCAGGGCACCCACCTCATTCAGCAGGGGGCCTACATTGCCTCTAGTTTTGTTATTACCTGCAATGTATTTGAAGAAGCTCTTTTTGTTGCCCTTAACCTCTCTTGCAAGGTTTAATGCCAAGGAGGCCTTGACTTTCCTAGTTCATCCCTACATTCTCTCACCAGAGCCTTATAATCACCCCAAGTGGCCACCCCCTCCTTCCATGACCTATAGGCTTGCTTCTTCCTCTTCAGTTTACCCAGCACTTCCCTGTTAAACCACGCAGGTCTTCTGGCTCCCTTCCTTGACTTCTTTCCTGTTGGAATGCTCTTACCTTGGGCTTCAAAGTAGTGGTCTTTGAACGTTAACCAAGTCTCTCGGGCCCCTTTACCTGCCAGTACCCTGTCCCATGGGATTTCTCCCAGAAATTACTTGAAAAGGCCAGAGTTGGCCCTCCTGAAGTCAGGGTTGTGATTCTGCTAGCTATTCTGTTCCTACCACACGAGACCCTGAGCTCCACCATCTCATGGTCACTGCAACCAAGGCTGCCCTCAGTCTTCACTGCTTCAACCAGACCCTTCTTGCTGGTGGCTACAAGATCCAGCAGTGCTTCTCTCCTAGTGGGCTCCTCCACCATTTACATCAGGAAGTTGTCACCAATGCACTGGAGGAACCTCCTGGACTGTGGGTGGCTGGCTGAGTAGTCTTCCTGCAAACATCAGGGGAGTTAAAATGCCCCATGAGAACCAAGGCCTATAGCTGTGATTCTGCTGCCAGCTGCCTGTAGAAGACCTCATCAACTTCCTCATTCTCATCTGGTGGCCTGTAATAGACACCCACAACCGTCTCACCCATGCCAGCCTGTCTCTTGATCCGCACCCACAAACTCTCAACTGCCTCTTCATTCACCCCTGGACAGAACTCAATACCTTCCAGTTGCTCCTCCACCCCGTCTTGCTGACCTGTCCCTCCTGAAAAGGGCACAGTCATCCATGCTCACATTCCAGTAATATGAGCTGTCCCACCAGGTCTCTGTAATTGCCACCAGATCGTAATCACCTGACTGGACACACATTTGTAACTCCTCCTGCTTGTTCCCCATCCTGTGCATTGATGTGCAGGAATTTCAGGGAGCAAGCTGAGTGCTCTGATTTCACCCTAGGATGGTGGGAGGCCTCATGGTCTTCATCAAGACCAGATCACTGTCTCACTGGTGCCCACCCACCAAAAAATCTCACCCCACTTTAAATTTAGTTTAAAGCCCTTTGAATATGCCTTGCCAGTTCCTGCCCCAGAACCCTTTCCCTTTGGAGATAAACCTTTCCCACGTGTTACTGTCAGGTCTGATGTCCTATAAACCCAGCTGTTACCAAAGAACCCAAAGCCCTGCCTGTAGCACCAGTCTGGTAGCCAGGCGTTTATGGACTGTATCCTATTCCAGCCTATGTCCTCACCCGAAAATGGAAGTAATGAGGAGAACATCATTTGTGCCTCAGGCTCTTTTACCAAACGTCCTAATGCCTTAAAGTCTTTCCTCATTCCCCTCAGGCTACGAATACAGCTTCCTCCCCGCCTGCCTGAATGATCAGCAGTGGGTAGTAGTCCCAACACTCAGCTTCAGAAGAATAACTTCAGCTTGTGATAGCTGTATACAGAGAACTTCAGGAGGATGCTGAAGAGAGCTTGCCAAGTGACACTGAAAAAACAAAGACACAAAATAAGGGAATCACAGAATGGCTTGGGTTGGAAGGGACCTTGAAGTTTATCCAATTTCATGCTCTGTAGGCAAGGATACCTCCTGTAGAGCAGCCGTTGCTATCTGTGTGCTCAGTCCTCATGCCCAGAACATCTTTCTGAACATCAGGCAGCCCCAGAGCCCCATGGCTTTTTTTACATAAAGTCAGGGGTTTTCCCTTGTAAGCAGCTATGGTGCCTTGCTTCATCAGGCTGAAGTGTTCAGCACTTGGCTTTGTGCTGGAAGAGAATAATACTAGGCAGAGTTAGTTGGAGATTGGCTGTCAAATGCCCTTTGGATCATTCTTTGTTGCTTGCAAGGTCTTCTATAAAACTGATGAGTATCCATATGAGAAACAAAACAATTAAATGTGGTCAGTGTCAAAAGTGGTTTTATGCCAAACACTTCCAAAGGCTACTACTGGCTTTTCTGACTCGATATTGGAAGAAAGGAACTATGTGGTGAATTATTCGGATGTCCAGAAAGTGAGACTGGGTTTGTGAGGGCTTCTGTTATTCAAGATTAGGCAAACAAGAATTCTGTGTGCCTATAAGCTGTCAGACCTAGTACTTACCTGGTAAAGCGCCAACCAAAGCTCAGATTTGAATTTTAATGCCATTAACTGTTTCATACTGGTTTTGCCCAAGGCCTGATGTTTGTCACAGACCAAACAATGTTGACAAAAAGCATGGGGCACAGGATTTTCATAAAAAACAGTGGTACTTGTCATTCCTTTGGACTCACGGTATTGTTAATGGGTTTAACCCTGCCCAGTGCTAGAGCAGATCAGTTTGATGTTTTTAAACTGTTAAACATAGATGAATAATCACAAGTATCTTCCTGCCAAATATGATCAGTTTATATGATGACATAAAGCTGAGTGGTGTCACCAACACCCCTGCAGACTGTGCTGCCGTTCAGTGAGACCTGGACAGGCTGGCGAGCTGGGCAGAGAGAAATGTAATGAAGTAGAACAAGGGAACGTGTTAGTGTCTTGCATGTGGGCAAGAAAAACCCCAGGTACCAGTATAGGTTGGGAACTGACCTGTTGGAGAACAGTGTAGGAGAAAGGGACGTGGAGGTCCTAGTGGACAGGATGACTATGAGCCAGCAGTGGGCTCTTGTGGCCAAGAAGGCCAATGGCATCCTGGGGTAGATTAGAAGGAGGAGTGGTTAGCAGATCAAGAGAGGTACTTCTGTCCCCAACTCTGCACTGGTGAGCACCTGCAATACTTCATCTGGAGTATTGTGTCCAGTTCTGGGCTCCTCAGTTCAAGAGGGATGTGGAGCTGCTGAAGGGAGTCCANCTCAGTTTTTCAAGTCAAGCGTCTTGATATTAAGCAGAGATCAGTATTTTCCCTTGGATAGAACTGGAGTTATTGACTCTTTTATTTTGTTATGGACAAGCCACTACCTTCTGCTTTTTAGGAGAAACAAGTAGACTTGTGTAAAATAACCATTGTTGTTATAATGTTATTATAATAAGAGATTACATCATCTGGTAGTACTGAACATACTCGGTGGTGCAAGGCAGTCATGTGATGTGTGTGACTGTGACATTGTCTCACTTCCTTCCCTTGGCTCCTTCAGACATGCAGGAAATCTCAGTGTTGCTACTGGACCATTATTCCAGCTGAGAAGCTGTCCTGCGACGTTGGTGCCCAAGACCTGTACTTGGCAGGCACTGCTCAGCACTCCGCTTCCTTTGGAGGCAAAACAAAATGAAACATAATGCACAGTCTGTTTAGTGACGGAAATTATTGAATAAATTTACTATTACTAAATTAAGTAAGAATTAATTATTGAATAAGGCTCTGACACATATCATGATCCAGAATCCTTGAAGGTACAAGGCTGTTCTCAAGTGATTTTAATGAATTCTGCACAAGACCGTCACAGAACCATAGACTGTCTCAGGTTAGGAGGGACCTCCAAGGGTCCTCTCATCCAACCCCCATGCAGGGACCAGGGACATCCTGAACTAGATCGGGTTGCCCAGAGCCGTGACCAGCCTCACCTTAAAGATCTCTAGGGGTGGGGCATCACCTACCTTGATCTGCTGGTCATGCTGCTTTTATGCATCCCAGCATGTGATCTGCCTTGTGGGCTGCAAGAGCACACTGCTCATGGCCGGCTTCTGGTCCAGCAGTCACCAGATATTAGCCTTTATGTAAGCTTTTTGACTTGTACAGTCCATCCTTCCATCCTGCTGCGCCTTGCTAATCTGTTTCAGTATCAGCTCCAAGGTTCCCCTTCATTTTATCACGTCCCCTTCATTTAAACATAAATGTGTAGTGTCTGTGTGTGCAGTTAGGTTACTCCCACACAAAACTAAAACTGACCTGCATCAAAAATAAGATTCCTATTCAGACAGAAACACTTTCAACAGTGAGGAAGGAAATACTGAAAAATTACTGGTGAAGCAAATTGCTTCTTAGATGAAGTGCTCTTACTTGAAAATTTGTCATGGCATGAAAATCCTTTCCCCCAATTCATATCATGCCTCATGCCTGCAGCAACAATGAACATGGAAAAGGTCTTCCTATGGGACAGAGACAAAATTCTTCATGGTCACCTCCATTTCTCACCATATTTTTATTTTTCTGCCTTTCACATTAATTCAGTTCTCAAAACTCATCACGCCGCAGCAATACAAACCACGGTAGCAGAGATCAATCCAAACACAAGCTCAAGCCAGAACCAGGTTACATTCTTAGTTCTGGATAGCAAAGCTGTAAAGAAAAACTCTGCAAAGCCATCCTGGCTCTGCCGGGTGACGGTGACAGCTCTGGTTTCACTAGTTGTTAGCTACCCTTTCACCAGGGGCAGCCACTCCAGCTAAGTTGCTAGAAGCAGACTTGAAACCCAGCCCATGCTCTGCAGGACATGACTAGCAAGAACGTGAAGGTGGGTTCTGTTAGAACATCTGACTGTGGAGCTGGACTCACTTGAAGCTCTAGCTGAGCTTCCTGTGGAGCAGCAAATGGTGGCAAGGGCAGCCAGAATCATAGAATGATTCTGCCCTCTGAGCGTATCCAGCCCAGCCCGTGATCTAACATCAACACAATCAGCTGGACCAGGGCAGTAAGGGCCACAGCCAGGCTGTCCTTCAGTATTTCTGGGATGAGGACTCCACCAGTGCCAGGGGCAGCCCATTCCAGGGTCTGATCACCCTTTCCATGAGGAAGGGCTTCCTAACATCCAACCTAACCCTTCCCTGGCAGCTTCAGGCTCTGCCCTCTTGTTCTGGCACTAGTTGCCTGGGAGAGGAGCCCGACTCCCACCTGACTACAGAACTCCTCCTTCAGGGAGTTGTAGAGAGGGAGAAGGTCCCCTCTTGAGTCTCCTGTTCTCCATGCTAAACACACCCAGCTCCCTCAACCCCTCCTCATCAGACTTTCCCTCCTAACCTTCTCCAGTCTCCTTGCTCCTCTGGCCCTGCTCCACCCCCTCAATCTCTTCCTTGAAGTGAGTGGCGCAGAACTGCCCCCAGTACTCGAGGGGAGGCCTCCGCAGTGCCCAGTACAGGGGGAGAATGATGTCCCTGATCCTGCTGGCCACACTATTGCTGATACAAACCAGGAATCTATTGGCCTTTTGGGCCCCATGGGCACCCTGCTGGTTCCTGTTCAGCCAGTTGTCACCCAGTACTGCCAGGTCTCTCTCTGCCAGGCTGCTCTCCAGTCATGCATCCCACAGTCTGTAGCTGCAGGGGTTTATTGTGGCCAAAGTGCAGGACCCTGCACTTGGCCCTGTTAAAACTCATCCTGTTGGCCTTGGCCCATTGACCCAGCCTGTCTAGGTCCCTCTGCAGCGTCTTCCTACCCTCCGACAGATCGACATTCTCCCCCAACATAATGTCATCCACGAATTTACCAAGAGTAGACTTGATCCCCTCAACCGGGTCATCAATAAAGATGTCGAATAGGACTGGGCCCACGGCCGATCCAGAAGGGGACACCTGATGCCATCTGGATGCAGCAGCACCATCCAGTTGGTGCTGGAAAAGCATCTGCACCTGTTTTCTCTGTGTGCAAGCAGAACAAGGAACAGGGTAGAACAATATTCTGCAAGGACAGGTGGGTGGAAGAAGGTGGTGGCAGTTCCTGTATCTGTGCAGGAAAACAAAACTGCTTATGGAAAAGGCTGTTATGTTCATTTGTTTTCATTTTGTACTGGGCCTTCTGGAAGTAATAAAAGTTGCTGGTTTTCTTATTAAAACTACTGGTGGCTGATTAGATGGGGGAGCTGAAGGTTTCTGTGCAGCTATGAGATCCACAGCCTTAGCATGTAGTAACATCACACAGGCCCTGGCACACCTCTCATTGCTGTGGGCATGGAAAGTTCATATACTGGCCATGACCTAGCAGACAACCTGACCGGTCAACATGTTCTTAGAATCACAGATTGCCTCAAGTTGAAAGAGTCCCATAAGATTCACCAAGTCCAAATCCCTGCTACTTACAGAATTATCTGAACTTTAGCCATAGGATTAGGAGCGTCATCCAGATGTTCCTTGAACTCTAACAGACTTAGTGCTGTGACTGCTTCCCTGGAAAGCCCAGTCCATCACCACCAATGAAGAACCTTTTCTGAAGTCTAGTCTGAACTTCAATTAATGTGGCTTCATTCTGTTACCTTGTATCCTGTTGCTGGTCATCAGAGAGAGGAGATGATCACCTGCCCCTCTGGTGTCCCTCTTGAGGAAGTTGTCGAATGCAACGGGGTACTGCTCAGCCTTCTCCAAACTGAACAAGCCAAGTGGCATCAGTTACTCTTCGTAAGTCTTGCTCCTGTGTGACTTGGTTTAGGTGATCCTGCTGTTGCAGGCGGATTGGACTAGATGATCTTTCGAGGTCCCTTCCAATCTGTAGTGATTCTATGATTCTTTGGGACCTTTCACTGTCTTGGTCTTCCTCCTCTGGACACACCAATACTTGAGGTCCTACTGGTACCGAGGCATCAAAACCTGCACACAGTAGTCAAGGTGAGATTGCGCCACTGCAGTATTGAGCAATCACCTCCCTCAACCAGTTGGCCATGATGTACTTGGTCCACCCCTGGGACATGGTTGACCCTTTTGACTGCCAGGGCACATTCTGGCCTCATACTCAACTTGCCACCAATCCTCAGACCTCTTTCTGCAGGGCTTCTTTCCAGCCTCTCATCTGGATCATGTGAGGGCACCTCGTATCTCATTACTCTCCTTGACACTGTTTGCCGACCAACTCTTCTCCTTGAAACCCAAAAGTCTGTCAGAGATCATAGCAACAGCTATAGGCTGTTCTCACCTGCATTTATTGAAAGGGGGGAACCATTTTCATCGTCTTTCCAGAACAGGAAATAATAACTGCCATGTCTCCACGTGATTAAAAATCAGAAGAGAGAATGCTGATGACTGTAGCTGGATGAAGACATTTCAGATCTGTTTAAGCAGGTGTATATAGTTTGCTGTTCATTCGGCTTTAACAGCTCCTGGTTTCACCTCAGCAGCTGTCATTTTCTTGGAGTGAGTTGTTAGCACTTGTGTAACTTTTACATGATTTTTCTGCAAGCTCTTTGCGTTTTGCTTCAGCACTCAAACAAGGGGTTTTGAGTTAATTCTTGGCTCCAAACATGGAGGTGCCTCTCAAGTTTCCTGTACAAAAACAAAATAAGGAGGTTGTTGTCCAGCTGGCGTGCCTGAGAAGGAGCATCTGATCCCTGGGTACTTGCCTGCAGGAAAACACGAAGAAAACTGGGCAAAGCTCAGTTCTTCAGAATTATAGGAGAGTAGTTCTTCACTGACAAGTGTTGGCTTGCTGTTGTTTCTCTTGCTGCCTCTTGCCCTTCTCAACCTTTCTGTCTTAGTTGGTCTGGATAGTAGTTCGAACGCTTCATCTGAGTGCCCTTCTTGTGACAGCACGTGAGAAATGATCCGCTTTGGGTAGGGCCGCATGCAACACCAGTAAAATCCACTATCCTTTTTCCACTGAAACTGTGTGGGAGACAGAGGATGGAGCCAAGGGATTACTTTTTGCTTGGAGAGAAAGAGAAGCCGTGTCCTTCGCTACCTGTGACTTTTTAGTTCCTTGAGCTGCAGCACAACAAAGCGCTTTCTCTGACTTCTCTCCTAGGCTCAGCTCTCTTAAGGTTCTGGGTCCGACTGCTGGCAGACCCAGGTAATAGTGTGTTCCTGTTGCAAAGAAACCTGAGAGCTAAACACTTAGCTCTTGTCCTTGTCTGTCATTTCTATCTCTGAGGTAGTCTCTTAGATCTTTGTGGCAAGGAGCAGGTGTAATGACTCCTAAGCACTCAATAGCATACTGGAAGGATGGGACACAGTGTGGGAACCTCCAACTATGCAACAAGGATGCCCATTAAAAATATGACCTCAATGGCTTAATTTCCACGTGTGTTTCCTGATGTTGATGTTAAAAATCATTTCAGGACACCGTGGTGGCTTTATTAGTAGTAAGTATTGTTTTTATTTAGTATTGTTTTATTATCTTGTTTTTATTATATGCCATACAGTAGTCCAAACCCTAGACTATTCCCTAGGATTTGGAGACATCTAGCTAAAATCTAGCTGTGCTCTCAATATCCCATAGAGTTCTCTAGCATTTGTAATGAAGTTGGTTTTCATTGTGGTGCTCACAGTAGGGACATTAGCCACTGAAAATTACAAAAGCCAATGGCAGGTTGAAGTTGGGGTCCTCTTCATCAACTAGTGGTCCTAAACCTTTGCGTGTGAGTGACTGTTTAATGGCCTCAGCCCCATGCAGCGAGTAGCTCTCTTTGTCTTGCTGATTGAAATGGCAGCAGCTTCAAACTTTAGAAGTAGCTTTAGGAGTAGCAAAAACAGCACGGAGTGGTAGAGTGCACTTTCAGATATCTGATGGCTTTTCCAAGCAGCAGCTCTGTGAAGCGTGTCTGTGTGTCTAGCTGCTCGATGGATGTGAAATGAGGTAAAACAAGCCTCAGGGTATGCTCTGGCTAGGGGCAGCTAAGAAAAGCAGAACAGCTGCTCAGTTACTAACACAGGCATCGTTTCCTAATGGGCAACATATTCTTAAAATAATTTTCATAGAGAAAAACTGTGCACACAGTGTGACTATGCACAGTGGTTAGAAAGTTGACTGTTACTGGACGAGAAGGAGTTTGACCAGCTCTGACATTGCTGCTCACGCATTCGGTACAGCTACAACCCTAGCACGCGCGCATGCGCAAGCAGAAGCGCTGCGATACCTCAGAGAAGCTCTCGCTGTTTGCCAGAGGTCTTAAGAGGATCTCCTGTTCCATTCAGTAGTAATGCCCTTTTTGTTGACAAAAGTAAATTGATGACAGGAAAGAGGGTAGCATTTGGTGGAAAAATTCTGTTCACCTTTCTCAGATTGAATTTGACCACAGAAGAGGATACCAGCAATTGCAGAAATGATAGATTATTGTAATGACCAGCAGAGTGGCCTGTTGGCATGTTTAAATGGCAATACATTTCACTGGGAAGAGGGCAATTTAACTACTTTAGGACAGGGAGGATACTCTTTGTTTGAAGTGTAAATAAATTGCGGTTCATTAACAGTGCACATATCACGTTCTCAGAGCAACTCTAAACCAGAGGAGGTTATTATTTCATTTAATTTAATTAATTCATGTTTGTCTCTTTCAGGCTCGGGTTTGGGTTTTGGTTTTTTTTTTTAACTCCACACGTTGGTAATACTGGGCAGCAGCTTTCCAGGCACCCTTTAGCTTCCTGAAGCCTGTGTGTGCAGAGCTCAGATAATCACAAATAAACCGCGGTGCACAAAACTGCTTGGCTTGACTTTTCCAGCTAGGACAAACAACTGTGGCAGTTGTTACCACTTGACACCAGCAAAGCTCCAGCGTTTGCTACGTGGTAGTAAGCACTATTAAATAGCCATGAGAAATGCGTGTAGCCAAAGCCTTATCGGTTCTGTTGGTGCAAAAGGCCAAGAAAAGGAAGGGAATTTAGCAGGTGGTAGCAGAACTGCAGCAGTTGCACTGCTGCAGGATTTTTCTCATCTTTTACTTTGACTCTGAAATTCCCCCTGTCTCTTGCTCACTGTTTTGGCACAGTTCCTTGCTGAAATCTGCTGTTCGGGGAAGAGAAGAGGGGCGGGGAAGAGATGTACCCGAAGCGGTCTGACATTTCCTCAAAAAGATTGTATTAAAATCCACTTACATTTAGAGCACCCTCTCATTTTGGAATGCTAATAAGGCATCGTTTCATCAAGGTAAAGGGAGTGAAATCTAATCAAGCCAAAGACCAGCTAGCCTTGCTGTTGACTGTGTTCCTGGAACATCATTTTAAAAGGTTGCTTTTAAGTGCAGCTAAAAATGACAGACTTGACAAAAGTGTATAAATAACCATATTCCTTGGCTCCTTACCTCTATTTGCAGTAAGGAGTCTTACTCCTTTATGACAGGTTTGAGGGCTGGCTCTGACCTTAGCCCCGTGCTGCTGTTTACACCAACAGGCAGCCATTTCCCCAGGAGTACATCCAAGTGATGCAAAGGCAAGAAGATTTCTCCAACTCTTGGCTACTATCTCCAATAACAGGAACTTGACCGTGGCTTCTCTCCTGGCTTTGAAAACACAAACTTCAGTGGAGGAGTCATTTAAAAATCTAGCTGATGTAAAGTCAAACAAATCAAGAAGTGGTCATTTAGACTTGAAATTAGCAAAAATCTTTTCACAGAAAGAGTAGCCAGATAGGAAGAGTAGTGGCCTAGGAAGTGGAGTCCCCATCCCTGGAGGTGTTTAAAAGTCATTTAGAAGTGTTAGTAGGGGATCTGCTTTAAGGGTGAACTTGGTAGAGTAGGGTTAATGGTTTGACTCGATGATCCCAAGGGTATTTTCCGTCCTGATTGATTCTGTGGCCCTTAATAAACATCATTCCAGATCATATTTATGAAGAAATTACTGAGAATTTCTTTATGGGAAAATAGGCCACAGAATCACAGAATGTCAGGGGTTGGAAGGGACCTCCAAAGATCATAGAGTCCAAGCCCCTGACAGAGCAGGACACATCACTCAGAAATGCATTCAAGTCTCGAGAGGGCATAGCCCTTTCAACAACACGCGTACAATAAAAACTGCACTTCCCAACGCAAACGGCAGGAGTGAAGCATCATCCCGTTTCAGGAGCCGCATGGATTACTGCGGAAGAAATTGAGTGTGACTGCACGTGTGTGTAGCAGGCAGCTTCCTGGGAAAACAGGGCAGGGCTACACACACGATGTGAGAAGGGAAGTGTCAAAAGAGCTGTGTAGGACTCACATACGGCTGTCAGAAGCATGATACGACCGGGAATCCAGTCTGCAGAGAATATTTTTTGAACGCAACTCCTGAGTGTCTCAATGAAATTGGTGGGCTCGTGGCGTGAGAGAGCCTGCTAGCCAGGAGGGACAGGGGAGGCGCTGAAGAATCTGCCCTTAAGCAGAGCAATTCTCATCTGAATCCAGACATGACTCTGATTAATAGCTTTTGAGCAGCTACTCTATACTTTCTCCTGAGAAAGTCTCCATCTGCACTGTAGCCTTTCAATAGCCATTTACCATTCACAGGTCCATTCAGGTTGGTTGGGGGACCAGAGTATTGGCCAAGATAACAAATGAGTTCAAAGTCCAAGGTGTAATGTGGTAATTAAGGTCTTTGGGTATGAGGCAGCAGGTTACTGAGATAAGATAAATCCAGAAGTATGACCTAAACAGGAAGTTAATGTGAATTCCTTGACGGGCATATTCTACGTCTCCCGATATGCGGGCACCTACAGACAGTCTTAGGGCAATTGCTCAAGGTCTCCAACTACTGAGCTTTCACCGGCGTCTTGCAGGCTGCTTGACAAGATGCCCCACTAATACTGAGCACCAGTTTGAGAGAGTAGCTCCAGAAAGTTTTCAAGGGGTGACACTGGTTTCTGTGCAAGTTGCACGTGAGAGTTTTCTGGAGAAGGGTGTTAGATCAGTCCCATCAGGTCACAGAGGTGCAGCGGATGTTTGCCACTGTGACCTAGCACTGAGTGACTGCTGCTGTGTGCAACATTTCTGCTGCGTTTGGCTGCCTTCATTTCTTATTAAAGCTTGTAATGTAGAAGGATGAGACAGACAATAGGAATTTTCTGTTGGAGAAAGAGGTTTTGAGAGTTCGTTGATTCGCCCCATCTCTCAGATATTGGAATGGACTGCCCAGGACAGTGATGGAGTCACCAATCTTGGAGGTGTTTAAGGACAGCCTGGCCCTTGGTGTCCTATTCTGGCTGCTGTGATGATGTTGGGTCGTGGGCTGGGCTGGATGAGCTCAGAGATCCGTTTCAGCCTCAGTAATTCTGTGATCTCGTGTGAGATGCAGATCAAACACAGAGGGTACCCCTGCACTTCTAATGTCCCCACCCCACTCAAGCTCTTAGACATTGGAACATTTTACTTCATGTTTTCGTTGTTTCCTCTTTGGAAAATTTCTCACACCTCACACTCCTCTCTGCATTTAGTCTTTTTCGTGAGGAACAAATGCAACTGTGCTAGCATTTTTTTTCCCCAGTGATTAAAGTCTGAGACTGAATGCTGCACTGTGATTAGAGATGGCTCGCACTCCTCTGGGCTCCAGGTCAGAAAATCAGATTATTGGCGATATATTTTTCTGGTTTGTCCCTTTGTGTTCATGGCCCATTTAAGGTTTGTATTCTGTAGGAGGTCAAGATTCCAATTTTTTTATTACAATAGCATATTATTGAAGTGCTGTCAGTGCATCCTGGAAGAGAAGGAAGCACGGCACGCTGCATTGTTCTGGGTTTGATAGCAAAGAACAATATCATCCCTAAAAGCTTTTGGAGAGGTCAAGGCATATGAGGGGAAACCATTCAGTAGCTGATGCTTGTCCTGATTCTGCAACATTACCCTCTTGAGTTTACATTTAATTACAGATTGTTTATATTAATTATTATTTATTTTTGCTATTGTTTATATGTATTGTTAGCTTATGGTTATAACACACTCCTTGTGCGATACTAACCGACCTGCAACACTGTCACTGGTGGCTGTATTTTCACTATCCTTCATTAATATGGCAGTGTGCTCTGCCCAATCCTTCTGTTTTAGAAAAGCACTCTGAAGTGCTGTGTTAGGAAGTCCTGTAAATACCAAGCTCTGCATCCAAATGCTGCTCATTGCATCTCCTCGGGCATCATGACAAAAATAGGGAGCGTCGGCCACACACGTGTCATTCTGGTGTTGAGCAGCTTATGGTGTAATTACCTCCACCTCGGGAAATTAGAACCTGAGAGTTGAAGTTTGTCGTTTTGGTTTTTTCTTTTCAATTTTAGGAAAAGAATTGAGGCCTTTGTTTTACAGCTGAATTTCCTAAACAGTTCCTTATCTAAAATTACCCGGTGCTCCCTATGGCATTGCCTTCAGTCCCACAAACGAACTTACTAGCCATAATGTCTTGACAACGTATGAAGACAGGAAAAACTGCAGGTTATCAAAACAGCTCGTTAACCATATCTGGAAGAGGAGGAGGGAAGCTGTTAAAAGATTTCTTCTCCCTGCCCAAAACCATTCCTGTGCCTGCTGCAACATAAAGAACCCCATAAATTACCCCAAATTCTCTCAGTTAGAAATCCTCTTCCCTGCTACCTTCATGCAGGTCTGTCACTGTGTAAGACGCGAGTTTTCAAACAGCACCCAGGCATCACCCAGGCATGGCCAAGACAGGAGCAGCTCCTCATTGGGGGATTTCCAGCACTAAACATAGGGTGTGCTTTTCTGATGCTACTTATCCTGTCTTGAATTTCCATTCCTCCTCTTCCTGTGAGGATAACTACTGAGAGTCGTAAAGATTCAGCCTCTCCAGGAAAACGTGGTGCTTCCATTGCCATGGCACCATGAGCTACCCAAGGGGACAGGATCCTATGGGGAGCTCAGGTTCTGTCCTGCTGGTCATGCCAGCACTCAGATAGACCTTGTTGGAAGGAGTCTTCTGGCTGATGTAAAATGAGGGGGTGGAGCACAGCACCATTCTCAGGGCCCTGTGAAAACAGGCCGTGGTTGAAGTGTGCCAGGAGGGTCGGCGCGGTAGACCAGGTGTGTGTTTTGAAAATTAATGAAATGCCTTTTGAAAGGCTTTTAAGCAAATGAGAGTTAAATTTGCCCTAATTGCATTAGTCTCTATGGAGAGACTTGTCTGTGCAGAATCACGTTGGTCCAGTTTTTTGGTGCATTTGACACCTTGGAAAGCAGGTCCCTCTGTGCAGAGCTGAAGGAGGATAGATGCAAGTGTGCCTAAGCAGAGCCCTGACCTTGCAGGGAGGGTGGAGGAGCAGTGCTGGCCGCCCACTGGAACAAATGAGAGGTCGTGTCTTGCTTGCTGGGAGCTTTGAGTTGTGTGGGAGTGAAGCAGGGGCTGGAGCCAGCCCCATAGGGTGCTTGGTGTGCTGCAGTGGGATGGAGGTGGGAGGCAGAAGCACCCGCTAGGTGATTCTGAGCATCCTCTGGGACCCACCACCTACAGACTTCATGGACAGGGAAATGAGGAGAGTGAAGGCAAAGTGCTAGACAGCTTCTCCATCACCATGGCTGCTGCCTTCATCTTCGCTGTGGTCCGCTCTTTTCTTTCAGATGGCACTTTGACAGAAGATTAATTCAAGTCAGCTGCTGAAAATAATTATTGCATTATGGGAGCAGTAATCATTATTTAGAACATGATTAAATATGTCTGCATCTATTGACTCTGCCTATGATTTATGTATTTGTTTAGTCAATAGTCTAATGTAAATGATGTAATTAATTATAGATGGTGGTGTCAGGTCATTGGTAAAAACAATCTGATGAGAACAAGGGCTCTGTTTTTTCCTGACAGATGCAGAGGGAGGGCAAGAGGGATGGGCAGAGTTGAGGGAATTCCAGGGGAACTTTTTCATGTGTGAATGGCGGCTGGGATCTCAATTTGCATGTTGTCTTTCTCTTGTTCAGTGTTCGTTTAGAAATTGAAATAACTTGTTAAGCAAAGGGGAAGGGAACACATGATTGCAAAGAGGACACCTGGGAGTAGTGACAGCAAACAGCTAAAGAGCCAGCTGCTCCCTAACATGAGAGAGCGTGCCACCATCATTTACCGCTTCATAAAATTAAATGTTTTCCAAATTAAATCAGTAGGCAGCTTGCAGGAAGACCTACTATCTCTAATAACAATTTTTCAATCAATATCAGGGGCCCAGCTGATCTGGAATTGGAGCAGAGGAGTCTTGGATTGGCTGGGGGGGAGTGGGGACTCGGGGAGAGGATGAGGTGGGGGAAATGCTTGAGTACTGCAGCTTTCAATCAAAGCGAAAGTTAAAAAAAATATATATGCATGGTGGGTTCTCCATCACTGTGAGTCTATTCCCCATAGATTTTTCTCTTAACTGATAATTCGGTCAGTCACATTCCTCAGAGGGAGGTCACTGGTCACCCCAGCCCCTGTCAGGCCTCAGAGAAACCATTTCCATTTTAATGCCACAGCTATAATCTATCAAAGATGTGATGTACAAGATACAATGAATTTAAGTGGTCTTCATATATCACTGAGCTTTCATGCCTTCACCTGGGTAATAGTCTGAATTACTCTCCCTACCTCACAATCTGTCACCCTCAGTATAATAACTGCCACACCGGTGTTAATGGCAGGTTTG
Organism: Rhinopomastus cyanomelas; assembly: GCA_013400115.1. Taxonomy (NCBI): domain Eukaryota; kingdom Metazoa; phylum Chordata; class Aves; order Bucerotiformes; family Rhinopomastidae; genus Rhinopomastus; species Rhinopomastus cyanomelas. The sequence goes on from VXBP01004147.1 coordinate 35,167, forward strand.
TCCAAATTGGGGCTGTGGTAGCCCGCGGCATCACACGTCGTAAACTTTAGCATTCAGTGCTTAGCCCGGCGGTGTCAGCAATTGAAAATTACTCTGTAAGTAGCTCTGTGGTGCTGTGCTGCTCATGTATTTATTTATGGCACCTACAACAAGCGTAACAGGATGGCTCCTGGGGCACTGCTGCAGCTCCTCGTCGTGCCCGCGCACGCGTGTGCAGCCTGTACCCAGCCTACGGCTTCCCAACACACTGACATTTTGCAGCTGCACTCATCAAGTGGGAATAGACTCAGGTAGAGGTGGGATGGCGATCTGTGTCACAGTTAGGCTACTGGTGCTTCTACTAATGGCGAAGGTGGGCGGTTTAGAAGTGCCCAGTGTTGTTTGTGTCCGTATTTGCTATTGCCTGCAGGTTGAGTGGGACCTATCCAACTAGTCTTCCATAAGGAAACACTTCAAGTGCAACCTTGGTGCTCCTAGCTTGCCCAGTCTTCTCCACAACCATGCACAAAGTGGCAAGCTCCATGTCTCAGGGAGACCTCTTGAGTGAGGACTGTGGTGGGGATTGTAATTGCTGCTGTAATTATCCATTTAAGAATGTGGATGTCTTGCTTTACTTCGAAGGAGCCCCTGTGCTTTAGCATAGTTTGAGCTTAACAAGCCCAGGCTACGCGTCATCTCTTTGGTTAAACGTCAGGAAATACCTACTCAACAACAATGAATTTAATCATTTTTAAAAATCCATTCTATTAAATCATAGGAGCCAAGCAAGGCTTATAAATCAGACCAGTCATGGGGCAAAAGGAGCAGGAGGTGAGGTCTGAAGAAGCACAGAGCCCTAAGCCTCCCGACATTGTGACACCATTGAAGATGTCCTGCAGGAAAGACTTTGGTGGTACCACGGCATTATAGAATCATTAGGGATTGGAAGGGACCTCAAAAGATCATCTAGTCCAATCCCCCTGACACAGAAGCATCACCTAGTCCAAGTCACACAGGAACACATCCAGGTGGGTTTTAAACCTCTCCAGTGAAGGAGACTTCACAACTTCCCTGGGCAGCCTGTTCCAGTGCTCTGTCACCCTCACTGTGAAGAAGTTCTTTCTCATATTGATGTGGAACCTTCTATGTTCCAACTTACATCCCCTGCCCCTCATCCTATCACTAGATGACATTGAGAAGAGCCTGGCTCCATCCTCCTGCTGAGTGCCTGGGTCTGGTCGTGCAGGTCCCCAGCATCTGGGAAATGCCTCTGTGCAAACATCTTGCTTGATCAACCACCCTAGTGAAGTTCAAGCCAGACACACCCCATCACATGAGACCATTCACTTTGGAGGATGCGAGTAGAATTTTTTCCATCTTGCTGTGTAGCTCTTCGATGTATAAGTCTCAGAAACTAGTACAGGGAAGATATTTGCATATTAGGTACATTAATTCCTGCAGGGGCACTCTCTTCTGGTCTGCACCGTACATACAGCCTGATCTCTAATGCAGTGATGCAGTCATGTGTGGTCCTTTCTTGCCAATCTGTTTGGTTTCAGATTAGTGAAGGGCAGATTTAAACTGGATGTTAGGAAGAAGTTCTTTAGCAGGAAGGTGGTTGAATACTGGAACAGGTTTCCCAGGAAGGTGGTTGAGGCCCCATCCCTGGAGATATTCAGGTCAGGGGGAGTCTGGACAAGGCTCTGGGTGGCCTCATCTAGTTGAGGATGTCTCTGGTTCCTGCAGGGAGTTTGGACTAAAAGACCCTTGGAGGTCCCTTCCAAATTGAGCCATTTTATGATTCTATGATTAATTTAAGCCTGATACAGATATTGCCTCTCCCATCCTATTCTGGTCAATGACTGCCAAACAGTGTCAATCACTGTCAATCCCTGACTGGTTCTATGACTTGGTCTAGGTGATCCTGCTGTGGCAGGGGATTGGACTAGATGATCTTTTGAGGTCCCTTCCAGTCCCTAATGATTCTGTGATTCTATGATTCTATTACTCTTAAAGGGAGATTATGTTATTTGGAGGAGAACCTGCTGCGATAAGGAGGTAGTAGCCAATGGCCATATACAGGACCAACTTAGGTGAAAAATCAGTGTGACTTGCACCCTTTGCTGCTGACAAAGAGCTGGTGGAATTATTTGTCTATATTTCTTTAATTTGTGTGTGTGTGCACGGTGGGAAGCTGCTGGAAGTCAGTAATTTCCATCCCTTATCTCACTGCTTTCATGCACGGTCCATGTCCTCCTGGAAAACACAGCCCCACAGCCCAGAGTTTTGTCCAACAAAAAGTCTGCCCGCAGCTTATTTTTTTTTTAAATCCAGTGTCAAGCGATGTTCTTCATCCTGGGCTTGGGTACTTTTTAGAGCTAGAAGAATGATTTCCTACTTCAGTTGTCGTCTCATCAAAAATACCAAGAATGTTGATGTTGGCTCATGAACTGTTCGGAAATACTCATCCTGATGCAGCCATATCATGTCCCATTTACTTCTGCAGCAGATGTAGCCAGTTGGGTGCATGCAGTTAGCAATAGACTCTTGTTTAAATTACAGCTGCTGTCCATAGGCTTATCACAGAATGTTAGGGGCTGGAAGAGACCTGAAAGGTCACCTAGTCCAACACCTCTGCCAGAGCAGGATGCCCCAGTCACACAGATCACAGAGGGATGCCTCCAGGCGGGTTCTGAATGCCTCCAGAGAAAGAGACTCTGTAACCTCTGTGGGAAGTTTGTGCCAGGGCTCTGTTACCCTCACAGTGAAAAGTTTTTCCTTATTTTTAAGTGGAACCACCTCTGCTCCAATGCTTGCACCCATTGCCCCTTGTCCAATCATTAGATGCTACTGAGAAGAGCCTGGCTCCGTCCTCCTGACACCTGCCCTTTCCATATTTATCAACAATAGTGGGATCATCCCTCAGTCTCCCTTTTTTCCAAGCAGAAGAGACCCAGCTCCCTCAGACTTCACAGTATCACAGTATCACAGTAATGATAAGGTTGGAAAAGACCTTAAAGATCATCCAGTCCAACCTAAATCCAAACAAACCCAGTAATCCTAACATCTAACATCTAGATCATCTAGATCATGCCACTCAGCACCTCATCCAGCCTAACCTTGAGTACTTCCAGGGACGGTGGCTCAACCAGCTCTGTGGGCAGCCCATTCCAAAACCTGATCGCTCTTTCAGTGAAAAATGATCTACTAATGTCAAGTCTCATCAGGAAGATATTCAACTCCCTTCATCATCCTTGCGGCTCTGCGCTGGGCTCTTTCAAGCAGTTTCCTGCCCTTCTGGAACTGAGGGGACCAAAACTTGACACAGTACTCCAAATGCAGTCTCATCCAGGGCAGAGTAGAGAGGGAGGAGAACCTCTCTTGATCTAGTAACCACCTCCCTGTTAATCTAATCTATTTCAGGGAGTGAGCTGAGCACTCTGATTTCACCCTAGGAAGCTGAGAGGTCTGCTGATCTTCATCAATACCAGAGAACTGCCTCTTTCATGTCTAGTGGAGCGCCCCAAGGATCGGTACTGGGACCAGTACTATTTAGTCTACTCATTGATGACTTGGATGAGGGATTAGAATGCACTGTCAGCAAGTCTGCTGACGGCACAAAGCTGGGAGGAGTGGCCAACATCACAGCAGGCTGTGCTGCCATTCAGCGAGACCTGGACAGGCTGGAGAGCTGGGCAGGCAGAAATTGAATGAACAAGGGCAAGTGCAGAGTCTGGCACCTGGGAAAGAACAACCCCAGGTACCAGTATAGGTTGGGGACTGGCCTGTTGGAGAGTAGTATAAGAGAAAGGGACCTGGGGGTCCTGGTGGACAACAGGATGACCATGAGCCAGCAGTGTGCTCTTGTGGCCAAGAAAGCCAATGGCATCCTGGGGTGGATCAGAATGGGGGTGGTTAGTAGATAGAGAGTTCTCCTCCCCATCTACTCTGCCCTGGTGAGACCGCATCTGGAGTATTGTGTCCAGTTCCGGGGCCCTCAGTTCAAGAAGACCAGGGAACTGCTGGAGAGTCCAGTGCAAGAGTTACAAAGATGATGGAGTGGAACATCTCCCTGAAGAGGAAAGTCTGAGGGTTCTGGGCCTCTTTAGCTTGGAGAAAAGGAGACTGAAGGTGCACCCATTAACGTTTACAAATATGGAAAGGGCGGGTGTCAGGAGGATGGAGCCAGGCTCTTCTCAGTGTCATCTGGTGATAGGACAAGGGGTAATGGTTGTAAGCTGGAACACAGGGGGTTACATATAAATATCAGAAGGAACTTCTTCCCAATGAGGGTGACAGAGCACTGGAACAAGCTGCCCAAAGGGGTTGTGGAATCTTCTTCTCTGGAGACGTTTAAAACCCACCTGGATATATTCCTGCTGTGGCAGGGGGATTGGACTAGATGACCTTCTGAGGTCCCTTCCAGTCGCTAATGCTCTGTGATTCTATGTGACACAGGCCTCCCACCAGACTCTGCACTGATGACCAAATCATCGTATCTGTTTACAGATAGCAGGTTAAACACTACCATGTGCTCTCCCAGAGATTGGCTTTAGTTGGAGATATTTACTAAAGTCTGCTTGTTTTCTGTGATAAATCCCCACGTTGACAAAAACTAGGAGCACAGTGACTAAATGTGAAACTTCCAGGCAAGTCTTTTCCTGGGGGAAGCCCCCTTATCTTATAAAATCAGCACAGTGACCATGACACCACTCCAGGAGGCACAAAGCTCTCCTCAACCTTTCAGGGTCCAATTAGGTGACAAAAACCTGACTATATGGTGGGGTTTCAGCCCTGCTCCTTGGGCACGTTGCAGCCCTACAGCCTGTTTCCTACTAGCCCAGAAGACCTTTGCAACTCTTTACAGAACACTTCACGAAGGATAAAATGCCCCACCGTTCCCGTTAATGGAGCAGGCACAGTGATGACAGCAATACCAAAAGGTCTCTTTAAGACATGGAGGTGATGCTTTTAATGGAATGAAACTATTCTTTCTGGTAACTTCGGTACAGCCCTGGTTCTTAAGCACATCTTGAAGTACTTTCCCAAATCAGGATCTTGGTTTCTAGCACTGTGCTTGTTTAACTTGGGTATCATTAAAATGAATCGAACTCTTTTCTCTTTTGACTTATTGTGCTGATCCATGGCTTGGCTCTCGTGTTGTCATCCTCTTAACTAGAAACCTACTTTATCACTAAATAGAGCTCTCACACCTTCTCCTTCTCAGTGAAAGAAAAATATTGGTAAACATCAAGTGCCAGCCATTTCTCAAAAGGTTTTTGCAGATCTCAGAGGAGGAGAATAAATGCTAGCGAAGCACTGCATGTTAAACTCCAAGCTGGCTGCAATGAGAAGTGCATGGGAGTGGGGGTTAGAGGGGACACACCGTGGGGACCCATACCCCTGCCTCTCTTACACCCAGCACACAGGAGGCCAAAGGAAAAAGAGCTTCACTTCCGTTTCAGTGAAGATGGAATGAAGTGCTGTTGTCTGTCGCATCTACCCACATCACGTCGACTAAAGCGCGGGGCTCTGAGTGAAGTGCTGCAAGCAGTAGTAACCTTTCCCAAGAGCTAACACTGAGCGTAAGCGATAGACTTGTTAGAGTAAATAGTCTCCTAGTTGAACGAACATCGAACTTAAAATTGTCCCCCAGAATTTTGGGTGGAACTTGTTTCCTTGGAGGATGTTATGAAATAAAGCGAAGCCAACGATACAGCAAAGCTGCTCTGTCTGAATAACTTCTGCATCTGCTGCAGTTAGCCTAATCTTTATGCATCCCAAACATCGGGTCAGAGACACTGACATTTGCTGCCCATTGTGTGATGGAGAGGAGCTGTTTGAGTTAAAGAATTATGTTGGCAGAGGCACAAATGGCTTTGAACTGATTGTGACTAAATGTAAGCAATTCCATTACTTCTAACCAGCAGAGGAACGAGGCTCTGGAAGAGCCTTCTAATAGGAAAACAAGGAACTGAGCTCTGACCAGCTCTAAGATGAAACATAATGGATTTATGAAGATAATTATATGACAGAGTCCTCCATAATTGGATAACTGCAACCCGAGTTTGTGGACCTGGCTGCCTCTTTCCAGCCCAAAACACACCCAAAACAGGACCATTGGTTTTGATGGGGTCTGTAGCGAAGTTGTGTTGTTCCTGTTGGGGCTCCCAGTGCCTGTCACAGCAGAACTGAAAGAAAGCTTCGTAGGCATCCCCATTGCTCCAAGCCCTGCTTCTCTTTCCCTCTTTCTTATTCAGGGGTTGCCCCTCTCACATTCCTTGAAGACCTTTTGCAACATAGCTGCAGGTATCAGTGGGCAAACACAAGGGCAGCCATGGCTTGCAGGCATGGTCCTGTTAACACAAGACGCTCTTCTCTGTCATCCTCAGCAGATGGAGAGACACCTAGGACTCTGGCCATGCAAAGTTATCCTGACACTGTGATTTCCAGGAGGAAAACTCCTGGAATTCCTTCTTGCAGCAGCACAGGAGTCAGCAAGTGGGCCGAGATGCTGGAGGCTCCTGCCCCAGGCAGGGCCAGTCTGAACCCAGGTGGGTTTGTAACTGCTGTGAGAGGCATGTTTTGCTTCTCTGGGACTCAAGCATCAAGTAAAAGTAGCATTATTCCTTTCTGGTTTTCTTCACTCCAGCTTTTTTTTGAGGATGAGCAGGATCACTTGTGCTTTCTGGAAGAACAACAGCCACACTGGAAGCAACAGTTGATAGTTTGGGCTTGAACTTGTAATTACACACCTGGAGGACAGGTCTCTGCTGCCATCACAGGCAACAATCATGAGGGATGACAACACACCTTCATTTTTATCCCAAATTATAGGAAGTTTGGCAATTTTGGAAAGATCCCAGGATCAGTGAAGGGAGCAAATGGGTGACAGTGCTATGACTTGCCCTGACGTATCAGGCACCCAAAACTCTGGGTTCCAGCATCAAGTCTGTGCCAGAAAGGATGCTCTGTGCTTAGTTACGCTGCAGGTGTTACAGTTCCTGCTCCTCATCATCACATGAAGAAAAGGAGACTGAGAACACACGTCTTCACTCTCTAACTACCTGAAAGGAGTGTGTACAGAGGTGAGGGTTGGTATCGTCGCACAAGAAACAAGCAATAGGACAAGAGGAAATGGCCTCAAGCTGCACCAGGGAAAGTTCAGGATGGTCATGAGGAAAAACTTCTTCATGAGAAGGATCATCCAGCCTTGGAACAGGATGCCCAGGAGGGAAGGTGAGTCGCCATCCCCGGATGTGTTTTAATGTCATAGAGATCTGGAGCTTAGGGACGGGGTCTAGCGATGGCCTTGGGACAGCTGGATTAGTGGTTGAGCTCAGGGATCTGGAATGTCTTTTCCAAGCTGAACGATTCTGTGACTCCATGTGCTTTGCAGCCTGTTCACAACACAGTGTGCTTTGCACCAGCTAAACACCCACTGCCAGCAGTGTGCTGGCTGGAGAAGTCACCATGCGCTTTCACCTAGCCTGCCTGGCAGCGCCGCAGAGGAAGCCTGGGAGAGATAAGAAATGATGATGCAACAAAAATGTAAGTATGGAAAAATTAGGCCAAGCTACTGATAGAGAAACAAATTTAGCTTTTCCCAAGTCTGAGGCATGTTTTTTAGTATATTAATGCTTCAGTGTCATGCAGACATAAAACACATATGCTTTTTCCCAGAACTTCACCCTAAGTTCAGACGAGAATTTGCCCAGAAAGCTCCAGTAATGTTTTTCTTTTAGTAGTGACACTTAACAAAATAATTAGGCAATTAATTGCCTGACTCCACGAGAAGCAGCAATTAATTCTTCCATTTGAATCATGTAAAAAGCGATGTCGTTTATTGATAGTGGCGTAATATTCCGTGGCAGAACAGCCCTCTGGAGACATTAATCTCCACTCTGCAAACGCGTTTTGAGAATAATAAACAAAAGTCAGCTAAATCTTAAGCGGGCTCATTCCTGTATCCAGAAAATACTGCCGTTCGGTGCGGTTATTTATTGTTTATCAGCGCACAGGACGCCGCAGCCCAGCAGGAGTGACCCTGCCCGTGCTCCCAGGAATTTACAGCCGTAGACTCTCTTCTCATACCAATACCTGAGCACTGCCCTCACTGATTCAGCACAGGGCACTTGCCCTGCCTGGCTTTTGGGGGGCCAGCAAGTCGCAGCAGCCCAAGTGCAGAGCAGGCACACGTTTTGAGAACCACAGAATCATCAAGGCTGGAAAAGACCATCGGTATCATCAAGTCAAATTGGCTGCCTTACAATCCCAAACCAATAAACCATCTCCCAAAACACCACGCCTGCCTGTTTGTTGAACCCCTCCAGGGACGGTGCCTCTACCCCCTCCCTGGACAGCCTATTCCAAAGTCTGCCCACACTTTCTGGGAAGTTCTTCTTAAGATCCAATCTGAATCTCCCCTGTCATAACCTGACCTTGTTTCCTCTTGTCCTATTGCTAGTCCCTAGGGAGAAGAGCCCAGCTCCTGCCTCACTCCAACCTCCCTTCGGGTAGTTGAGGTCTTCCCCTCAGCCTCCCCTTCTCCAGGCTGATCAGTCCCAGCTCCATCAGCTCTCCCCATCAGACCTGTTCTCCAGATCCTTAATCAGCCCAGGTGCCCTTCTCTGCCCCCTCTCCAGCACCTCCACATCCTTCCTACATTGTAGTGCCCAAAACTGCCCCCAGCACTCAAGAGGTAGCCTCACCAGGGCCAAGTACAGAGGCAGGATCACCTGCTTGGTCCTGCTGGCCACACTATTTCTGGTACAGACCAGGATGCTGTTGGCTTTCCTGGGCACCTGGCCACCCTGCTGGCTTATGTCTTTCTCTGTCAGGCATCTTTCCAGCCAGTGCTCTCCAAGCCTGTAAGGCTGCTTGGGGTTGTTGTGGCAGAAGTGCAGAACCCAACATTTGACCTCCTCGAACCTCATACAGTTTGCCTTGGCCCATCATAGTACCAGTCTGAGCTTTGAAGGATTCTTTCTGAGGTACAGACGACATGATGTGAAGACAGCAGTGCTCCCATCAAGTAAAGGTGGTCACCAATCCCTAACTCTGTTAAAACAGGATTTAATGACAGTGTTAATGCTAATTCCCAGTTCAGAAGTTTGGCAAAGCTGGGAGTGGAGGTGCTGTCAGTGTCATTCCTTTGCCTACCTCCAAGCACATCTTTGGCCATAGATAAGTGTCCAATGTGAAGTCTTTATTGCTACAGCAGCCGCTATCCTGGTTTGATGTAGTGATAGGACGAGGGGCAATGGTTGTAAGCTGGAACATAGGAGGTTCCACATCAAGCTGAGAAAGAACTTCTTCAAGGTGAGAGTGACAGAGCACTGGAACAGGCTGCCCAGGGGAGTTGTGGAGTCTCCTTCACTGGAGATATTCAAGACCCAACTGGACGGGTTCCTGTGTGACTTGGTCTGGGTGATCCTGCTGTTGCAGGCGGATTGGACTAGATGATCTTTTGAGGTCCCTTCCAATCCGTAATGATTCTATGATTCTATGATTGTTGAAAGTATATGGGTAGATATCCCTTGTGAACTACCAGTTTAAAGCCCCAGTAAGTCTTGGTGTTTCATGTTTCAATAGACCATTCTCTGATTTTTGCTGCTTACTCTGGTTTGTATTGTCCTCACACAAGCATCTAGCCTCTTGGGTCAGGACAGTGCCACTACCAATATAACCAGGACAAGGTCCTGATGGGCAAACCCGTCCAAGATCAATGCACAGTCTGGAAAAGACTGGGACTTCCTAGGAAGAGAGAACTGCCACCTCTGTGGGTTTGCCTGTGCTCCTAAGGTGACAAATGCACATGAAAGAGAGAGGCAAATTCCCAAACCCCTATCTTGTAGTAAATCATAGAATCATTAGGGACTGGAAGGGACCTCGAAAGATCATCCAGTCCAATCCCCCTGATACAGTAGGATCACCTAGACCAAGACATGCAGGAACATATGCAGGTGGGTTTTAAACATCTCCAGAGAAGGAGACTCCACAACCTCCCTGAGGAGCTTGTTCCAGTGCTCTGTCACCCTCACTGGGAAGAAGTTCCTTCTGATATTGATGTAGAACCTCTTATGTTCCAGCTTACACCCATTGCCCCTCGTCCTATCACTAGATGACATTGAGAAGAGCCTGGCTCCATCCTCCTGACACCCACCCCTCAAATATTTGTAGACATTAATGAGGTCACCCCTCAGTCTCCTCCAAGCTAGAGAAACCCAGAGGTCCCTCAGCCTTTCCTCATAAGGGAGGTGCTCCACTTCCCTCATCCTCCTTGTTGCCCTACGCTGGACTTCCTCCAGCAGCTCCACATCCTTCTCGAACTGAGGAGCCCACAACAGGTGTGGTCTCACCAGGGCAGAGTAGAGGGTGAGAAGAACCTCTCTCCATCTGCTAACCACCCCCATTCTGATCCACCCCAGGATGCTGTTGGCCCTCTTGGCCACGAGAGCACACTGCTGGTTCATGGTCATCCTGCTGTCCACCAGGAGCTCCGGGTCCCTTTCTCTTACACTACTCTCCAACAGGTCAGTTCCCAACCTATACTGGTACCTGGGGTTGTCCTTGCCCAGAGGCAAGACTCTGCACTTACTCTTGTTATAGCTCATAGCTGGGTAGAGGTGACACTGTGCCGGGAGTGTTTCTGCTGGACTGTGCAGCCAGCAAACCTAGAAGTGACCTTTGCTTTCCAAGAAAACCAGCAAAAGCCCAGTGTTGTTCATACCCCATGGGCTTCACGTGCTCCATTTATGTATTTTAAATTCATCTCTTATAACTAGTCTTTTCTTTAAACATGCTTTATTATGTGATCCTGACTTTTTTTAATGCAAGCTGGACTGTTACTCAGCAAGCTCATCAAAATGTCAGAGGTGAGAAGGTTTTACTAGACCACTCCTAAAAGAATTTTCTTCTAGAGCTCGATGTCGCAAGGAGTCCGGAGGCGCTTCCTCCTGCGTGCAGCAAAGCCAGCCGCTGAAGCCCCAGCGCGTTTGCGGGCTGCGCGCCTGCCTCTACCCGACTCCAGCAGACACGCAGCTCGTCTTTCTCCTTTCTCCCCACATAAAGAGGAATTTTGTTTTGAATGCAGGGTTTTAAATGCCTGAGAAAATAGGGCAGTCACAGAGTCGTGGCTTTAAACAAACTTTATTTGGGCGCTTGACTGACTGGCAATTGTGGGCAATCATTTTAGCTGTCACAGGGCCCATAGAAATGTGGGAGAGCTCTTCCATGAAATGTTTATATTTCATAAACAAAATGATGTGTTTAACAGTCAGAGTGATGGGAGGGTTCCAGCTAATGCATTTTCCAATGTGTGAGGCAGATTATTAATGCGCTCCAGTAACTGTTAATTTCAGTTTCCTAGAATGATTTATGGGGAGGTAAAGGAGAGAGACATAATCTAATTGAGATCAGAATCGCTGTTCTAGGAGAGGAGCAGCAGCACGGAGGCCAGAGGCAGCAGAATGATTAATATCTAATAACCAAATAATCCATTAAAGTATTATAAACTTTATTTTTTACAACCTTTTTGTTGCCAGAGGAGGAAGCAAAACAAGCAAATAAGATTAACAAAACTCCAGGTACATTTTTCTGGTATGAGGAGAAGGAAAACCCTGGGTTGGGAGGGAGCACTTGCCCTGATCAATCCTAAGTCAGCAGAGGAAGCACTGGTGCTGTAATATGAACAATAATTGAACAATCAGAAGAAAATCAATCTGAAAAAGGGAGAAACAGGGAAAACTGCGTTGTCGGTGTGATCCATGGCTCAGTTTGCAGCCAGCAGCTCCCTGGTCACTACTGCCCTCGTTAGCATGTCCCATCTGCACTGCCCTTTGTTTTAGCTGTGGGAGCAGAGCAAACAGCACCTTTTCATGGCGGGTTCCCAGCAGGGGTTGCTGGCCGTGTTAATCCCACTCCTCCCCAACGTCCTGCTGTAGCTGTTGAGTTTGGCAGGTTGCTTGCTCTTGGTCGTCTTCACACAGAGGTGACTTGAATGTAGTCCTTCCCCAGCCATGCACAAGGAGTCAGCGCAGATTATTCCGCCTGCATGAAGCGCGTTGGTGATGGTTCTGTGGGTGCCCGTGGGCACACCTGCAGGGGGTTCAGATTCACACTATGAAATAATTCCTCGGAGCCAAATCAATCTGACACAGTGCAGCGCAGAGCTCTGGGCAGAATGCTTCTCTGTTTTGTTTCTCTTCCAAAAGGACCCTGTGCAGGAGTAAATCATAGAATCATAAACACTGGAAGAGATCTCCAAGATCATCAGGTTCAGCCATCAGCCTAATGCCACTATTCCCACTAAACCTTATTTCCCACCTAGTATTGTAGGTGATCCATGCAGCCAGCCTCCCTCCCGTTCCCCTGCGCTGCAAAGTATTAGAAGCAGATGTTAATATACTTCATCCATTTTCATCTATCGTGTATATATTATATTTCTATATATTGCTGATATATAATCCATATCAGTAATAAATAATGCAAGAAAAACAAATATGGTTTAGTGAAAGCAGTTATTTCTAATTATTTATTTTTTTAAAGCGTGACCATGTTGGAAAATATTAACCAAACGTTAACCAGTTTTTTCCTGTGAGCCTGACATGGGTTCAGGAAATATGTGGCTGGAATCAGGGAACAATTTAGCCAAAGAGATCTTTGGGAGTCATCCAGACAAACCCTGTGCTCAAAGTGGGGCTAACACTGAACTGCTCAGGGCACCATCATGTCCAGTAGCTTCTCCACAGGGTGGAGAACTTGCAGCCTCTCTGGGCTCCTCTTCTTGCATTCAACCCCAACCACTGTGAAGCAGTTATCCCTGCACCTAACAAGGATTGGCTGTGCTGGTACTTACGTCTGTCTCCTTTCCTCTCTTCCTGGGGTCTTCACAACCTGTGCTTTGATCTGCTGAAGGAAATTCCTCTCAGGTCTGTCTGGCTAGAGGTGTAGGAGTCTATGCAATACCTCACCAAGTCTCCTCCTTTGCTTCCTCTCTCTGGGACTTATTTCCCAGTCCCCGTCCTAGACCAAGTTCCCAGCCAACGTGGTGAGTCAGTGCAGCTTGGCTGCACTCCCCAGCACCACACCACCTCACGCTGGGCAGGGTCCAGCTCTCTGTTTTCACATTTACAGAATCCTTCCAATTCTTCTACATAATTCTTCCAATCCCTCTCATTCAGGACGTACGTGGGTTTCAATAGGATTCGGCTTCATTTGGATATCTTTGCCTTTTCTGCTTCATTTTATCCCACTTTCCCGCGACACTCTCCCAGAGCGATCGTAGGTGTGGAGAACAGCAAGCCTGCTGCCAGAGTCATGAGCTCTGCTCTCCACCACACAAGGCCAGCCGTGGGAGAAGCGGAAGAGGCTCCAGCATGTGCAGGGTCTAAACCTGTGAGGTGTTTCCCCCTCCAGCATATCACCGGAGAACACTTCAAAGTCCTCATCCAACTTGGCTGGTCGTACTCTGATTAAATCCTCCAGCTCTTGCCACAAAGGTTAGAAAACCAAATATGGAAGCAACTGCTGTTTGTGCCAAGTATGGTTGGGAAAACTATTTCAGAACAGTTTGTCTGTCGAAGGTGTGATCCTTACAGTGCTGCCAAGATCAGGACGTGTTAAGAGGTGATCCTGCAGCTGTCTGAATGATGGCCACAGAGATTAGAATTTCTTTAAGGCTGGTAACATTTATCCACGGGAATTGAACCATCTCATCGGTGCCGTAAAGGGGAACCGGAGCAATTTTACCTTAGACTCTAACATCATGCACCTGGGAGGCTTTGGGCGATGAGCCTTGTGCTGCTGTGAATTGTCACTGCTTCTCGGCAGAAAAACGTGAGTTCAACCATCACAGGACTTGTCCAATAGAGCCAGACACCCTACCCCGGGTCAGATTTCTGAGGTGTTGAGTTGGGAGGGCCTTAGCCTGAGGGATTGTGAAGTTACTATGGTAACTGGCAGTAAGTAGCTTGGAATTCCAAGCTCAATCAGCACCTCTGGAATGTGGGAATTAAAAAGGCAAACAAAAACGGCACGACTAGGTTGGACCTTCCTGTTTCCTCTTGGGAAGTCAGTCTTGTAGGGTCTTTCTTCAGAGAACAGTCCCATGTCACCGGGGCTGAGGGCAGTAGCCAACTTTTCCTTCAGAATGGGCGGAACGGAGAGGAAGTGGGAGTTTGGAACCTCAGAGATGAGTGCAGAGAAGATTTCACCTGCTGTTTGCTGAAATGGATGAACAGAGTCCCAGCTGCGACACGCGGGAACTGGTTCACTGCAATAGAGGACTGGTTGGAAGCATGTGGAGCAGGGAACTGATCCTTAAAGAATCTGTTGGCTCTGGGGAGCACAGGCTGAAAGCTGGACATCAAGTTTCCACACGGAAAAGAACTTTTCTTTCCCCTCAGGGGAGTGGAGGTGACAGCTCGGCCTAGTTATATAAGAACATGTGATTCATCTCTGTATGTCCTTGTGTTTGTTGGGGTTTTTATGTCGTGTGAATTAAATGTGCCTTGTTGACTTTCTCCCAAACTGAGCAAATTTGGGGGGNCTTTATAAGTGGGTTTTTAATGCTTCTTGTTGGTTTTGTTTTGGCCTGTTACCACATCAATTACATTCATCGGTTAATCTCGTCTCAGACCTCATCAACAGGATCAACTGACTAATGGCAAGCCAGGCAGGCCTGAGGCAAGCCACAGACAGAGAGAAAGTAGCCTCCTACGTTCCAGCTCACACCCATCGCCCCTCGTCCTATCACTAGGTGACACTGAGAAGAGCCTGGCTCCATCCTCCCGACACCCACCCTTCACATATTTATAGACATTAATGAGGTCACCCCTCAGTCTCCTCTTCTCCAAGCTAGAGAGACGCAGCTCCCTCAGCCTCTCCTCCTAAGGCAGGTGCTCCACTTCCTTCATCATCCTCGTTGCTCTGCTCCGGACCCAGCACCCTCAGTACCACTACAGAGCAACAGAGGCAGCTACAAAATCAGAGGTCTGCTTCTTCTTGGTAGGAATTCCTCTTCTTCCCAACTCCCCTCCAGAAATAGCTGTAGGAATAAGACGTTTAAACAACCAGCTTCCTGAGGGAATGCCAAAGCCTAGCCCAAATTCACTCCTGTGTGCCACAGGCCCTCAAGGAAGGCACAAACATCTTATCTGCCATGGTAAAAGTCCTGGCGTGAGAAAGAACGGGCTTGTGCATGGGGTAACTTGGGACTGTTAGCTTTTCTTTGCCAGTCCCTGAATCTCTCCCAGCTTTCATTTCCTAGGTGTAAGGTAGTGGCCTTCAGTCCTGCAGAATGTGCATTCTTGCCTTATCTTCCTTCCAGTGCTCCCTGTGGTGCTTGTGACAGCAGGAAAAATGATGTAGGTAGTCACAGCATCCTTCAGGTTTTCAGACCTGGGAACAGAGGGCAGTTTGTTTGCAGTGCAGAGTGTTTAACTTTGTAAAGTTCAGTGCTAAATTAACTTTGCAATTTACAGAGGCTGAGCAATGCATGTTGAGAACATACACAAAGCACTAACGTGTGGCTCTCCAGGTGGAATTCCTGAGGTGGTGACACGTGCAGATACTGGTTCAGCTTCAAGGGCATCAGCCAATGAAGCGGGGTTCAGTATTTTACTTACCCCAGGCACTGAGGAAAGCTCTGTCGATCCCTTTCGCTGTCGGCTGCGTGGATTAGTTCCAGCACACACGTGCAAACAGCATTTACTTGCTATCCACTGCGTGAACTTCTCTTCGTTTCTTGTGTGCATGTAGCTGTGTTTACAGGACTGGGAGTATCTAGAGAGACTTGGACAGATGGGGTCAATGGGCCAATGTTTGTGAGGTGAGCTTCCACAGGGCCACGTGCCAGGTCCTACGCCTGGGCCACAGCAAACCCCTGCAGCACTACCGGCTTGGTGAAGAGGGGCTGGAAAGTTGCCCAGCAGAGAGGGGCCTGGAGGTTCTAATCAACAAATGCCTGAAAGGGTGCCAGCAGTGTACCCAGGTGGCCAAGAAGGCCAAGTGTATCTTGGCCTTTATCAGAAACAGTGTGACCAGTGAGAGTAGGAAGTTGATTGTCGCCCTATGCTGGGCACTAGTGAGACCTCACCTTGAGTACTGGATCCAGTTTTGGGCACCTCAATACAGGAAAGGTATCGAGGTGCTGGAGCAGGTGAAGAGGAGGGCAACAAAGCTGCTGAAGGGCCTGAGGAATAAACCTTACAAAAAGCTATTGAAGGAGCTGGGGCTGTTTAGTTTGAAGAAAAGGAGGCTGAGGGGAGATCTCATCGCCCTGTACAACTACCCGAAGGGACACTGTAGAGATGTGGGTGCTGATCTCTCCTCATCAATGATGGAACAAGAGGGAAAGGGCTCAAGCTGCACCAGGAGAGGTTAAGACTAGATACTAGGAAAGAGTGGAACAGGCTGCCCAGGGAGGGAGCTGAATCACCCTGGAGGTATTTAAAGGTCATTTAGATGTGTGTTGGGGGATCTGGTTTAGGGGTGAACTTGGTAAAATAGGGTTGATGGTTGGATTTGATGATCCCAAGGGTCTTCTCCAAACTGAATGACTCTATGATTTGTGTGGATGGAAATCTTTGCTGGCATACAAACACTTCTGTGTAAAAGCACACGCAGATAGTTTCTGCTGTAGGTAAGACACACACTGCCCGTGCAGTCAGTTCTTTACCCAGTGAAGAGTTCCCCTGTCTGAGCCCTGAGCTTCCCCATGCTTTGCTGAAATCCAGGTAAGCAATATCCACAGCCTTCTGCTCATCCACTAGGTCGGTCACCCGGTCACAGGGGGAGATCAGGTTAGTTAAGCCAGACCTGCCCTTCATGAAGCCCTGCTGGATGGGAATGCTGTGAGGAAATACATGTAAGAACGATAGGCAGCAATTAGTACTGACATCTCCTCCAAGAGTTCAGTACCTGGGATACCAGTTATACCCCAGGACAAGTCACTGAAAGTCACTATGCTGCTTTTACATGGGGCAAATGAGTAATGCTGGGCAACGAAACATCTGTGCTGGGGTCTAACCGTGAACCCATGTCTTCAGTTCCTTCCTATGGAAGCAGCAATGAAGGAAGCAATGCTACGTGCCAGAAGCTCACATCTTGGCCTCCGGGTTAGAGCTGGGCAGAGTGTTTCCAGCTATGCTGAAGAGAGGGGGATTGTGGTTTACATCAGGACCTGGGCGTTCTTAAAGGTATTTCCCTTAGCTCTTTAGATCCCATAAACATGAACGTTGAAAGAAGCAGCTTGGATTGTTTGTAGTCACTCACCGTCACTAAGCTGAGGGCACTTAATTAAGTCCCTGCAAATTTGTTCTCGCAGAAAGTATGTTTGAATCCCAGGCTGGCTGGACATCAGCACTGCTGAGTTTCCCATTACCAGTCCAGGAAAGCTGGAGCAGCTAAGCGGATACTGAACTGGAGTTTGGACATGGGTATCGGTGTTTCTCTGAGAGAAAGCTTGGTTGAATTGTTGCCAGAGGAATTCAGACCTATTACAGGAGCAAAGCTGGAGATAGATGTGCAGATTTAGTGTACTGGTTCTGATGTGGCCCAGGGAAAGTACCTGTTCCTATGCTACGGACTGCATGTCCCACAACACACATTCTTGCAGTAAAACATGAAACTCGCAGCTGTATCCATCAACGTACAGCATCATTTTGGGGGCCTTTGCCGTAAGCTCTGTATCTTGGAAAAATGGAGACTGAGGGGTGACCTCATTAATGTCTACAAATACTTGAGGGGTGAGAGGAGGATGGAGCCAGGCTCTTCTCAATGTCATCTAGCGATAGGATGAGGGACAATGGTTGTAAGCTGGAACATAGAAGGTTCCACATCAGCCTGAGAAGGAACTTCTTCACAGTGAGGGTGACAGAGCACTGGAACAGGCTGCCCGGGGAGCGGGGGGTTGGAGTCTCCTTCTCTGAAGACATTTAAGACCCACCTGGATGTGCTCCTGTGTGACTTGGTCTGGGTGATCCTGCTGTGTCAGGGAGATTGGACTGGATGATCTTTTGAAGTCCCTTCCAATCCATAGTGATTCTACGATAAGACATGGACCTGCTTGAACACTGTTCAAAACCAGGCTGGATGGGTCTGTGAGCAGTCTGGTCTAGTGGAAGGTGTCCCTGCACCTGGCAAGGAGTTGGAACCACGTGGTCTTTAAGGCCCCTTCCAACCCAAACCATTCTGTCATTCTACGCATTTCAGATCATTAGGGTCTCCAAGAATCTTAGTGGGATCTAGATTAGACCTTTAAAGCCAGAAATACGGTTTCTACAAGTATAATTCTTGTCCTTAAACTGTCCCTGTTGTAAATTATGGGGCAAACAGCTGGCTTCCGATGAAGTCAACTATTAATTGCATGTTCACTACTCTGCCTTGTGTAAATCAATATGAGAAATGAGCAGTCTCCTACTCTACAGCACAGACACAGGCGCTCTACACAGGTGAGTAATTTAAGGATGGGTGTCAGCTTGCTTGAAAAGGCTTCTTTACTACAGACAAGACAGTGAATAAACCTCACTCTAGGGAAAGCTCCCCTTTGTCTCTGTAGGTGCCAAGAGAAACATCCCATGGCTCTGTCTGTGAGACACAATGGGTGCCACCGTCATTCTTGCACAAATACCAGTATCAAGAGAAATCATTGTCTAAATGAGCTGACTTGGCCAGCAGTGACACTATAAATGATGTGCTACGTGGCCAGATCAAACCCCTGAATCAAAGGTTTGTTTTCAAGGATTTTACATAGTGGGGGCTTTTTTTTTTTTCCTCACTTGGCCTCACTTCATGATTCCCACTCTGCTAGCAGAGTTAGTGGGATCAGTTCAGCTTGCACCCATGCTCTCAGACTGGGATGTGACACGCTTTGTGTCAGAGTATGTCCTAATGCTTCTGTGATTCCTAGAAAATGAAGCAAGTTGCCTTGGTTTTCAGGTAGCTGCTTCCCATCCACACTAATGATGGAAGAACTAGTAGCTAACTGAATGGCAAACACTGTGTTTCAGGTCCGTTTCCTGAATGAGCAAAACCCAAACCTCACAGTTCTGGAGGTGTTCGCTTGGCTCTTCAGTGGGACCATTGCTTGGAGCAAGCAGACCCTGGCTGTCTGGCTCTTGACCAATTCCAGCCCCACTCTGGGACCCAACAGACCCGTTCCTGCCCTCAGGAATATGGTGATCTCACAACCCAACCCCTTTTTCTCCCTAAATTTAATTCAGAGCACCCATATAAAACATCAGGGAGCTAATGGTCAGGAGAAGACAGTTATTTCCCTCAGCTAGGACCCATCCAATCCACTTTGTCAGTTCAAGGAGAAAGGAAATATGAGGAAACGATCAAGTTTTAAATGAAGCATTGTGAAGTAGTGAAGCATAACTGCACAAACCTTGTTTTCAGCAGTAGATTTGATTATCTGCACGTTGTACCATAAGTGGGTTAGGAGTACAAGCAGGAGGTGCCCTGATCTCTTTTTTATCTTTATTTCTCTGCCTTTTTGTTTCGGTTGAATTCGTGTGTCAGTAATCCTTTGGCAAACATTATTTCCATACTTAAGTTGGGCAATTAATTGAAACTAGCAAAGAAAAGGGGAAAGAGATTATATTCTATAGCTGTGTCTTTTAAATTGCTTTATGTATTGATAGTTCTGTTCCTAAATGCAATTTCAACAATATAGAAAGCACAGACTGAAAAACTGAGCTCTAATTAAATCAGTAACATTTCATTATTTCATGTGAACAATGTGAGTCCTAAGTGATCTTTCCTCAGAAAAAAATAAATCAATCTCAGCCATTTCAGATGTATTTCACGTCCAGAGTCTGTAACAGATTTGCCTGGCACAGGAGAGGACCTTTAGCTGTGAACAGCCCCTGAGAAACAGCCCAGCTCCCCCTCTGTGGAGCTCAGGAGCTCCTTGGGCTTCCCAAACGCAACAGCAGAACGCCACTACGTGGATACAGGAATGAGCTCCCTGTGAAAGGTGTAATTACAGCCTCTCCTAAGTTACCACATTTATCTCTTTGTACGGTTGGTTAGGGTGGGACATATTTAAAACCTGCTGGCTCGTCATGAAGTTCAGCTGCAGGTGTCTGTTCCCAGGGAGTGCGTACCGTGCCCCAGTGGGCTCTAGTGGCTCCACTGCTGGAACGAGTTGGCATGAGGCAGGGGCTGGAGTCATCTGCAGATATGTTTCCCTCCTCTAATCCACAATACTTGATTTACAACCTCCAAACCCACTGTCAAGCACGTGGAGACCCATACCTCAAGATCTGTTGATAGTTTGTGAAGACATCTCATCCCATGGGCTGTGACTTGTAGGGTCAGACACCTTGCTGATGAATCAGAGAAAGACTTTGCAGGAGCATATTCCAGCTGCTGAGCACAGGTAGCTCCAGCACTTGGGGTGGACTAGTCACGGGCGCCTGGTGCTGGGAGCAGAGGGCTGTGCAACACTCTGTGCGTTGCATGGCTCTCCAGTTCTCGTTCCAGTCAGGATCTATTGATCTCTCTTCCTGGAAGAGTGAGGGACACAGTGGCTGAACCCCAATAAGCTAATCAAAAACTGATTCACCCATCAAAATCTTTGTGCTCACTGCTACTCCTAACAAGACTCTTTGCCTACAGCCTTCTTCACACACACGTGTGACAGGTAACACAGTATAAATATCTCAGTATTTTTGGAGACTGAAGCAGGAGCAGAAGCAAGTAGGAACGAGATGACCTAACAGAGGGAGGTAGGAGGGGACCCTGAACCTGACACCAAAAGATTGTAAAGGGCACTTCAACGGGTTTCCCTCTCCTCCTCTCCAGACCTCAGCTCTGCGATGGTAGGACAATGCGCCTCAGCAGATTTGCCCTGTGCCGGTAGTTTGCGTGTTTGTTTCTCTGGTTTAGGTCGACAGTGCTTCCTACAAATCCATGTCTGTTGTAGGCGTCGTGCTTTCTGCAGTTCTGTCCATGGCAACTCCACAGAACTGGTCTGTAAAGCCACACGTGTGAATCAGTGATGCTGGTCACACTGCTGGCTCTTCGGAGCACCAACCGGACCTGCAGCATAAAGGCTGCCTGCAAAGGTCTGGGTGTCAGGCCAGCAGCAGATCGCTTGATACCGCTGTTTGTGAAGGAGGACGAATGTCCAGGGTTGGAACTATAGTAAATTACTACTACCTGTGACTCTGACGGCTGCCCAACTGAGTGCTGGTTTGCGTATCAGCTGCTCAAGCTCCCTCTAACAAGGAGGACCTGGCTAAGAGCTCAGAAGGTTTATTCCTCATTGAATCATCCAGTTCCTCCCCGCTGCCCCTTTCAAACAACAAGGCTAGGCAGCCTGACAGAGTTGAGGGTGTCCCTGCTCACTGCAGGGGAGCTGAATGAGATGACCTTTGGAGGTCCCTTCCAACCAAAAGTATTCTATGATTTGTAGTAGCTGGCAGGGGAAGGGACGGAGACCTTGCTCTGGGAGAGTTCTGTCAATCCTGTTATGCTCTTACCCAGGAAACATTTGCCTTTGGACTGGCTAAAAGCCATTTGTGTTCATCGGTACCTTTCATCCAAAAACTGCCTATGTCTGTTACATGTAATCCTCATTGCAAGTGACACGGTTGTCACTGGCGAGGAAACAGAGCTGTGGCAGTGAAACAGAGTGGCCAGGTCTGCAGAGCCAGCACGCTGAGGCTGCCCTCCTTCTCCCTTCCCTGTTGCTGGAGCGCGCGCGCACACACGCACGTCAGGCAAGGAGGAAAACTGCTGTGAAATGCAGCAAGGTCCCCTAACACACTCCGGTGGTCAGGTCTCAAAGTCACTCGCTCACACTTGCCTTACTAATCCACAATTTGTGGTTTTGAAGAAAAAGATGACAACAGCAGCGAAGAAGGGGGAGTTCACAATTCACAAACCAATTTGTGTTGTTTCTGCAACACTGCAAAAGTGAGACTCATGAATATGCTAATTAAATTGCAATGAGGGTTTTGGCATCGTTTCATCACCTCAGCTGAATTAGGGAGTGATCACGCTATGGGTTTACACGACTTTGGGAACTGCTGCGGGGGCAAGGGGAAAACAGATCTGCAATATTTATAATTCAACACAAATTTCACTGCCTCGACCACACAGCAACAACAACAGTGAACTGATAGAAAGGCTTCTGGGTTGGCCTCACTGCTGACAGCACGCTCCACACCGCCGCATTAGTGCAGGGGTGAAGTCTGTGCTCAGAGGGGCACAGCCCCGTGCGCTCATGCTGGGTCCCACAGGAGGCCAAGTGAATGAGAAAGCAGAGAGAGCAGGACTGTGGGACAATCAAGATCTGCTCACCTCTCTCTTGGATAAGAGAGTGGCAAAACAACAGCCAACAGTAGGTCCCCCTGCCAGGAGAGACGCAGCCAGCCATTAGTGGGCAATAAGATTCAGGGGAGTGTTTGGGACATTGCCTTCTCAAGGAATTTGAGATTTCTACTGTCCCTGGCTCATACAGGGCAGGACACAATCTGAATTGGGCAAGATCTGGCCAAGTGGCCACCGTGCTGGTGTCAAGAACAAAAATGTAATGATAAACAGAAATTGCTAATCTCACCACCCAGTTTTGTACGTGGCGTGTCCCAAAGTAGAAGCACGTGTGCACGTTCTACATTGCTTCAGAAGGGGAAAGCTGCAGGTTTGAGTAAGCGTTCTACGTGAAAACGGCGCTTCTGTTCTCACCTGGCCTCGTTTGGATCCTGTACGATGCTGTCACGTGAAAAACAAAACAAGGACACAGGGATGAGGCTTCTGAGTCTGTATTTGGGCTGCATCATGAAATCCACGACTGAGCACTTGTAAGCACCGTCGATGTCACACAGCTCTGACACAGCACATCCACCCACAGTGTCTGGTTAGCAACTCGGGTAGTAACCATCTCAGGGTTGACCTCAGCAGGAACAAGAGGAGTCTCAGAAGGAAGAAGGGGTATGGAAGTAAGTCCACATACCAGATCTCTCTCGTAGTCCCAGAGTGCTGAAATGGCACTCCTGTGCCATTTTGGGTGACACGGGATCGTGCAAGTCGCCTTTCCCGCACCAACCTCTGCGAGTGCCATGCTAGTCTCTACTCAGCCTTCCTTGTTTGCTCCAGGCAGTCATCAGTTCTCAGCGGGGCTGATCCCATAATTAGATTAACTCTTTTGTGTCCATGCTGTATGTAAGCCAGGTAAGAAAGATGTGGACTTTAGGACACCTTTTGAAACCTTAGTGCCTGTAGCTGTCACTGTGAGTAGGGAATGCGCAGCATGGCCGGGTTTAGACACAACTAGGGCTTGTTGTTCTTTTCTTGGAAGCTCCTGTGGTCATGTTTTCAGAAGGGACAGCTAGTTTAAGAGAAACTCCCAAAATGGAGAAACACAAAACCTGTGGCCACTCTGGGAATTTTCCTCTAGTTTTGAAGGTTGTTCATGCACTGATTTGTCCGGGGCTTTACACGTGCAGTCCAGCACTGGAGAAACAAACAGCATTGCCTCAGATATGTCACACTGGAAGAGAGAAAAGAAACTCCTCAAAGCAGATGTAGAAGAAGATGGCAACGGGTGCAAAGGAGTGTAAAGTTACATCATTTGTTTACCTGTTTGGTACCTGGTAGGTATCTGGAACATCTGATAGCATTACCCTTACTGGTTTATTTACTAACCATCATAGTTATTCTTTTCATTACCTTCCCTGTGTCATGGTTGTTTTATGAAAGCTCATTAAATTTAATGAGACACCACCAAATTTTATTGCCCTCTAATAAAATGGGTAGGGGGAGCTGGTTTCTTTCTGATTCATGCAGCTCCAGAGTACCTTAAACAGTCAGGTATTCAGCCGGGTTACAATGCAAGCAGGGCCCCCGACATTCTTTCTGGTGGCCTCCTTGGGGAATGACAGCAATTAACATCTATTCATCTGTTAAAACAAAGATGTGTACAGTATTGTGCCTGGGTAGGTAAAGGTATAAACTCATAGAATCATAGAATCATTAGGGACTGGAAGGGGCCTCAAAAGATCATCTAGGCCAACGCCCCTGACACAGCAGCATCACCCAGACCAAGTCACACAGGAACACATCCAGGTGGGTCTTAAACGTCTCCAGAGATGGAGACTCCACAACCTCCCTGGGCAGCCTGTTCCAGTGCTCCGTCACCCTCACTGGGAAGAAGTTCCTTCTCATATTGATGTGGAACCTTCTATGTTCCAGCTTACACCCACTGCCCCTCATCCTATCACTAGATGACATTGAGAAGAGCCTGGCTCCATCCTCCTGACACCCACCCCTCACATTACCCTGCTCCAGCAAGGGGGGTTGGACTTCGATGATCTTTCACGGTCCCTTCCAACCTCTAACACTCTGTGACTCTGTGACATTTATGAGGTCACCCCTCAGTCTCTTCTTCTCCAAGCTAAAGAGACCCAGCTCCCTCAGCCTCTCCTCATAAGGGAAGTGCTTCTGCAGGAGATGATCTTGCTCTGCAAAGATCCGCACACTGCCACAGGCTGTGGTCAGTCTCAGAGTGAGACCAACTGAACATGAATAGTTCATGAGCTGAATGAATAGTTGTGGGAAGAGAGTGGAAGGAAGCAGTGACGTGGCACGGGATGGGAAGGAGGCCCGTACCAAGTGGGATATGGTCCTAATAAAGCCATGCACTGGAAAACACAGGGCAAAACCCCAAAGTGTACAAGAGCAGTTGGTGCTTTATGCCCTGGTCTGTAAACCATGAGTGTCTGAAATCCCTGGCTCAAGATCGCAGAAAAGAGCCAATACTCTTGGCAATTGTGCTGTAGCTTCACCGGGAGAACTTCCAAACTGAGGACGTGAAGGCTCACAGGAAAATGTGTGGGGATGCAGCCTGAATGACTCCCAGGTAGACAGACCATGCGAATTATATAAAACCAGTTGAACTATTTATTATCAGTAAATTATCCAGTGAGCGTAGTGCTCTTGCTGATCATAAACAGCCAACATTCTGATCCTGATCCCAGCAGACGTCTTTGTTGTCAAGAAGTATGTAAACAAGGGGCTGTTTTCAGGCCGTTCATTTTGCAGGTACCTCATGAGATAGTACTGCACAACTCACACTCCCGACTGTTAAGCTGAAAATAACGTTGGTGGTCAGGTGCTGTAAAATGGGGATTCATATTTCCCAGTGGTGTCGCTGGCACACCATCTCTTCAGCAACGTCTTCCGCTTCTTTCCCTCTGGTGAGTTGCCTGGTACACCAACACCGTTCTGTGTCTCAGTATGTCTCACCCTTGGATAGTTCTCCTTTCCCTATGACTCCAGTCACGCCCCTACATCGATTCAGAGTGAGAGTTTTAGAGCATGTCCAATCCTGGAGGTCTTGGGGTTCTGGTGGGCTGGTAGTATTGGGAGCTTGAGTCAGACCCTTATCCCTGCGTGTCAGTGGTGCATCCAGGACCCACAGTCTAATAACCAATACAAATCCTTACTTCTATTCCAATGTTACGGCACTATTTTAAACGTCGAAGTTATTAGGAATTTTTACTATAAAGAAGATCTGTGCTGGGAAAACGCCTGTCACACCATGTTTCCTCTACATCTCGTGATTTGGATTGCTTTCCCCTAGAAAGTTTCTCTGAAGGAGATTGGAATTACACATGCAGTTTGGGAAAAGGTGAGGGATGGCAGCCTCATTCATCTAGAGGCCCAGCAGTGATGGCATTTGCCTAAAAAGAAGGGATATCTGGCCTCTCTGCTCTGTTCTCAAGTCATTCCCGACTCAAAGCTGAACAGCTCCATCCAGAGAGAGCTCCACACCAGAGCAACCTGCAGTGATAGGAGGTTTGCTTGGAAGGAAGGAGACACACAGGTAGAGTATACAGGTAGCTTTTCTTCAGAAGGGATAGTCAGGCTTAAAAGAGATTCGTTTTCATTTCCATGGTATCCTCTATCCAAATTTTTTTATAAATAAACTTTTCTAAAGAATGTGGATTTTCAGAGTGCAAAGTATTATGGAAGCTCAGTACTGTATGACAGCAAGAACGACTTCCCCGTTTGGTTCAGTGCTTTTAATTCAAATGAGGCTGGTTGGCTCTGCGAGACAGCATCTGAATATTATTCCCAGCAACTGCCTTGCCATCCATGAGTCCTGGTGGCTTCCATGATCATACCTGCACCATTTATGTTTAGACATCAAGCTGGTGTTCCTCAAAGTGGTGGTGAGCTGCCGCAGGGTCTCTGTGGGGTGGGGTGGGGGGTGGGGAGTAACAACAGAAGACTCAGATGCCCAGTCTTCCTCACAAATGGAAAAAGAATTCAAATAGCCCAAGCACTGAGTTTGTGACTTCCTGGTGTAAAGCCAGGATTGCTCCCATAACTTGATTTGTGGAACTGGCAGCAAGATTTCTTCCCTGATATACACCTTATATCCTCACTGTAAAGGGTGCAGTTAAGAGGTATCTAAAAATACCCGTCTGCCCTTGTTAAAGTTGAGTATAGTCTATTCTTGCTTCAATGCACTGATCTAATTAACCATTATACAGAATTAAAATGACCTTGAATTGGCCTTGTGACCTCCGGTACTTAATGTTGTTAACTTTAAACAAGCTTTTTGGGGTGGTCGGGAGTAGCATCTGCTAACGTGGGCAAAAGGTCGAATCCATTTATTTAAATACCCCTCCTGCGAGCGTTGCTACTCGAGCTGCCCCTGCTTTTTTAGAGGCGACAGAAGGTGTAGCCTCCAAGACAAAGGGCAGCCTAGCTGCGAGAAGTAGTGTGAGGACGCACGGACTGTTCCGAAGACGCCTTTTCACCACATCGTTACTCTTCCCCGGCAACAAGCCTCCTCGGGTTTTCATCTCTAAGTTCCGTTACGGGCAGAATAAAGCGATGGACTCGGTACCCGGAGTTACCAGACCCAGAAGGCGGCATGGGGCTGCCGCAGGAATTCCACTGGGTTAGGGTCGCCGTGGAAAATCAATCTTAAAAAAACCCAGCCCCACCCATGGTCAAGGCAAAGAATTTCAGAAGGCAACGTTAAGGAATTCAGATTCAAACAATCTGTTCCGACGCCACCTCTGACTGCTGTTAGCGCTTTGGGGCGCTCCGTACAGAAGTCGTTGCTGCTCCTAAACATCTGCACGGCCGGCCGCTGCCCCGCGTGTGCCGGGAGCGGGTCCTGCATCGGTGCCGCACAGCATCACCTCTAGCCGGGCCACCGCGTGACGGAGGGTCTCGCCTCACCCGCGGGGTCCCGGGCGGCCGTGGCGGGGGACACGGCGATCGTTCTCACCGGCGGTGCTGCCGCCCGTTAACGCTGTGCGCGTTGCTCTTGTCTTCCCGAAGCGTTTTCTAAGCCCGACTCTGCTCAGTTCTCCGCAACGTGGGGCCGCGGCTGCCGGCCGGCCGCAGTGCATTAGCATCGGTAACGCGGAGATTGTTTTGCATAATCGATATCATCAAGTTCCTTTTCCTGGGGCCCCTCGTGTTTATTTACATTTATTCCTCACACGTCAGCTTCCATCAGGAGCAAAGCCGATTTTCTAGTCCTACACCTGCTCCCGGGATAACCTGAATTCACCGGCGATCCGTTTGCGAGCCCTCTCTGACGGGGCCACCGCGCTGCGGTGCCGCCCCGCTCTGTCCACCCGCAAAACCAGCCCTGAGTGCCGCTGCCGGTGGGGAGAACCGGGTGTTAATCGTTGTTGTTACTGCTTATTAATTGTTGTTCTTATTTGTTGTTGTTATTATTATTATTATTATTATTATTTCTTCTGCGGCCTTTTCTGTTTACGGCGTGATGCATTCGAGCCCCGGCGCGTTAGGTGCATTATTCATTGGGTACATTTGTCAGAACATGCATGTGGATAAAGAACTAATGATCCACATTAAATTAATGACGCTATTAAAGAGAAAAATACCCCACACATACAGTTTATGACAGCAACTCCCGGCTTTGATAAACCGTAGAAAAGACCTAATCAGATGAAGCATTGGACTGTTCCGTCTCCGAAATTACATTTCTCGAAACGCGGCGTATACACAATGTTGGTTTTTATTAAAACAAATTAATTCAGTCATTAAGGAATCATACGGCAAGTGTCTCATAAGTCAGGACCTCCAGTGTAACAAATTGATTAAATGACTGTGTAATAGTCTCTTTAAACAAATCTAGTGTAACAAGTTAATAGATCTGCTCAATTACCATGCCGAGGTGATGAGGATGTGGGCAGCTCTCTCTCATTAAATCCGGGATAGCGGAGGTGGGGGAGCTGGGGGGTTGCGCGGCGCGAAGTTGCGTATCGGTGGGGCAGAGCTGCGCTCCCGCAGCACTCGCGAGGTCGGGACGGGAACAAGGCAGAGAGGGCTCCGGTCCCGGGCGTCGAGCTGGACACCCCAGAGCCGAGGGTGAGGGAGGAAACTCTATTACCCCGCTGCCATTTTGTTAAGTGTTTGCTCCCCGTTCTGACCCTGCCACTTTATCTGTTGATTTTTATTTTCTAAGTGCATGTTGCCCATATGTTATCCTAATAGTCGCTATAATTCTTGAGCAATAGGGCTCGTATTTTATGGGGCTGAATTAAAAAGAATGCACTTTAATAAAAAACAGGAGCAATACACTAATGGCTTGACAGTGATGAATTTGCATAAAGATGAATTATATGAGCTCGCCTGACACGACTTTTAACAAATGGTCGAGGACGTTATTACAGGGATGCACTTGGCTGTACGGCAGCGGGTTATTGCCGCGGGGCCAGGGCTGAGCGCTGCTCGCAGCCCACCGGTCCCGGGGCACAGCGAGGGCACCGACCGACCCCGCAGCGCTGCCTCTGCCGGCGCCTCCCGCAAACCCTGGGCGTGCGGAGGGCTACGATGCCGCCTGCCCCTGCCGTTGTGGAATAGATAACTTTGATCTTATAAATCACGTTCGACAGAGCGCGGAGCCTCTGCCGTGCCCCCGGCGGGTGCAGTGCGATGAGGATGCGGTTGCAGTGTGGGGTGCCCGCCGTTCTCTACGGCAGATGTTTGCATCCCTCGCGGAGACCTGTAACCGCTGTTCGAGACAGCTGGTAAACGCCGCCGGAAACATGGATCTGGAAAATACCTATCGATGCGGAATGTAAACGCGGGGCTGTAATTAGGAGAGAGCAGTTAATCTTGCTATTTAACATGGGTGCAACGACTGTGGCTCCGAGAGCGTGATCACCCTGCAGGCGCCCCGTCTCCCACTCTGTCTCACGGGGACGGGAGCCGAGGTGGGAGTAGCCCGACTCCCGCCTCTGGAAGCCTCTGCGGCACCCCTAGGGAAGGAGAACAGCAAGCAGAGCCCCGCGGCGGCTGTAAACAAAACCTTGCGCACGTCCAACAGCGGTGCAGCGTGTGCCTGCTGTGGGAAACCTCACCAATTAGTATCGCTGGGAAGGGATGAACCATGACGGGAGTTCAAGGGCTCCTGGGAGCCGAATACACCTGAAGGAAAAGGTCGGGGAGGTCAGCGCTCACTGAAACGGTCGGGCTGTCCCGCCGTGGTTTCGATCTCGGCACCCCTCCGACAGGACAACTGGCACTGCCTCGCTTGGTGGCCGCGCTACGGCCTCGGGAAGGGAGCTGTTGCCGCGTTGTAACAAGTTGAAGGCCTCGCGGCTGTGACTCGAGCTGGTGTAGGGCCCGTCGAGGGTTGGGTGTCAGTGGTGTGCGGACTGGCACCCACGCAAACGTCTCTAGGCGAGTGGCCACTTGGCTAATTCGCCGGACAGTAGCAGACTACGGGCCCACTTTTCCGTTCTCCTGCCTCCCCAAAACCCCCATCCCTTCCCAAAGGGGACCCGCGCCCGATGCGTTTCTGAAATCTGAATGTGTCCTCCTCCCAAGGGCATGCTTTCCGGGGCTGGAGCGGGACACAGGGGGTTCCTGTTGGCAGGCATCTCGCCGAAAAAGCGGGGAGAATACTTTGGGAATGCACAGCCAGAACTTTCTCCTGCCATGTCTCCCGCACCTCAGTGAAGGCGCACGGCAGGGACCGAGGCAGAGCAAACTCGCGCACAGCCGCCTCCATTTCTCTGAGACGGGAAGAAACCGAGGCTTAAACCCACGGGCTCCACCACAAACGGAAAAGGGAAGCGGGGCCTGTTTGCGGAGGAGCCGTCGGGGTCTGTCACGGCTCAGCCGAGACCTCTGCGCGGCTCCCCGCGGAGATTTAGGGCCGGTGCCGGGCGGCTGCGGGGAGCGGCTCTGCCAGTTCCCGACAGTGACACTTGTGCAGAACTCGGCTCGCGCCGGTATCCGTGCGTTTACACCGACACCGCAAGGACGGAACCGAACGCGAGGCTGGCCGCGCCCGGGGAGATTTCACTGACATTTTATCTCTTAATTGTTCGCCTTGATATCCGTGGCAGCAATCCCGAGGTTGGTTGCTGGATCTGGTCCTCAAAGTCCTCTCCCGGAGGAGAGGGGAGGCTGCGTCTCTTCGTTCTGTTTCCAAAAGCGGCTCCGAAAAGGGGGTTGGTCAATGAGCTCATGTGAGTAAGCTCTTTTCTGCGGCGCCCCAGACAAAACCAGCCTAACCAAGCGATCAGAGCTGGGCTTTCTTCTCTGCCAGTCCACTTTAACGATGCCAACTTCAACTGGTGACCAGCTGGGTCTCTGTGCAGAAGTAAATTAACTGGAAAGACTCAGTTGCTGCTGCAGTCAACTGGAAAAGGGGACGGGGCTGCGCCGGTGCAAGCGGCACTCAGGGCAGCGGGGAACACAGGCAGGGAGGGGGCCGGGTTGCTCTAGGGGAAGACAGGAGTTGTGGTGGCCCCGGAAGCGGGACTCCCCCGGCCGGGCTCCGCTCCAGCCGCCGGGGCTGAAGCCGCAGCGGCCGGTCCCCGCCCCTGCGGTCAGGGCGCTGCTTCCTTGTCTTTCCCACGACAAGGGTAACCTTGGGGTAACCGCAAGGGCGCGACTGGGCAGAGTGCCCCTTCCTGCCTTTATAACGCGTCGGGAAAGATTGGTGGATGGAGGGGGCGTCGGGCGGCAACGGGCAGCCCCCGATATCCCGATCTGGGGTAGCCCGCACAGCAGCTCCGAGACAAACGCCCGACGCCTGGGCTCATCCCTCCTCCCGCTCCCGGTGCTCTCGCCGAAAGCGGAATTAAAAAAAATCCACTTTTTTGTTGTGTTGGAATTTTTTTTTGCCGGTAAGGAAAATTATTCACGAATTTTCGGAAGAATACAAATTTATTTGCTTTTTTTCCCTCCAGCATAGCTGTCTCTTTTCTCTTTCCTGTCAGCGCTTGTGTTTGCTCTGCAGCAGCCGTGAAAAAAAAACCTTAAGCGATTGTTTCTTGTCTGCTTAGATATGTAAATGATTGCCTCTACATAATGAGTTTCAATTTAAACCGGTTGTTTCGGTATTGGTTCTAGCTGTTTACTCTAGACCCCTAGTCGGGCTCTTATTCGTCGTTTTCTTCTCGGAAAGCAGGAATTTTTCTCCACAACAATGGTAAGATTGCCCTCGATAAAGGGTGGGGGCGCGTCGACCGCCGTTTAAGTTTAATTCAGTCTATCTTAGGCTGAAAACCGCGCCTGCTCTGTCCCTGAACAAGCTGCTGCATACTTTATTTGCACCCTTCTCCAAACCCCGCAACTAAATCGACAGTTTCCATCGTTAAAAAAAAAAAAAGGGGGAAAAAAAAAAACAAAACCCAACCACAAAAAACCCC